>JAZAYU010000111.1:559037-1159037 GCA_038501625.1 Corbicula japonica | reverse complement strand
TATTGAATTA
The DNA here is from genome assembly GCA_038501625.1 of Corbicula japonica. Classification (NCBI taxonomy): domain Eukaryota; kingdom Metazoa; phylum Mollusca; class Bivalvia; order Venerida; family Cyrenidae; genus Corbicula; species Corbicula japonica. The sequence goes on along the minus strand of JAZAYU010000111.1, from coordinate 1,159,027 downwards.
GTGTGTTTTCTTTCTGAGAAGGCGCCAGACGAAAACACCAAACGATAGAAATCATCATCCTGACCGAGCATAAACGACCGTCTGTCCCATAACGATATGACCTAAGTTAATAACCCTGGCAACATAAGACACAGCCTGATTTATTGCCAGTACGGAAGTGATATCATTAGCAAAATAATAATAAGTGTCTGACAAGAAATTTCGTACTTATTATTCATACTTATCCAGACGAAATGAAGTCCACAGTATACAATCAATGAACTAGGCAATTTGCACAGAGATTGGTCAATAATTTGAAGGATTTTGATGCACTCCATATGTGTACATATCTTCTACAATGCTATCGAAATCGGCCTCTCTTTAGACGTTACCTATATTCTGCTTAACAAAGGTTATCGAAATAGGCTGTCACACCTTCTGGTCGCACAATCATATGCAGATTTGTCGATGTTGTTTATAGTGTGGCACGTAATTGAAAACTTATGAACTACATCGAATAAAAACAGTTTTAACGCGCTGCTTTATTGAAATCTTAAGTTAAACAAGTTACATATACACAGTAACAGTTTTCCATTAAAAGATGCCGGCGGTCGAATGATGAATGATGAATTCGTTGTGCATATTTTATCATTTAGAGCATAAACTCTATAACGCCGTCTTATGTTAATGGTTTTTATGCCGTGTTTCTACATATTTGACGATTTTGTAGCATTGTTTTTATTTTATCATCGATCATTGCTGTAAATAAAAAATGACATTGATTTCAGTCTGTACCCTTAACATTTGTGTAATTTCTGCTCATTAGAATATACAGTGTAATCTTGATTTCAGGGAAATCGGATAATTACAATAGTTTGGTAAGATTCCCTATAATCACACATTGAGTGTTTTTAATCACTGTAGAATATATGCCCGCTAGACTGCTAGCCCGCCCAGTTCACACTGCTAGCCCGCCACACCGCAAGCCCGTTACCCCGCGTACTTCACGGACATTATTGCCTTCTACGTGGCGCGGTTGAACGATCCTTCATAATGCCAAAACAATTTGCTTAATTTTTCATAATTTATTTATTAAAGACATTAAAACACACCACATAACATAACATAAGATAGATGCAGCTTAACCATTATTTTATTACAATCAAATAAGCACAAATGTAATGCCCGCGCTTCAAATTACCATATGCACTGTACCATATCTGTCTGTTATGGAAACGTAACAACAGATATATACAGTTTACTCATGTTTTGATTACAATTTAATAAGCATAAATGTAATGCCCTCGCTTTAAATTACCAACTTCACTGTAACATATCTGTCTATTATGGAAACGTTACAACAGACAGAGGCAGCTTATTTATGTTTTGATTACAGTAAAATAAGCGTAAATGCAATGCCCTCGCTTTAAATTACCAAATACCCTGTAAAAAGTCATTTCAAAAATTAAGTTTATTGAGATGTATGTTTTGAAAAATCATTAGCATACTATTAAGCAAAAATGAACTAGCGTAATCTTCTTCAAACGTGCAGTGTAATTTAATATATATACATTTAATATATACTGAGCCATAATAAAAACTTGACAAAAATAACATGGAAAACTCCTATTACATTATTGATGCCAGTGAATGCATGTATCTAAAGGAATTCGATCACCAATATGTTTATCTCTGAGTTGTCGGTCCAGTATCTATCGTGTTTTTTTAAAGAAACAAGAAAAAGAATACGTGGTTGTGGAAAATTAAGCGTTTGATTTGGTTCTGTTTTTAATTAAAAGGGAGGTAATTTGCAAAATCGGATTTTTAAGTAACTTTATCTTATTTCTTTGCTTCTATGGGCTTCAAAGATTGTGTTTTTCCTTCTGTACATGCAATAAACTTTTGAATTTAACAGTCAAATAATCTGTTTGAGACTTTTATGTTACAAATTATCGATCTCACCATGATTTAGAAAAGAGGAGATAACGTCGAGCCCTGTGAAAACATATAGCAACATCTTCCCGCTTTATCAAATGTCCAGATATGTACATATACCACAAATTAAATGCAAGATATAATATAGCATCACTGAACATAAGTTTCGAATTTAAAAACTGGTAAGTTTTCATTTTTGTTCAGTATAGAAACAGCATTCCTTTATTTTACTTCATTTTAAGGTTTGAATATTTCGAAAAAATACTTAGGAGTGTAAATATAAGAAATGAATCGATATTATATTGCGTTTATTGGGATATGAAAAACATTTTGATTGTGTAATGTAAGTGTAAACCATATTCACATTTTAAACAACCTAAATGTTGCCCATACCCAGAAGAACGCGATAAAATGTAGATCTAATTCTTAAGTTAATCAATTTTAAATTAAAATTGATGAAACACGGCTTACATTTACAGTGGATTGTGGTAACTTAACAAAGCTTATATTTGCGCACTTATCAAATATGTCAGCACTGGGTTACACAGGTGCAAACAGCTTACACTACGTTATCGATAACTAGACGGTCACGTGAGAGAGAAGCTGATTTAAATAGTCCTTATCACCAAAACGTTCCAAAAAAACTGTAGTATCATTATATTTCGCCGTGGTTAAACATTTGCGTATTTCGCGCTAGGGTTAATGCGGGAAATCAAATCCTAGCGAAATCAAACCAAATAATATCTAGTCTTATTAGAATAATACAAGTGCGCGAATTTAAAATGTCACTTATGTTATTTGCGCGAAGTTTGATCCACGCGAAATGAAATGATACAACAGTAAAGTTTAATATCTCATATTCGTCTAATGTTTTGATCAGTGCAAACAGATTTATTTTATTAACCCATATCAGCAGTCAGATTAGTGTTGGTTATACAAAATAGAGTATCACATGACTGTCTACTTATCCATGAACAGTTATACATTTTAGCTTATCAAATCTAAGCTTTCAACGCTTTAGATTATCAAATCCTTTTCAACCAGCTGATTTGAACATACTGTCTCCTCTCTGTATAAATATTTCCAACTGGTACTAATTTTAGAAATCACATATAGAATCAATTTATTATCAAATACAACAAAATAACACCAACAAGCTGCACATTTACAAAGTGATGGGAGAAAAATGTCCGACCACTGTTGAAATATCCGTCATCTTCGTGCTCCTTAAGATATTGCTCGTAACGTTTCCCAACATCTGGTTCGTTGCAGAAATTTCCCCTGCATGATGATTTGCACGACACGTGCGACCAGTCTTTGCTGCACTCATTTCCCCACGTGTTTCCCGAGCATGAACGGAAATAAGACGTCACCATTTCCCGATCTAAAGAAAAGAAGAAATCTCATCATATATTATTATAGGTTAGTGTATTAGGAATTAAACACTAGTTCAACATTTAAGGTATTTAACACTAGTACAATGTATATGTATTAAACACTAGTTCCGTATATAAGGTCTTTTTTTAATCACTAGTTCAATGTGTTAGGTATTTAACACTAGTTCATTGTATTTCGTATTAAACACTAGTTCTATGTATTAGGTATTTAACACTAGTTCATTGTATTACGTATTAAACACTAGTTCGATGTATAAGGTATTTAACACTAGTTCATTGTATCACGTAGTAAACACTAGTTCTATGTATTAGGTATTTATCACTAGTTTATTGTATTACGTATTAAACACTAGTTCTATATATTACGTATTAATCACTCGTTCAATTTTGTTGTTAGTACTTACGCAGATCGTATTGCTCCTGTAGAACACAAAAGCTTGTGGCATTGCATTCAATGTGGGACTGGAATCCCAGTCCCACCGGATTCTCTATACAGTCTCGTCTGCTCCCCTCTGTCTCCAATGAGTATGAACACTTATAGCATATGAATCCTGCAATGTGAAAATAAAGTTTATAAAAGTAAATACAATACAGGAAATACGCAAGTGTTCTAGGGTTTAAGCTCCAGGCAAAAGTTTAGCGAAACAGTTTAATTTTAGTAATTAGGACAACTAATTCTGTAATAATTGATAACTTCTTAATACGTTGTGCATATGTGGTATTTTCAGATTAATACCATTCTGTGTCCCATTTAAATCTATTAAAAACACTTATTGTACAGTTTTTGAAGTAACTCTATCATAAAAATGTGAAATATGCATATCAGGAATCGCCACATTCAGAAAAACAGCCTCCCCACACAGTCAAGAAGAAGAGAGGTAGAGAGCATGGTTAATAAAATTATCAGTTTCAAAAGAGACACCACTATCAATTAACAAAAATGAGAACCCGAGGGGTTACCGCCTTGGAACTGTCAGTGGCAAATCAAATTGCCGCTGGGGGTTTAAACCAGGTTCTAGGGTGCACCAACCTCACACTTGCCCCAACAGGTTCTCATATCACCAAACAATACAAGTTGTCTTGGTGAAATCACTCCAACCCACTTATCAGAATGATAAATTAGCTATTTTACGGCTCTTGTCGCGTCAAAAGAAACATTTCAGCATTTTCTGATACTCTCTCAAAAGATTGTTGTCTCTGTTAAACCAATGGTGTATTCTAGAACCCTAATCATTGCCGACATTGTTAAACCTTGTTGTCACAGGTGCTAAAGCTCTTTGCTGGCACTGTTTAGCCTGATTCCTGCAGCGATTCCGGATCATTGGTGATAGATTTAAACCTTGATTTTCTGGAGTCCGGCTCCGTGATGTTATTGTTCACGGTTGTTTCCTATTTATTATTTCTTCATTGAAATACATGTCATGCGATTTTACCGTTGGCAAAAAAGGGCTATTGCTTGTTTCATATTTTATTTAATATTTCCTTATTGAAATACATGTGATCTTACTATTGACAAAAGGCCATTTACAAAACAGGAACCAGCAAGACAATTATCCGCTTTATGAAATAAGTCCATTTAATCAGTTTCTTTATAACCATTCATAATGAGTGATTTTGCTTAAGTTTTTCATTCTTTCTAAGCTGACCAAAGGAATTCTCATCAACTCATTAATCATTGAAACCGCTTTGAACACTCCTTTAATTGATTTCTATTCGTATCTTTCATTAAATTATTTCGTAAACTACCGCTAATTAAGAAAAAGGAAGGGCAATAGACTTCCACCGGAAGCTATTATTACTCAAACAAACCTTAAAGTCAACAACCTTCGGATAAACACATTTCGGATACACACGTTTATCTCCTTGTTTGTGAGCATTCGACAACCGTTTGATCCAAAACACTTCAGACTGTTTTGTGGTTACATTCTGCATTTTTGTAATGTCATTTTGAATATCGTGGCTGTCAGTAAAGTTTTAAATTGCAATTCGGCAGCTTGTGTTGTTTGTGTACAAGTAAACCACCTTTGCACTACAGTTAATCGGGGATTAATTATGTTACAGTGTAAATAATCTCATAAGATACAAGGGCCTTCGTAGTTACCCTGGTATTGCAAATTTGAATCTCCGCTGTCATTTTTGAAGTAGATGTTTTGATAATAAGGCGAAGCAAGTTCGTGATCTGGTACCTTCGCGTCTGCAATATAAACCCGCCCGTTTATTTGCATACACCAAAAGGCCGCATTTAATTGCATTTTGTTGAAATGCTTGCTTTACCCAACCGTTTTTTTTTCGAAAGTTCAGATTATTGGTATTAAACAGACTTAAAAAATAACCCAATACTCTGGAAAAATGAAATACTCATAATAATCAAGAAAATCCTCATAATCCACGTCTTGTAAATAGCCCGCAATAACGGCATGAAGGTTTCGTAGTTCTTACAAACCAGTATTCGACTTAGTACAAGAAGGTCGAAACAAAAATAATAACTTTCGTGAGAGATGTGAATTATTAAATGGATAGATAAACCCCAAAGCCATACAAATATGGCGCATGCGCATAGCCAACAATGCAAATGACAGACACAGTACATACCATCCAACAATAAATGATATTTCCAGTCTGCCTATATACAGTCACCCACAATGATTAACATTCTGCATGGTTTTAAACTAACATCAACAGTAACATACATTTCTAATATACAGTCACCCAAAATATGATTAACATTCAGCATGGTTTTAAACTAACATCAACATTAACATACATTCCTAATATACAGTCACCCACAATGATTAACATTCAGCATGGTTTTAAACTAACATCAACATTAACATACATTCCTAATTTACATGATGGTTTGCAAAATTACTTATACCGAACCCGTTAAGAACTGACAATGAGCCGTTCTGATGCAAGCTCACGAGTTTAAGGAACCAGTTAAGGTGCAAAAAAGACAAAAACATGTACGGAAATAAGATTGCATATCGGCTGAGGTGATATTGATCCATACATGAAATGTTGATGGCGTATCTTAACAATTTATTAATCATATTCTGATCCAATCCGTGACTCTTGAATATAAAATCAAATTCGTTTGTGTTTAGTTCACCCACGTTTAGTTTCTGTCGTAAAACGCCTATAACTGATTGTTAAATGTGTTCGTTTGATATGTACAAACAGTGTTATATGTAATATTTAAGGATTTCATCGGCAGTGACGACAAATCAACATTAAAACATAAGTGTTAAAAATGAGGAAAAAACAGTGACAGTGATGAAACTATAGTTTTAGTTCGGTCTTTAAAAAAACACTGAAAGGTCGAACCACAATTCACCTTTTATAAAAAAACATTTTTCAATTTTCTAACATAGCAACTTGTTTAATTTAACATTACTCGCTAAGATGGGATTTGTGGTTATAATGTTTAGAGAAATTTTATATAAGATTTACGTATTTCGAGGTAACGTAAACATTTGAAACATTTCTCACATAATCTAAGGTTACATATTCGATTTGCGAACAAATACATGGTTATTTCATCTCCATAGTATTTGACTGGTCGTTTTAAGTAACAAAAATATGTGGTAATAAAAGTAGTTTATCTCTATATATAATAGGGTCTTTTAACGTTTTATGCAAAAGGGTATGCCAATTAATAATCTGAGTTTGATTGAAAGCATTAATAACAATAAAAATAATAACATGCGTCTACATTTTATAAAGGGACGGTAGAATGCGGCGTGATTAACCGATGTATTAGCGGTGCGGTTAATCGATGTGTAATGGGCTAGATTAAACAATGTTCATATGTTTTGTCATGTTTTTCTTTTCAAGCAATAAATTTGTATTTTCTTTACTTATATGTGTATCAGAAAAAATCTTGTCGTCTTAGATGCGCAGATTTGAAATTATTAAAACCAATACTCGTCGATTTTTTATTATATTTTAGAGCATTTTGTTGACAGCATATATTTTGACACTTCAAATTAACGTAGGCCTAGTTTAAAATAATTCGAATCCTGTGGTATCATTATTCTTCGAGAGGGTTGTAATTTCGCGTATTTTCGCTAGGGTAAATTCGCGAATTTTAAAATAGGCGAAATTATACCATGTATAGAAACATACAATTGCGAGAAGTTATGCGCGCGCAAATATATTATTTATGGCTTTTACGCGTGTTTCCCGCGAAAATAAAATTAAGCCACACTTTACAGGAATGTCTTTGACTGTTTACAGAACAAAAAAAGAACTTTCACAAAGACAGTACAAAGGTCATTGCACCTATACTTACTAAAATATAGAAATACGAGCAACCATAATCATAGACACAATATTGTCAAATACAATACAATAATATTTTTCCCAAATAACTTTTTAATTCATTACATATTTCTATACATAAAGTTTCATCTTCTTTGACCTTTACAGTGGCGTTTTGTTTCGCAATGCTTTCTTTCAAATATTTGAGTGCCTTTTCCTAGTTCAGCTCAAACTATTATTAACTTTAATCAAAACTAATAATTTCGTGCGCAATATTTCCAATAAAACGTCTATATAACAGACATATCTTTGGGATACACGCAATATTCTGTCGTTGTTTAATGTATTTATGATATGATATATTATCAACTTATTCATCCGAATGGCTTTTTGGCAAAATATGGATACAGTAAATAAATAGCGAGACTAAGATCGGAATGAAATATTATGACCTTTGTGGAAGATTATTACTTTTATGGCGAGATGAAACATATGCAGAATATGCATTCATCAGGAAGATCTAAATGTGAAATCAATTTCTCATACAGTATATAAAGGCCACCCCAAGTTGAAACCGCCCCCATAAGACCTCTATTTCGAAGTCCACTTGTTTACCGTTTTATTTACACTATTTTCCATACCAAAATTAAGACCTTCCCTCTGTAAAGACCATTTTAGTCCAGTTCCATAGGTGGTCTTGAAAGCTTTTGCGCGAACATTTTTCCCATGAATTTATTGATAGCCGAATATTGGTCGCCTTCTCTCAGTTAAATGTTACACTTAAAAAAATATCATTGGATAAGAAAATGTACGAAGATGCAACCGCGGTTTGAAATGCGGCCATGTTAAAACATATTAACATTGATGTAACTTAGGTCAATCAAATTCAGTGTTATTCTTGAGAAAGGACATGCGTCTGAAAATTCGAAATTAAAGAGTGTAAATTTTATATTGTTATTGTTATAACTGTCTCCCCTTTTGAAAGATTTTATGTATTTGTTAAAACATTTAACACACTAAAACGTGTACAGAATTTTGTACACGTTTGACACCTTAAACCATGTTTCTTTCTTGATATATATGAGTTATAGAAACAGTTGTAATTTATAAACGCAATAACTGTATAATAAATTGTCTGAAGTTTGATAATGCTACATATTAACTAGATAAACGAAAATTAAATAATTGGAGATGTAGATACTAAAATACTGGTAAAGATTCGCGTTTCCGTATCTACGAGCGAAATTTATATTGGTAATTGGTCTACATTCTAAAATACATACATGTAAATGCCAATTGCATATTTTTTAAATATTAAAAAAGATGCAGTTATTGAATATAAACAGAAATCTGATATTATCTCTACATCGATGCGCGTACTGGTTCTACGGGCTATGTGCGCAAATATGTTTGATCTGTAAATTCATCAAATTTTGGACAATTTATTTAAAGTAATTGCGTTTATAAATTAAATTGGCTCTAATTCTACATCAACGCATATTCGGGTTCAGCAGGCTATGTGCGAAGAAGTTTGTTCGATCAGTAAATTCATCAAATTTTGGGATTTTTATATAGTAATTGCGTTTATATCGATGCGAACAAAATGTAAATGCGTGTTCAGCTACTAAATGCGCAGAATTGTATTTGATCAATAAATTCTTCAAATTCTGGACAGTTTATAAAAAACAATAATTTTGTTTTCAAATTACAACATTATTAACAGTTTAAAATCAAGAATTATTCTGAGTTTTGAGATAAGGCAATGTAATGCATACAGCGCAGTTTTTTCCGGTGGTCGAGTTCAGTTCAAATCTGTGTAGTTTTGTGATTTAGAAAAAAATGTATAAACTGAAAAAAATGTCATAGAATAACATTTCAATAAATAATATGTATTAAAAGTCAGTGAATTTCTATATTTGTCTAGTTTAATGCTGTTCATTAAAATGTTCAATCACTTTAGAAATCAGGTGCCAAGGTTATAAAACTGAGTTTGGAAACCAGTCTCAAATCTCAAGCATCTGATTGGCTGAAATGGCGACTGCTTGAAATTTGAGACTGGTTTCCAATCTCGGTTTTATAACCTTCAGCCCAGATGTTACCTTGCGTCTTGCCACAAAAAATCGCACAAATAAAAACTCCAAATATTATAGACACGTCCATTTTCGTTAATGTTTTAGTCGTTTTTCTCTATTTTAATTACAAACGGGAAAATCTCCGCATTTTCAGTTTTGACCACTTCTTGTGTCAACGGCATAAACTTGTATCTTGTAAGTTTTGCGTCTCTATTCTGAAATAGATGGAACAATTAGGTACGCCGGACTAAAAACCAACGGAAGATACCCAATTTGAGCAAACTGTAAACTTGATAGCGAATTAACAACTTAAATGCCTTGGTTGTCGAGATAAATCGGGTGGAGTTAACAGTGGGCTTGTTTACAAATAATTAATATACAACCAAATAAGCACAAAGTTCTTGAAAAAAAAACTGCATTTTGAGTGCGTCGGAGATTGTCTTTGCTCATTTGTAATTTCTTTGTTGATATATATACGCCTTCTGGGCACAAGTGGTGAAGTTATCAGTAATAATTGGGAGTTTTGTCAGCGCACTTCAAAAATGTTGTATTTTCTACGCTTTAATCCAAACTCATTTTTTTAATTCTAATTTACATGCCAGTATACTGTACCGAAAACCTTGGATATGGAATTTTTATGTCAGTTCTTTTTGGCCTTTGATTTCAGTTTTAATCGTAGGCGGATAATACAGCAAAAATAAGGACGTGATGTAATTTAGTGTTATTGTACCACTATATTACTATAATATACTAATGCCTTCAAATTACTGAAAAAGGCAAATTTCGCCGAAAACAACATGAAATTTAAAAAGGGATTTGAGAAGCATTTTTTTCTGTTTTAATAGATTATCTGTCATGTAACATTAACATTTTATCATACCAACATCGAAGGTCTGCAAATTTTAGTAATTTTAGGTTTCCCGAAAATACGCACAGGGGCACTTCAAAACAGAAATTTATGGCAAAGTATCGTTGTATGAGTTGCACAATAAATAGGCCTATTCTGGTACACGCACGGTTACACTGACGCACCAGTGCGGATGACATCTATCATTAAAATATCCCCTCGCCTTTCGGCGGGGGATAAATTTAATTATTTTAACTACTGATCGTGAATGATCCAGAAGGGGCTCAATAGGGTTGTTCGAACAATCTTTTGGCCAGCAATGAAAGTTTATTTATTATATACCCATGAATGATTTTAGCGTTGTCCAGCGTTAATCCGCAAGATTGATACAACTCGTCAGATTAGTAATTCCGTATTGGACAATGTCGTTTTATTATTCTTTATTTTTGCAGCTTCCGGTGTTCTATCTGACGCAATTACCATCTTGTCGTAATTTTCCGGCACATACCAAACTCCAAAATAGGAAATTTCCGTCGCTGTTTTACAACCGTTAACTTACGATATTTTCTACGCAATTCATATATTTACTATTGTGTTGCTATTTTTATTTCTACTATAATGTAAACCACGTTGTTGACTAAAAATTTGTTGTTTAGTTTATTTAAATTAGTTTTGAGCGAGAAGGGTATATAATAAAAGAAACATTATAACAGTATGCAGTCTGTATGTTCGTATTATTTCTCGTTGCGTATGTATTCTGCAACCACATCACGCCCGAACTTCGGTCTCAAGTGATATTGTTTACATACCCAACTCGAAAAATAAAAAACAACAGATTGCAAACTGTGATAATATTCCAAATATTCGTAACAACACTAAGACTGTCCTTCTGGAAATCTAGCATCCAACATGACTGTGCATCAACGTATTATGAATCCGTCTTTGTTACATAGTTAAATAGGCTCACATAGGGTAGATGAAACAAGTTAAATATTCTACGCCATCTTTGTATAAGTTTCACCAAAGACTCAAAATCAGGTACATGTAAACAAATAGATTTTTCCCGTGTGCGTCAACCCCGTATCAGCATACACACATACACTATCTGACAAACAGCTATGTAACTAATAACAACCCGATTTGTTGATACTGTATATCCTCAGATATGATAGTTTCATATGAGAATATATCGAGACAAACATCCACACAAACAAAAGTATGTGTCTTTAGTAATCAAAGTCTCATAAAAACCAACATAAAACTCATAGTAAACGATAAACTCTTAAATTTTAACAGATGACTACAGTAAGTAGGAAAATGTGAAGCAACGTTTTTGTAAACAAACAATAAAACCTTAAATTTTAATAAGTGTGTTCAGTTAAGTGTGAAATATGAAACAACGTTTTAGTGTACTAATCTTCTTCTAACGTGGAGAAACTGTCTGATGTAGGAGAGACCGGGGATAGTTGTTACACTTATAGCATTTTTCAGAATTGTGACTGTTTCAGTTGTGGGACAGTAATGTAAACAGTGGCAATTAAAACCATAGGAAGTTAAGTTTAATACAAAATTAGACTGATTAGAGTATATAAATTGAGTTCGTAAAAAACAGTTTTTAGCAAGTAGACCAAAGTGTAACAACTTACCCCGGTCATGGGGCATGTTGTTACAGGTCTCGGGGTAAAATGTTACAATAGTTCTGGGTACAAATTTAACCTAATTCAGAGACCTAAAAGTGACGTTTTTGATAACGGTTTCATTCAAATACGTGAACACTGTTTAGAATATGAATGTTGACAAAAACATGCATGTTGTATCATAAATATATTCACAAAGATGTTAAGTTGGAAAGGCGCAAACGTTTCAATAAAACATTTATTTATTTTTAATTGATTGTGAATTCCGATCGATTGTGTACAAAAATTTGTGTTTTTTTCTTATAGTGTTCGAACGAAAACAATGTACATTTATTACTTTTGAGATAGAACGTTTCGCAAGTTTAGTATGATACATGTAAAGATGTTAGTCAAATATAGATTCAGGAACAGCCAAAGCCACAGAATACAAAAGCTCATTTCGGTTTATTTTTGCGTTTACAAGAGCATTTTATCCGATAAAATATCGGTAATATTGTTTAAAGTTTTGAAGTAAATAATATTTAAGTGTTCAATGCTGGCCAAAAACCCTTGTTTTAATGAGGGACGAAATATACTCTGTAACAATATGCCCCAACACCGACGTAACAACTTACCCCACCCACCCCTTGTCGCACTTCAGTGTCGCTAAATATAACATATAGTCTGATTTATTTTAATTACTTTGTTTCAAAGAAAAAAAATATTTATGTTAATTTTTGTTTGTGTTTAAAACTTGTATATGCAATAAGGAAGAAATATCGAAATATTTTCCAAATTCGAAAAAAAAATACTTTAACATAGTAAAATCAGTTTTTCCTAGCTAATATGAATATGTCCCGGGCAATTTCAATGAAATTTACACTAAACATAGAGGAAACTAAGAGGGTTAATTTAGTATCCATACCAACTTCATCAGTGACGCAATGTTGTCGCAAAGCTAACAACTTGCCCCGTGTAACAACTATCCCCGGTCGCCCCTAATAGTGCATTACTGTGTAACATCTAGTTTCGCGGGGACGATTTTTTGCGCAAATGTTTTGTTTCGAAATATATATTTTAGTGCACGCAATTCAAAATGATTTTAAAACACATTTAGTTCACTGAATGAATGAATGCATAAAGCACACTTTTAAGTATGGAACATTAAAAAAATAAAATAACAAAAAAATAAATATATATAATATAATATAATATAATATAATATAATATAATATAATATAATATAATATAATATAATATAATATAATATAATATAATACAATACAATACAATACAATACAATACAATACAATACAATACAATACAATACAATACAATACAATACAATACAATACACCATACCATACCATACCATACCATACCATACCATACCATAACCTAACACAACACAACACAACACAACACAACGCAACACAACTTAACTTAATTAACACTTAATTTAACTTTATTTAATTTAATAATAAGCAACCATTGATAATAAAAGTTCTGACCTTGAATTGTAAAGATACACATTATGAGTGAGTCCATTCCTTTATTACAATTTTATAAAAAGTAAGAGAAGAATGTAGTCACTCTATTTTCACTGTTACATAGAACTGTGAGAAAATGAATATTTCGCGATAGTCTAACATCTTACATATTCTTCAGTTTATATGTTGTTGTTGTTTTTTAAGGAAATATTTATATTATTTTTAGTAATTGAGAACTGTATATACACTTACACTTGCAAATAAGTCAAAACTACTGGCCTAAAACTTTTTTCATGCTAAACTCAATTCTGAGCTCAAACCTAAAATGTATAGAACATTAACAGCCTTCATCAATAAAAACATCTTTCTGTTCTTCAGATGTAACCGAGATCAATTAGGCCTACCTCATGTCTTCATTTTCAATGTTCTAATTTAGATAATGAAAGCAAATGAAGCCATCAAATATTCATGCTCAAATAAAGTTGAGCATGAAAACTTTTTTATTATCACGGGGCCATCAAGTTTAGCGGTTCTCTAGCCATTCCTATTAGTTTAACACCCTCTCTATAAAAAAGAATCTCTTAATATTGCAATGTCTTGATATTTGTCGTTTACTACCTTACTGCTCTTGTACTAGTTTGTTTGGTACCGAGTCTGGACCAATGTGAATTTCACGCGTGTCTGAAAAAACGTCATGTACCGTTAACTAGATTTCCGGTTACTCATCAACATAAATTATTTTTCTAAAATTTCCGCAAAATACCCATTTGCTTCCTTGAACGAGGTTTTATAAGAAAATAACCATGTCGGATCGGAAAGCAGAGTTGGAACGGAAGAAGGCTAAGCTCGAAATGATGCGGAAAGAACGCCAGGAAAAGGAGCGACAGAGAAAAATGAAGGAGGTTCGTCAGTTCGTACTCAATTACCTTCGTACTTATTGCTATACTGATGTACAAGAATGAGTGGTGATTATTAACTATTCAAAGTTACACATATTTTGTGGTATATACCTCCACTACTGTTTAAGTGTTAGTTTTGTTTTTTTCACTTGTGAAAATTTATGTCGATTTTCCATTTGCCTTACTCACCAATCTGTAGATTCTCATGCATGAATCCATTTAATATGTTATGGTAACAGATTGATGGTTTAGGATATGTTCGAGTGAATGAGCCTGAATCAAAAACATTCATTTACATTTGATTTATCAATTTAAGCAAATTTGTCTTTCAAACATACTTTCATAATAGCAACCCAAGATAAGCCAATAATTCCACTAGAATATGTGGCAAAACAATGGGTGGTTGTCTTTGACATCGGTTTTCTCTAAATTAGTTAAAAATAAGTTTGCAACATCCTACATATTTTAAAAGCATATAAAATTATCTTTAAAATGGTATATGAAGCATTAAAATCAATCAACAAATAATAACTTTATTGATTAATATTTGTGAAAAAATCGGCAATTTTCAATCGACCGTGTCGGGTCGTAATCGTGGACGCGTACTTTAGGAGGTGGTTGTCTTTGTTAGCATGGGCGGGAAATGCATTTTTATGAATATTAATGAGATCATGTGATCCAATTAGAACAAAGAACAAGCTTCCTGTTGTTGTTCGAATCAATTTCCTGCTGCTATTACTGCCGGCGCTATGGAAGGCCAAAGTTAACCGCAGATTTTACAAAAGTTACTGTGTAAATAAATTTCCTTCACCTACCAAATGAAAATTTAACATCTCAGCTTCAAAATGATATATAAATCATCACAATCGGCCTTAAAATGTTCACCGCCTTCAAGTTCAAAGTTCGTAGGTCGACCAATCTTGACGCGTGAAGAAAGGTAGGCACGCCCGCCGCCATTTTGAAAAATTTGCATATTAAATGAGTCGACAATTTATTCAAAAATACGATCGAATCCACATGTTTTAGAAAGATTATGATCAAAATCATGTCAAATATAATTGATTTGAATAATTTAAATCATTTAAAACAATTGATCGAATGAACTTTTTGAAATTTTCGGCAAAATCGTCCGTCGTTGGAGAAGGGTCGTCGGCCGCCATTTTCAAAAGTTTACATGTAACATGAGAGACAAGTTCTTCAAAAATACGATCAGATCTGCGTACTTTAGAACGATAATTATTAAAATACTGTTAAATACAATTGAATTGATTAATTCAAACCCTTTTAACAACTCATAGAGTGAAATTTTCGGCAAAATCGACCGTTGTAAAACGGGAGTGTCGGCCTTTTGCGATGCGTAATAAATATGTAAACTTTTATTTGTTGTTCGTTACGATTGTTTTAACGAAATTCGCTCACAATTTCCTGTGAAAAAAAATATAAATTAATTGAATGAAATTTATAATTTCCATTTTATGCAATTATTATGAACAAAATGTGATATTTTGTCAAAGGCCTGACATTCCCTCAGTTTAATAGTTTCTGAAGTTGTTGTTTTTTTTTAAACAGTGGGCCATCAATACAAATCAAGTATTTTTTTGGCATGTTTAATATAAATTCTGATGAACATTATAAACTATATTATATTAGTTTGAAATGATCTACGTTAATGTTAGCAATATTTTAAAAACAGAAACCCTAATCAACTTTTTCAGGAAGACACAGTATGAGAGATGGCCTCAGAACAAATAATCGGGCCCTGAATAGATAGGTTTGCAGAAACAAAATCTGCTGAAATCAGAAATTTGTGAAATAACTTCTGGTCTACTTAAAAGGGAGCTATTGTGGAAATTGTAAGATTTGCAGACAGCTTAAATATCAAGTACACTGCAGTGGTAGAGTGGCTGTTTGCACTGAAACCATGCCTTCAAAATGGCAATTTATAGTCACTGAAAGTGAAGTTGAACCGAACTCAGAAAAAAGTGAAAATTTTTAGCCGCAAATAGCAACACTTTAAAATGTAACCTCATTGTATGATTTCTTTTTCCTGCACTGAAACCATGCCTTCAAAATGACAATTTTTTTAAAAGTCATTGAAAGCGAAGTTGAATGAACTCAGGAAACAGTGAAAAATTTCAGCCGCAAATAGAAACATTTAAAAATGTAACCTCATTTTATGATTACCCTTTCCTGCAAGAATCCACAGATAAAAGTGAACACAAAACCTTGTGTGAAAGAAATGATGTAGAAAATCTCCAAACTGGTGATCAAAATTCTCCATTTGAAATTGACACTAAGGATGCACTGCAATAATGTTTCAAAGTCATGCGTGAAAAAAATTAAAGACTTGGAACATCTTGTTCATTTTCTCTGGAAAGTTACAGAAGTTTTAGTTAATATCAATAAAAATGTATTCTGCATTGTTAAATAAATTGTTACATGAAATGTTAATTTGTTGATTGTTTAAATAGAACCATTTTTATGCTGTCATTGGAAAAAATGGGTTATTCATGGTCAAAAATTAAAATTTTGTAAAAAAATTTGTGCACCTGTTGTCATTTTATGACAAACACTTAACTAAGCAGGGATGATACAGCAAAACTAATATCATAAATGAATTCAGCAGAAAATTTTAGTAAAGAATGAAAAATTTCAAGAAAATCACTTAATTTTTAAAAAAGTTACAGCCAAAACTCTGAAAGTTCTTAAAATTTCGGTGCCATGATTTTCTGGAATAGAAGACCAAAAACTGCCAAAATTGCGTCAAAAAAATGCCAAAAATCCGCGACTTCAAAATGCCATAACTTTGGTAATACTCCATATATTTTCAAAATTTAAACTGTTCTGTGAATCTTTTTTCAAGCCCTTCCAAATGAATCTAATATCTTAAAAATATACCAAGTTTAAAAAAATGGCTTGGGTTGCTATTCATAATGTTCTAGATGGCTTAATGTGGTATGCTTGATAATTTTTATAATAGACTAACAAGTCCTATTTTATCAAGATTTACAACAAACAGTTTTTTTCTTTTCAAACAGACAGATGAACCCAAAGCCCCAGCATCAGTGAGTGTAAGAGATGATGCTGACAAACTGTTACAGGACCTGGGGATTCCCCCAGCTGGTAAGTTTAAACGGTAACTATTTTACAGTATAAGTCATGTTTTCTTCATTTTTACCTCTTACTTTTTAATAGAGCTTCATTAAATCACCACTCACTTACATTTTAATACTTGTCTTGGCATCAAAGCTCACCATATCTGACATTGTCTTTTTTGTCAGGCATTATATGACATGACATGTTAATTAATAGTTTTCTGATATGTCAGCCCTGCTTTTTATCCTCTTTCTGTTACAGGTGTCATCACTTCTCAAAGTTTCTTGAAAATCATTTAGATTTCTTGATACAAACAAAAATAACAATTAACAACTTTTAATTAGTGATGAGATTTTTCATTCCCTTTGGGATACAGATATTGAGTTAAGCCGGCCCATCAAGGCTTTTTGATTAGGATTTACAATTTTGCTTTTTGACTCATTAGGTTATTTCTGACCAAGAAGTGAAAAATGTGGATCTTAAACAGACAACAGTGATCTGAAACTTCACTGTTCACATATTTGATAAAACATATACATGTTTATGAATAAAGGGTAAAAATAAGGTTTAAAATGTTGCAACTGTTCACCATTTCATTTAAGGGGAGATAATAGACAGTCCTTCTCTGTCTGAGAAAGGATCAGATTCTACAGAGGGAAGCAAGGAACCCACGCCACAACCCACACCCACCAAAATGTGAGTATACAGTGGTGGATCCAGAGGGGGTCCGATGAGGTCTTTCAAACCCTTTTCAGGGTAGCACTTTTGATTTTTATGGGGATTTTGGCCAGAATGTTGGAAATGATCCTTTAACTACCCAAAGACTGCCCCAAACAAATTCCCTTTATCGAAAGCTTGAACCAAGCCCTTGTATATTCAGCCTAAAGTTAGGATGAACTGACTCCAGTGATTTTTTTATGCCAAATATTGGGAGAAATAGGGCCCCATTTCCCCCTCAAAATAGTATATGTTTTTCCCCCATGGCCGATAAAAAATTCCCCCTATGCTGGAGTCTGTTACAGACCATACTGAGTCAGGATATGTTTAATGGATACCACACTGATAGACAATACATTGACAACAATAATTGATAAAATTGCAGAGGGAGAAAGAGACATTTCACTGTAGACCACTGACTTTCTTTGAATTAAAAAATCAGTGAACCCTTCGTTTTGTTGTGTTTGACAGGCTGCAAGTATATTCCAAATATTCACCCTTTCCTTTGTTCACGTCGCAATTTTCCCCCTGCAAAGGGCTGCGACCCCCTTCCCCCAAAAGTGAAAAAAAAACACTGGACTCAAATCGTAATCCCACATTAACTAAAAATAAAATGTGAATACATTCTGCCTGGATTTAGCAAGAAACTGACCCAACAGCCAGTGTAAGTATAATCAGCCCGAAATTATATAGTTATATAAGGGTACACAGGTAAATGCGAGTAGTGCACACATGTACTATGAAGCAATCTTTGAATATTTAGGACTGTTGACCAGAATGGATAAGCTATTCTTATGTTAAGGTAATTTTTATGTGATGACCCAGCAAACAACTGGTGATGTCACTTTTGACTTAACATTAAAAAAATGATGTCTATGCTCTTAACATCCCCACAATTGTAATTACTCGGTGGGGACAGCAGGGTTTAAATCGCAGAAGTAAGATTTGATCTAGAAACCAGTGACTAAAGCAATATGATGACAGAACGTGTCATGATATGAATGTTCCAATCTCGATTAACCCTTTACTCCATAATTTGTTTACAATTTTTTATCACATTGGTGAACTGTAGATCTGTGAGGACAGTAGCTCATACACACTGTCTGATCAGGATCTACATGGTTTGCTATTTGAATCTTTAGGTTGTTTCAGACCAAGATGAGCAGTGTAGATCCAGATCTGATGGCAACAGTATCTTTACTGGTCGCACATGAGATAAAACACATATATATGGAGTCATTCTCACTTAAGTCAGATCTAACAAAATGTTAGATCTGATGACGGCCCGCAGATACCGGACAAGTTATAGCGGTTTTCCCCGATTACTATTTTTAGAAATTGTCAACACAGGAATCATGATTTATAACGCTCGCAAAAGATGTCAATACTTAAGAAATGAATGCAATACCACATAAACACATATATCTTCAGTTAAATATGTTTTACGCAGACTGTCAACACTTTCCATGGTTTAAATAGTATGTTTACTTTCACTTTTGCGATATTGTAGGCGACAATCTGATTGGTTCAAAGGGTTAGTGATAAAAGCACGTTTTAGTTACTCATCGTCAGATCCTGATAGCGTAGCGGTTTTCAGGAGATGATTTTAATCAGATTGATATGGAGTAAAACTACTAAAAGATGACAGAATCTTTATTTAGAGAAGTTGCCACATTGAAAACATGTATCACCAGCTGTACAAAACATTACAAAATGCTTTAACACTTTTCTCCATATATACACATTTTTACACATGTGTGACCAGTGTAGATCCAGATCAGCAGGGAACATCCGTGACATCTGATAAGGATTTGCACTGGTTGCATTTTTGGTCAGATATTACCTGACAAATAAAAAAGCGAACAGTGCAGATCTGGATATATACTGTTTGGCCATACAATAAAGGTTTGTCTATGGAGGAAAGGGTTAAGCTATTGTCATTTTTGGGACAAAATCATTGCTATAAATTAGAAAGAGGTTGTATTGCCAGTTGTTCCTCTTAAACCTGAAATTCAAGGGTCAAAATGATGCATTGCTGGCATTTCTGAGGGGCAATTTTACCTCAACTATATTATTAAAGAAATTTAACCCGAGGGTTGAAATTCTCAAGGTTCAAGCATTTCTTGGAATTTCGTGGATCATAACTCTGTTTTATGGGTCAAATAGAATCCTTAATATAGATTAATAAATACAGATAAATTCTGGTTTTGACTATTAAGCGAGAGAAGTTCATCACTAGAATGATATTTTTAGTACTTTGTACTGTTGATTTCAGAAGTAAAGGCAAACCAATAAAGCTTGCCATAACGCGAGTGTCTGAGACCAACATTCCGCCAAGAGAGAATGTGACCTACTGCAAAGAGACGCAGACTGCAGGACTTGAACCTATAGACAGAGATGGTAGGGATTTCTCTATTTTGCTTTTATCATTGTGTCAGAACATATTCTGAAAGTGTGTCAGAATGTATTCTCAACCAAGCTAACAAACTCATTTCATTTTCATCTTTTGTCTAAGTCTCAGAATGTATTCTTAAAGTGTGTAATGTCATTTTCTCAATCAATCTAACAAGTTTATTTCATTTTCAACCTAATGTCAAAGTCTGAGAACATATTCTCAAAGTGTGTCAGGACATATTCTTAATCAAACCAACAAACTCTTAGCAGTCATCTCAAAAATGTATTTGATCACTTAGTTAGTTAGTACAATTTTTTTTTCTTATTAACTTTTTACATTTATTGCCAAAAGGATAAATAAGGTCCAGTACTTCTAAATTGGTAAAACAAATCCCAGAATGACTACTAACACTAAAACTTAAAGTAACACCAGCAGTCAGTTTCTGGAGGGAAATGTATCAATAATTTAGGTGAAGAGAATTTTAAGGTTGAGTATAAAATGCAGTAATTCATGCACAGTTGTGCAAGTTACAATTTAACATGTACATTTTTATAGGGTACAGTGTTATTTAAGAAATCAAAAATCAATGTTACATAATTCTATTATTATATGATTAAATATTGGAATTCTGTTAAAAGATCCTTTGCTTGCATATAAACAGAGGGATTTTATAACATTTTATTCCATAAAATAGTGAGTTGTATCATCCATGTTGTATTTAATCAAGCTACATGCATGTATTTATTTATTAAGATATTTTCAAATTGTATTTTGTGATCTTTAATCATTGTGAATGATTCATATTTTAATCAGATATTATCAGTCTACTAAATTCATTGGAACCAATTTACATTATTAAAACACTTAACCCTTTACTCCATATATAAGCATTTTATTGCATGTGCAAACAGTGTAGATTCAAATCAGCCAGCACATCCATGCTGTGTGATCAGGATCTACACTGTTTGCTGTTAGATTCATTAGGTTATCTCAGACCAAGATGCGACCAGTGCTGATCCAGATCAGATGGCCAAAAATGTGATGGCTAATCTGGATCTACACTGGTCACGCAGGCATTAAAATGCCTACATATGGAGTAAAGGGTAAAAGCTCATAAGCATTGTTTTTACTAATATATATTAAAACGTTTGTGAACAACTCCCACGTTTGATTACTTACACACTAGGACACGTTGGTTTGCGTCACCGTAAGTAATTTCTTAACAAGATTATGATACTTGAAACATTTTGTAACCTAGATCTAACTGCATCGTGTATTTTTCTTTAGGATCAGAATGCGTAGTGTCTTTCTTAAGAAAGGGCTTGTCCTGGAGTCTCTATGGAGACTTATTTGGGAGTGCTTAGAGATACATAAAAAACTCAGGGGTTTCACTTACATGTATTACACCATTCCTGACATTTAACGGTAAAAATTATGCACAGCTACCATTTTTTGAGAGTCAGAACAATTTTACTTTATATATTTTAATGAAATTTGACATTTAAAATTGTCATATTCTGAAGGGTCAAACAAGCATTCTTAGATTTTCAAGGTTCAAAACCTAGTTTTAGGGGTCAAGTGGAAGCCCTGAAACTTATATACTGAACAAAAAAAAAGTATCCACTTGTTATGCTTATATTCTCATTAGCATATTTTCATTTAATCAGGAACGCTTTGAATTGTGTTTAATTGGTTAGGCTGAGTTGTTTTTAATTTCAATTGTTCTTAAACATAATCTTCCACACCAAGACCTAAGCAACGGTCAGTCTAATAACAATAAATAATGGATTACAAAACACTATATATTCAATTTAAAGGGAGGTAATTGGAAATGGTTGGTCTTTCTAGTGTAGTTTATCGAGGGCTAGTTGTTTTATTGATGAATGTTTTGTGATTTTCTTGATCACAAGAGGTGAAAAGATTGATTTAATTGAAACCAATTTGAATACTTCAAGAAATCACAAACTTTTTCCTGGAACCCTCATTACAACAAAGGGAAAGATAACTAATTTGTGGCTGCAGATTTTCAAGAACCCTTTTTCTCTTTGCAATGATAACAGAAATGAAAAGTTATTCTCATACTGAATTCACAGTTTTCATTTTCAATTTTTACAAAATTTAAGATAGGAAAGTGGATACTTTTTATTTTTGTTGAGTATATATGTAGTCATAAATTTTGAAAAAGGTGACCTGTTGAAACAGAATCTACTGGCCTTTGCAGCAAGTTAGACCAATTATCATACCAGTTTACACTTTAAGCTGTTTCATTGATAAATTCCTGCAAACCATTGCTGTTAATGCTTAACTCCATGGGAGATAGCATTTATCCTTGGATAAACAGTGTAGATCCAGATCAGCTGGCACAAATACAGAGTTTATGGTGTGTGTCACCAGTGTTGATCCAGATCAGCCATTACATCACTTCCATTTATCAAAATCGACACTGGTTACTTGTTGGTTAGAAATAACCAAATGAATTTGAAGTTAAACAGTGTAGTTCCTATTCTGATAGCACTGTTGTGCCTGCTTACCTAGATCTGCAGTGTTCGCCCTCAGGGTTAATGCAAGTCTTTATATCTTTGAAATAAAAAGTTAAGGGGACCTGTATAGATTGAAGTCTGCTGATTGGTTCAAGACTGCACCCACACCTTATTTTCCATATGACACCTCCAGGACATGCCCTCATTATTTTGTGTGTGAAATGAAAAGATGGGTGCAAAGAACATGTAGGAACTCCTAACACAATGTTCTCAGTCTGTTGTTGCGTATTCTATGGCATTAAATGTGTTTTGATGTATTTATTTCATATGCATTAAGTAATTATGTTTTTACAGTGCTTCAAGATAAATTTCTTATGCTTTTAGTTGATTTAAAGAGCTTTTAAACAGGATTAACTGAGAGATATTTCAATACATTAAATGCCAAGTCTTTTATCATACTGTAGAGAAGTTAATTTAAATCTCAAAAGACGTCATGCTATGATCTCAAAACTTCCAATAAGGCAGAACGCAGTGTTTTCTGTAAGAGGAGGGACAGAAAATCCCCCTCTACAAGATTGATCTTTAGACCTAGCTGTTCAGTTGGACAGCTACCATTTATTTGTTTATTAACTGCCCCCTTCTAATTTGAGAGCATTGGAACCACTTAAAATGTCTCTTGGTTTCTTAATTCATAAACAACACACTCAATACATGTATTCCTCAGTTTATGCAATCAGGGTGGGTGGGGATTGCTGCCTATTCTAATTAATTGTTCTTTAGTCTGATTCCTTGATATATGTGCTTTGCAAAATCATCAAAACATCAGCTTTAAGGTCAAGGTTACACTAAATGATTTATGTAAACATACGATGGCAAATATGGCTAAACTCTGTCTGTAACTGAACAGTGACCAATGTAACATTAAATTGCATAAATTCCCACATATTCTGTAATGAATTATAATACTGTGGTAGTCACCCAATAATTTCAAAAATAAAAAAAAATGTTGATTAGTGGACACCATTGAGGTTGTTCTGTTCAGACAGCCAAGTATCAGACTGGACTGAACCATGACTGATTGAATTCAATTGCACTGATAAATCTTTGAGACCGCAATCAAATAATACACAGAATGAAAAAGATGCACTGTTTAGAGCTTAGATTTGCTTGCAATAGCTTGATGATGTAATTCATCTTAGTTTTTGGCTTTTGTAATTGAATGTTCATATCAGATCTCAACATTTTAACTTTAAAGCACATTCACTGCTTCTATCGAAACTAAAGCAGTTGTTCTGTCACTCTTTAGTCACTCTTTAGATATTTTTTACCTGTACAAAGTGTAATGAAAGTTTATTGCTGCATGTACATCATATGTTTGTATAATGCAACTGCTTAATTTTCAATCAATGATATGGCATTATATATTTATTCACTTAATACCTATAACTTCATAAGAATCATTAAAATTGCTTGAATTATTGTCTACTGTAGTATCATTTTATTTCGCGGGGACGAATTTTCGCGCAAAACCTGTAAATAACAAATTCGCGGGGGCATGAATTCGCGCAACAGTATTTTCCAATAAAGAAACACTGTTAAATGGTTAAATTTCGCTAGGGTTGAATTTCGCACTATTGCCATAGCACGAAATACGCGAAAATTAAACCCATGCGAAATAAAATGATTTAACAGTATTTCACTGCAGTTCATGTAACTAAACAATCCATATTCCCACATTCAGTAACCTGCTGAAATGTTTGGAAGTCAGTAACTGTAATATTTTTCAACCTGTTTCTCCATGCTGTGCCATTGTGGTGCCATTTTATGCAATCTATGTTTCAATGTTATGCACCTGGCCATGGCAGAACTAAATTGGCAAGGTGTTAAGTATATTTTCAGCAGGGAAAGCTGTCAAGATTATAAAACTGAAAATGGTGACATGACTCTTAAGTCTGTTATGTTGACTGGTTTATAGACAACAGGTCAGATGTTTGAGAATTGAATCTGGTTGTCAGGGTTAGTTTTACAATCTTGGGCCCCTGGTCAAATATCTGATTGCTATTGATTCTATTTGATTCTGTCAAACACTCTAGCATGAGTAGTGTTTTTGCATTATATGAACTGCTTTTAATATAAAGTGCTACATTGACATGCTATTTATAGTTTTTAAAGACACATAACTCTTGCTCAGCTATGCTCATGCCATTGTATCAGTGTGCTATACATTTTGTGTGTACATTATGTTAGTTATTGGCCCTTGGTTTTGATTGTGTTCTATATTGTTCCTCCTTGTTTTAATGCTCACAAAGCAAGGGGACCATGGGACTATTACGGTGAGTTACGGAACTTTGTTTTACTTGAGAATAAACAGAGGCAACAGCAATTTTATGGTAGGGATTGAAATTAAAGTGAATAGAAGATCTGTATATGGTATTGAATTTGATGTTTTTACAGCTGGTATTGCTGTTGGGTTATATTCCCAACTGAAAAAGATATCTTTTTACTCATTTTAGGTACAGAATCTGCCAAATGTTTTAAAATTGAAGTTTTTAAAATGCCACTTTTGAGACAGAAAATTTCTTTGATTTGTTTAATAATGCTTTCACATGTTATTCTGATTGTTTCCGTATCTACACAAAAAGAATTGATAAATTTGATAACATTTTAAATATTTGTTTTTCCAGGAAGTGTTAACTAAATAACCAATACACTTCCCAACTCTTTGTGTATGGGTGAAGTTTCCCTATTTTAGAGCATTTTGCAAGTGAGAGAGTTGTTTACTTTATGTGTTATAAAATTGAAGATTCCATTATGAAAAATGGAAGATATTGGTTCCTTACAAGAGTGGAACTCTGAAATAGTGAAACTATATAAATTTGTGGATCATGATCATGGCTTTATATGGGGCGCGTCACGGGAAAAGGAACCTTCGGACAGTTGACGTCAATCATTGAAATGACGTCATAAAGTTGAGCAGACGACATTCATTATTATGCATTTCGCGTTAAAAATATCATTTTGCTGTCATAATGTGTAAGAAAAGCACTTGTTAGTTATGAGAAATTTATAGATAGTTGTAAGTTTTTTCTAAATATAGTTACAACTAAAATGTCACAAAATATGACCGAAGGTACCTTTTCCCGTGGCGTGCCCCATATAATGTATTGCTGGGTTTTAGGGGCTTAATTGAGGAGTTGGTGTTTTACGGATCCATGGTAAATATTTCAATTGTGTATTATTTGATTCAGTCATGGAGACCCTTGTTTATGTAGCCTAACTTGTATTGAAATTAACCCACAAATAAAGACCATCTGAAAGTAAAGACCAATTTTATCTTTAAATCTAATTGTTGCTTACTGATTATATTTCAACTTTTGAATATGCATCATTCTGCCAACAATGGCATTCGTGAGATTCATGTACATATAGAGGGAATAATTGAGAGAGAAAATCTCTCTTTTATGAGAGCTTTGGCTGAGGTGGTGTTGGCTGATCAAAAAGTGGTCTTTATTTCCAGGTTTTGACTGCTATGAAATAATTCTGATGTTTGTGGCAGTTATGTTTCAAATTTATATCATTTTGTGTTTAATCACTTAAATCCCTTGT
Source organism: Corbicula japonica (assembly GCA_038501625.1). Taxonomy (NCBI): domain Eukaryota; kingdom Metazoa; phylum Mollusca; class Bivalvia; order Venerida; family Cyrenidae; genus Corbicula; species Corbicula japonica. Next base: position 1,132,238 of record JAZAYU010000111.1, on the reverse strand, counting down.
CATTAGAGATAAACGTAAACTTTGTGACCGTCAGGCTGACCCAATCTCAGTGTTTTTAGTCCAGGCATGATAAAGTCAAAAACTGACTTTGACTTTGAAATACCCCTTGATCTTGGGGCCTAGCTTATTGTTAAGTTGCTATTTTACAGTATGTGATGGTCTTTCAGACACAAGCAGTCCAAGTCATAGATCTAAACTTGGTATGTTTGATTGATTTCAAAAACTTGAATAAATTCAAACAAGTTGAAACCAAACTTTTTGCAGATTTTGATAATATTTTTAATGAATTCATATCTTGCAATCAAATAAATACAAGTCTTTGAAATGTTAAGTTAGTTTTGCTTGTTGAATATGCAAAGTTCTTTTTAGGCAGTTCTTAGTACATAAATTCCAATTGACAAAAATGCTGTTACACAAATTCTATCGGGTCATTTCTGTTAATGCTTCTGTTAACAACAAATTGAATAATACGTATATCATAATTTTTGTACACTTGTTTTTCATAATTAACTTTACTAGACTTTGTCGCATAATTAATTGTTATTAAAACCATTATTTATACTAAATTGTTTTTCATCATTGAATTTATACGATTTTGTCATAATCAATTGTTCAACAAAACCATAATCATTTTGTACTTTGTGTTAATCTGAAAGGATCACATGGTTCTCCTCGGCATTATGGGTCTCCGAGATTTCACGGGTCTGACACAGGTTTTGAATGGGACGATGAATTTTCTTATTATGACGAAGGTACACATAATGTCGTGCAGAGTGTATCTTTCATTTTGGAATGTCTGTAGAGTATATTTTCTATGATTTGTACACATCCTAAACCATCATTTAGAATGAAATCTACTTTGTTGATATTTTACATGTAAAAGGCTTTAACCCTTTCCTGTATAGATACACATTTATTGCTAGGGCGAACAGTTAAGATCCAGATCAGCCGGCACATCCGTGCCTTCTGATCAGGATCTTAACTGTTGCTTTTTGATTCATAAGTTATTTCTGACCAAAATGCGACCAGTGCAGATCCTGATCAGATGGCACAGATGTGCCGGCTGATCTGGATCTACACTGGTCGCACATGCGTAAAAATGCGTATATATACAGGAATGGGTTATGTAAGTAAAAGGAAAGGCTTAGAGGGAGACTTGGGAGAAAAAGTTTCCAGATTGTCCATAACTTCACCCCCTGCTAAGATAAAGAAGAAGCAAGTTAATAAAATTTCCCTAAAATTCTATTTACACACAAAACACTTAAAATACAAAACATCATTTTAATAATCCATTGATTATTATAATACAATCAACAGTATACTGTAGAACTGGTTTTATTCACGTTAGTTTTATTTTCGCTAATATTCGCGAATCGCTAACATCGTGAATTCATAAATACCGCGAATTTATTAAGAGTTTCCGTATGTTTGAAAATAATTATATCTGCAAAATGGGCAACTTAAAATAAACAAAATGCTTGTTGCCTTATAGGGAGGTTAGATTTATCCCGTAAACATGCTCTACAAATGACACAATGATGTTATTCAAAAACCTGAACTGGAAACCATATAGCCTATTGTCAGCGAAGTTTGTATTATTTCACACCTAAAAACTGTTTGTATCACAATAATATGTTTATTGATATTAATTGCCTGATTGCTCAGTAACGACAATAGTAGATACCTCTACCATTTTAACGATAAAATCGGGATCACATTAAAATTATACTCAAAGTTTTATTCTTCCGGGTTGCGTCTGATGTTGTCGAGAATTTATAAATTTGCGAATAAAGGAAATTGCTTATTTTTGACAAAAATTGCGAAATTTTGACCTCGCAAAATTAATGCGTTTTACAGTATTGTGTCCTTCTAAAGAACTTAAAATTATAAAGAGAGAAATCAATTTGCATTCCTTTGACACATACTTTCATTCTTCATACTTCCAGGAAATTCAAGGCTTAACATTTTTACAGATATATCATATTTAATTCATATGCTACACAAAAATAATTACACAATTGTTGCCAGTATCAAATTATTCTTGCGGCCATTTAAAAAGATGTTTATGTTGTTCAGTTTTTGTGCTTGGATGTAAATAGAAGTTTGGGGAATTTTTAGTTCTAGCTTTTTTCTTTAATACTATTTTAACATAAAGTTACCTTAATAATATTTATTTGTGCAAAGTTTTATTCAACTGCATTTTTCTGTTATAAAGATTTTTGAATATTTGCTTTTCATCGTTGAAAGTGCAGTGATGATTGACATCCCTTAAATCCCTGAATTTAATTATGAAGCAACATTCAATCAATGTTAACAAACACATAATGGCACCTCTCATATCATAGGGCTTTCACGCTACGTGCATACATTTCATTTAGTGTTACATTGATTTTCCATTAAATCTAAAATTATTCTTTATAACAACATTTTCATAATTTCCACGACAAATCGACAAATCTGGTTGCTTCTTGGTCTTAAATGGCTTTGACATTTTCTTTTGCAATTATTCCAAGAAACATTAATTTAAAAGTGATTTTTTAAAGTCTTTTAAGTTATCTATTTAAAGCAAAATGAAAAGTTTCCTAACATCTAATGATTGCAGAAGCCCGACTTATTACTTCTGTAAATAGTGGTTTTTAAGGATGTGTATAAATGTGCCTGTTATCAGAGTTAATTTCCAGACTGAGCCAACCATTCATTTATTTTCTTCAAAGGATAAATTATTACTTTTACGAGATGAAAGATTATACGTTACTTCAAAGTTTCTTTGATAAATATCTCTTTTTCTTACTTATTTGGCACTAGAAAGATTTGATTATCTCTTTTATTAATAGCTAGATGCTCAGAAATGAATGGTGGTTTTTCCCGTCTTGAGATTTTGTAATAATCAAGGCGGAACAAAAAATCTAGGTTCCTTGTGAAGTAATTTTTAAATTAAAAAGGGGATGTTGTTAGGTTGACGGCATTTTCATTAATTTGGAATTGCGAAATGTTAATTGGGTGGTAACAAGTGGTTAACCCTGAACTCCGTATATATAGGTTTTATGGTTTGTGCGACTGTAGATTCAGATCAGCTGGCACATTTGTGATGACTGATCTGGATCTAACTGGTTGCATCTTAGCCTGAAAAAGCCTAATGAATCTAAAGAACCAACAGTGTAGATCCTTATCCGAAAACACTGATGTGCCAGCTGATCTGGACCACTATTTTCCCACACATTAAAGGCATATTTAAGGCATATATACATGTATAATTGTGGGGTAAAGGATTAAACTGCGTCCTAGATTAATAAACAAAAATGTGTTTCAGTACAGAATTTATACAAAATTAAACTTATTTGGCAGTCGTTGTTAGGTACATGTGGGGCTTATTGTTAAGTCTTACCTAAATCTGGATCTACATGTTTCACTTCTACCGTCATTGTCTGAATATAAGCCGCACTTTTTTTCCAGAATTTGGCAGTAGAAAATTGGGGGTGCGGCTAATACACAGGTTTGGTTGCTTATACATTGCATTAAGCCATTTTTATCTGTTCCATCAGGTTTAGGGGGGTGCGGCTTATACATGAGTATGGCTTATATTTGAACAATGACGGTAATTTAGATCCTGTTCAGACTGCACTGACCTGCAGGTTGATCTGGATCTACACTAGTTGCCTGTGGGATATCAGAGATATGCCATTGGGTATAGTGTTCTAAATCTTTATCGCTGATAATAATTTAACAGTTAACTGGTTAAAAGGAGATTATTTTGGAAATTAGCATTTTACTGGAACCAACCTTTTTTGTTCCTGTTTTTTTTTTTTGCAAAGCAAGGGTCTCCATGATAACAAACAAATAGTTAAATCAAAGAAAAAAAAGAAGTATGATTCCTGTAGATGGAGGAAGCAGTTGTGCTTAACTACCATGGTTGTAGAATAAGTCATTACAAGTGTCAGTTTTATAACAGAATTGTTTGACCTGTTACTGTTCTTATCTGGTATGCATTTGCGAACGTCTAGGGACTATTTTATTTACTGCTTTTTGTTTTAAATCTACCACATAAAGTGGACTGTTTTGTTCATCGCTTTTTGTTTGAGATCTTTTGTATGTAAAGTGACTTCATGTCTGCAATTTGTTTTGATTTTTTGTTGCTGCTGTATGATTTGGTTGCTGAGCTTTTTCTCAGAATTAGACGTATTCTTCTGCATTTTGCACACAAGATATTTTAACGTGATCGTAAAACTTGCAAAACGATGAATTACTTTGCTCATCTTAATTTTGCATTTTATTCAATTGAATCAATGTTAGATAATGGTTTTCATATTCAAAGCGAGACCAGAACTTCTAAGCTAACATTTTAGCTGATATTAAATATTTTATGTTCAGGCATTTTTCTGTTAACTTTTTTGTTTTGTCTATACTTCTTTTTTTGCAACTTAACCCTTCTCTTCATTTACATTCCTCTTAACCCATGGGCAAACAATGAAAATCCAGTGCCCAAGGTTATAAAACTGAGCATGGAAACCAGTCTCAAATCTCAAGCATCTGATTGGCTGAAATGGCGACCAGTCGCCATTTCAGCCAATCAGATGATTGAGATTTAAGACTGGTTTCCAATCTCAGCTTAATAACCTTCAATCCTGATCACATCCTTGCTGTCTGATCAGGATCTACATGTTTTTGCTTTTTAGATCCATTCAGTTTTTTCTGACTATGAAGCAAACAGAACATCCAGATCAGACTGCTCAGATGTGCCAGCTGATCTGCTGATCTGGACCTGCCGTCTGATCAGGATTGCACTGGTCACATTTTGGTCAGAAATAACCTGACGAAGCAAAAAGGGAACAGTGCAGATCCTGATCAGATGGCACAGATGTGCCAACAGATGTGCCAGCTGATCTGGATCTACACTGTTTGCCCATGCAATCAGTGTGTATCAATGGATGAAAGGGTTAAAGAGTTAAACATGTTTTGTGTTTAGGGCAAGTCACCATTGGTTTTGAAGAAATTTACAGACACTTAAGTTCTGCAGCAGTCTTACTTCATTGATGTGCAACCTGAGCAGAGTGACTGCAGGGGTTTCGACTATTACTATGAGGGTGTTTTATATGTTACAATCATCATTAATTTCATGTTTTGGGTTAAAAATGAGATGAGACAAAGTATTTCATGGAGCCCCTTGCTTTTGCTACACCAGTGTTGTAAAATTTTCCAGTGATTTCAGTTTTAGCATGCAATTTCAGCAGTTGAAAATAACATAAAACCTGTCATTAAGACCTCCATAAAAATAAAAACACTATTCTAAAGTTTGAATATTTTCTGAACCTGTTTAATTAAGATTATTTGTGGTAATGCTACTGAATCAATGAACAGATGCAGTTTGATCGAAGTTTTCTCTGAATTGCCTGTGCATGCTTCGTGTTGTTTTGTGTGCACAGCTCCAGAGTAAAATGTAGTTTATTGTTCTTTCCTCCATTTTGTCTCTTTATGCCAAAGCATGTAATAATTTAATAATAAATATTGACTTTGTGCACAAGAAATAGTGCACTTTAATAATGTCATAATGCAGTGATGTCATTAACATGAAAAAAGAAGTTCCTTATTAATGTTTAAGAATGGAATTGTGATATGATTATTCATCTTCAGTCAACAAGTAAACATGTATTCAATTTTTTGAGAAATATTGGGTCAACATATATACTGTACAAAAATGAAAACTTACCAGTTTTTAAATTCGAAACTTATGTTCAGTGATGCTATATTTTATCTTGCATTTAATTTGTGGTGTATGTACATATCTGGACATTTGATAAAGCGGGAAGATGTTGCTATGTTTTCACAGGGCTCGACGTTATCTCCTCTTTTCTAAATCATGGTGAGATCGATAATTTGTAACATAAAAGTCTCAAACAGATTATTTGACTGTTAAATTCAAAAGTTTATTGCATGTAAGAAAAACACAATCTTTGAAGCCCACAGAAGCAAAGAAATAAGATAAAGTTACTTAAAAATCCGATTTTGCAAATTACCTCTCTTTTAATTAAAAACAGAACCAAATCAAACGCTTAATTTTCCACAACCACATATTCTTTTTCTTGTTTCTTTTAAAAAAAAAACGATAGATACTGGACCGACAACTACAAAGATAAACATATTGGTGATCGAATTCCTTTAGATACATGCATTCACTGGCATCAATAATGTAATAGGAGTTTTCCATGTTATTTTTGCCAAGTTTTCATTTTGGCTCAGTATATAAGCCCTAAAATAATCCCTGGTAATACGTAGGTTTTATGTTGCAATTAAAACTTAAAATTTTATTAAATAATTGATATTAAATAAAACATAATTTAATTTTAAATATAGCCATTATTCAGACGAAAAGGTAACTAAATTTATATTTAAAGTCGTTAATTGAAAATAAATACATAGAGTTTTCTAGAATTTCTAGCTGCTTCAGGAAATTCCAGCTGGAATTGCCCTCCTATGATATTTGATGGCGGCTAGTCATGTTGAAAAGTGTCGTTAGTGTGATATTTGATGTAATGTTATTTTTACAGCAAAATACATCGTAACAAATGTCGTCTGCTCAACTTTGTAACGTAAATTCAAGAATTGACAACAATTTAATAAAGGCACCTTTACCCGAAATGTGCCAATGTGATGATATATACTCATTTTTACGAGTGTGCGACCAGTGTAGATCCAGATTAGCTGGAACATCCGTGCCGTCTGATCTGGATCTGCACTGGTCACATTTTGGTCAGAAATAACCTAATGAATCAAAAAGCGAACAGTTTAGATCCTGATCAGACAGCATGGATGTGCGAGCTGATCTGGATCTAAACTGTTCGCCTTAGCAATAAAGGTGTATCTATGCAGTAAAGAGTTAATTATTATCAACTATTTTGCAGATTAATCACATATTTCATTTTGAGGAATTATCACAGAACCTGCTGTAACATGATGAGCAACAAAATTATACAAAGTTGCTTTTTCAGAATACATTAAAAATAGTGTAAAATGTTGTCTGACTTAGTTGAATTGTATCCAACTTCTTCTGTAGCATTTTCAAACTTTACTTTGTTATAATAACCCTTTGCTCCATAAATACAAAGGGGTAGATTCACGAAGGCTCAAAATTGGCCTAAAATTATCTCAAATTTTCAAATTGCTTTTACATCACTGAAAGTGTGCTTTTGATAATCTATAATGGTTGTTTTCTTGAAAAGATAAAAAGTGAAGACGAACCCATAAACCAAAATAAAAAATAAAGTATGTCGATTGTGTCTAAAATTTGAAAATGTTTGCCAAAATGCAATTTTTTGTTAATTTTTCATCATGTTTTGGTGATTTTCATATTGGGCACATGCTTCGACCACACTAATTTAAAGAATTTTCTTTGTATAAATGTGTGCTGAATTCATGGTCAAAATTTTATTTTGGTCGAGAAGTGTGCCCTTATCGGAATCCTCTAAAATCTGTTATGAAAAAGGACAAAAATATGAATTTTTGCACATTTTCCTCATTTTTAGCAATTTTGATGGCCCCTTGTCAAACACCTTTAGCAGTAATCAATATAAAATTTTAAGATATGAAAAGTATAACTATTTATGTATTCAATGGCATTAAAATTTAAGATATGTAACAACATTTAAAATATTACATATTTTTAGGCCAATATTAGGCCTACGTAAATCTACTCCTTTATCGCATGTGTAACCAGTCTAGATCCAGATCAGCCTGCACATCCTGTTCCATCTGATCAGTTTGTATGTACCGGCTGATCTGGATCTATTCTGTTCGCCCATGCAATAATTTGGTGTATCTATGGAGTAAATGAATAGTTCTTGATTTTAGTATCACTTTAATAATGTAGCCTTCTGAAACCATGTAGACATGTTAGAACTATGTTACTGTAATGTCACTATGTCTTGGGAACTGAAGTTTACAATTTGTTGTTTTTTTTCACCTTATTTCACTGTTGCTTCTGTTTATTAGGCCAAAGAAAATAATTTTTTAGAATCTTGTCTGGACTTCACAAGTAGGGTACTAAATAGCGATGTGTAAAATTTATCTCAAGTTTATACAAATATCAAAGTTATTTAACCCTTTCCTCCATATTTCCTCCCTTTCCGGCATATCAATGCCATCTGATTAGGATCTGCACTGGTCGCATTTTGTAAAAAAAAAAAACCTTATAAATCAAATAGCGAACCGTGCAGATCCTAATCAGACAGCATGGATGTGCCGGCTGATCTGGATCTACACTGTTCCCCCATGCCATAGGTAAAGGTGTGTATATGGAGGAAAGGGTTAAGAACTTTTCCAGTCTGCCATAATTCTATACACAATACTAGAAGGAAACATGTGTTGGATGCAAAAAAAAATCTCAAAACTCTAATATGGGTTATTTAAACAGAAATAAAATAATAAATTATCTTATAAAATGTTATTTTACAGATTTCATTTTTACACCATTTACCCGCTAAGTAATAATAAATAGCCTGAATAGGTACACATGTTTTGGTCCTTGCAGTTCTTTTCATTAGCTGGCTATTATACATTGAACAAACTGCATGAGTATGAATCTAAAACTTTGTTTTCTCTGGCCTTACTTACTATTCATTTCTGTAGTTTTGTGAATAAATACCCACAACAATTATTTGGACAGCCTTAGTGTTGTACTAACACATTTAGTTCTTGTTTATGACGATGATCGTCGTACAGATGATGACCAGGAGCCAGACACTGACTCGATTGACATTTCGCTGGGAACCGCCCACCCACCACCTCACAAGATGCCACATGTTGAGATGGTCGGACCTGCACATACAGTGGATGATGAGCATCCAAGTAAGTTGGAAGTACATTAATTTTGTATTCTTAGTTAAAGGGGCAGTCTGGAAAATGGGAATCATGATTGTAATTATTTGTAATTAGAGGGGCAGTCTAGTATATATAGGAATCGCTTTTAATCACAGACATACCATTCTTAATTTAACTAACATGAAGAGTGGCATAATTGCTAGTGACATTCAGGGTTTATGGGTATAAACTTGAGATCAATCTCCAAGATCTAAATTCGATTTCATTCTCAAAGCCTTTGATTAAAATTCTGATTTGCACTGCTTTAATTGTTTATTTGAATTTCTCAAATGCATAATGATTTTTATAAATTAAAATTAATAACACGAACAGTGTAGATCCTGATCAGATGGCACAGATCTGCTGGGTGATCTGGATCTACACAAGTTGCCCATGTGATAAATGGCATATCTATGGAAGAAAAGATTCACAGCTTTCAGTGAGCATTTCCTTCCCTTCATATATACATATTTTTACGCCTTCTGATCAGGATTTGCACTGATCGCATTTTGGTCAGAAATAACCTAACAAATCATTAAGTGAACAGTGCAGATCCTGATCAGATGGCGCGGATTTGCCGGCTGATCTGGATCTACACTGTTCGCCCAGGCAAAAAAGGTGTGTCTATGGAGGAAAGGGTTAAAACATGTTCTTCTGTTTTCAGTCCGTATTCGAGAGATTAGTGAGGATGAAAGGAACACTATACAGTTATCAGAAGATTTCAGATCTTTCCTGGATCACTCGTCGAGAGTCATAGAACGAGCACTGGATGAAGTAGACGTCGACATTGACTACAGTAGATCGGCTGATGATGAACTTAATAACAAGTAAGTGCATTATGAACTTAATAACAAGTAAGTGCAAGATGAACTAAATAACATAAGTGCATGATAAACTTAATAATAAGCAAATGCACAATGAACTTAATAACAAGTAAGTGCATGATGAACTTCAATAACAAGTAAGTGCATGATGAACTTAATAACAAGTAAGTGCATGATGAACTAAATAATAAGCAAATGCACAATGAACTTAATAACAAGTAAGTGCATGATGAACTTAATAACAAGTAAGTGCATGATGAACTAAATAATAAGCAAATGCACAATGAACTTAATAACAAGTAAGTGCATGATGAACTTCAATAACAAATAAGTGCATGATGAACTTAATAACAAGTAAGTGCATGATGAACTAAATAATAAGCAAATGCACAATGAACTTAATAACAAGTAAGTGCATGATGAACTTAATAACAAGAAAGTTCATGATGAACTTAATAACAAGTAAGTGCATGATGAACTTAATAACAAGTAAGTGCATGATGAACTTAATAACAAGTAAGTCCATGATGAACTTAATAACAAGTAAGTGCATGATGAACTTAATAACAAGTAAGTCCATGATGAACTTAATAACAAGTAAGTTCTGTTCTTTTTGTGTCACATGTGATAGCAGGTAGACACATGGGGATTAAAGTGTCTCACAATTGAGCTCTTACATAATGTTGCTTATATCTTTAAAAGTACTTGTCCTAAAAGCGTGATAATTGGAATACATCATCTGCATGAACAACATAAATTATTACTTGTTATCATGTAATCTTTTGGAATTTGCGTGAAATTTCTGTCCTACTAAATTAACCCTTCACTCCATATGCCTTTTTATGTGTGTTACAGATAGGTCTGAATAGGATCTGCACTGTTCACTTTTTGGTCAGAAATTACATAATTAATCAAAAAGTGAACAATGTAGAGCCTGATCAGATGGCACAGATGTGCCAGCTGATCTGGATCTACACTGTTCACCAATGTTATAAATACGTAAACATGGAGGAAAGGGTTAAGTGATACCATGGTAATTGGTTTGACAGGGACATTATATATAATTATCTTCTGTCCCCAAGATTATCAAACTGAGAATGGAAACCAGTCTCAAATCACACGGATTTGATTGGCTGAAATGGCGTCTGGTTGCCATTTCAGCCGATCAGATTCTTGAGATTTGAGACTGGTTTCTAATCTCAGTTTTATAATCTTCAGCCCTGTTATTGTTTATTTGACAGAGACTTAGCAGGAGAAAGACTGAAGCTGAATCGTGAGTTCTTTGATGAAAGATGGTCCAAACATAGGATTGTTACTAGTCTTGATTGGTCTACACAGGTATGTTGTTTCTGATGTTGTTGTTGTGATACTTAACGGGAATTCAAATAAGTACTGCGTGAAAATAAAAAATAAAAACCTCTTCACTTGTCTCTGAATTTCAGAGTCGGAATGTTTGTCATAACTCAGTTATGTTTTGATATATTGGTCTCTTATTATACCAGCATATAGATAAATTCAACAGGCATTGAATCACATTACCCATTTTCTAAAGAAATGCTTGAAATTTTTATAAAAATGAGCCAAACCTGAGCACCTTCATTTCCTGATCAAAAAACACATTGACAGTACTGAATTATGTTCTGGTGCTGGTCATCTATTCCCATTTGAAAAAAAAACCAACTAATATGATCCAATTTTTATCTACTTTTTATGCCCCCACAAAGTGGGAGGCATATAGAGTTGCACTCGTCCGTTCGTCCGTACGTACATCCCCCAAATCTTGTGGCATCAACTCCTCCAAAACTATAAGGCGGATTTCTTTCAAACTTGCACAGATGATCAAGCAGGATGTGTAGATGATCATAAAGAAAGGATTTTTTCTTGCGACCATTTTTACCAGAGTTATATCCCTTTGTTAATAAAAAAATTATTTTGCAGCAGTGGGGGCATCAGTGTCGGAGGACACATTCTAGTTATCATCTGAAGCTAATGATTTGTTGTTTGTTGGTCTTGGAATTCATATTCAGTTTGTAAATTAACTTGTTCATTGCAAAAAAGAACAATAAAAGTTTTTTGTTTTTTTTCTTATTTGAAGTTTCCAGAGTTGTTAGTTGCATCATACAGTGCTAATGAAGATGCCCCTCATGACCCAGACGGTGTGGTTCTCGTGTGGAACTCGCGCTTCAAGAAAACTACACCAGAATATGTCTTCCATTGTCAGGTAACAATTTGTTTTTATTCTAACTGGTCTGTTGTATCCCTGTAGGATCAATTATTATGCCCAGTTTCAAAGCATGAGGGGAAAATTGCAAAATTGTTGAGTTGAAGCTAATTTGATCGGTTGGATCTAATTCACCAAGACAACTTTTACTTCTTTGATTATATGAGAATCTGTTTGGCCAACTCTGAGGTTGATGCACCGTAGACCTCCAGTGGTAAATTATTTTTCCACTGACCGTTCCAAGGAAGTAACCTCTCAGATTCTCTTGTTTAACTGTTTATGCTGTCTAATTTGAAAATGATCATTTTAGAAACATATGTTGGCTTTTCATCTCTGCTTTTTGGCTATCTGAGGAGGCTGTGTTCACTTTTTTATACATTTAAGTAGGTCGCTTGGTTGATATATCCAGCAGCAAGTCTAAAAATTATCCTGTCTCACATGATAATAATTAACTATTTTCTTTGGTTTCTTAATGTTAGCAGTATTGTGTACCCCTACTTTTCCAATATAAACAGTACTTTGGAAACAATGTAGGTAATTGCTTTTACAAATTTCAGAATTTGTAGATAATTAAGGCAGTAACCTTTATTTGGATTTTACCAATCAGACGTCAAAGCGAGCCACCACAAAAACCACAAAGCAGTTATATACAGTTTACTAATGTTAATGGTTTGCCATATCTTTTCCAGTCTGCGGTGATGTCAAGCTGTTTTGCCAAGTTTCACCCAAACCTTGTTGTTGGTGGCACATACTCCGGTCAGATTGTGCTGTGGGATAACAGGGTGTTGAAGAGAACACCGATTCAAAGGACTCCACTGTCGGCTTCTGCACACACGGTAGGTGCATTACTCCATGTGATTCAGCATACATCCCATGTAGGTCATGTTCTAGGATAGTTCCAGATCATACCACATGTCTGTGCAATCTGATCAGAATCTTCACCACTTTACTGTATGGGATACATGTGGCTTATATCCATTATTCTACCAGGCTAGATCCAGATGATCCTGGCTGTCTGTGCAGTCTAATCAGGATCTACACTGTTCACTTTTAAATTTATAAAGTAATTCTGTCAGAGAAGGGATCAGTGTTGATCAAGATCAGACTGCTCAGATGCAGATCTGGATCTACTCTTGTTCCACATGTGATAAAAAACCATATCCATGCAGTAAAGTGTTATATATTAGCCTTGTAGCAAACAGTATTTTCTTAAATTGATTAAATAATGGGTAAACATGTAGTTGTGAGAAAGTAATGACCAAGATAAAAAAAAGCCAGTTATAATGATACAATTAAGGTTTATGAAAAGTTGTAATTCTTGCATCGGAGCCTGGATAGTTTTGTTGATATGATTAAGAGTAAAATTCATGTAAACAGCACCCAGTCTATTGTGTAAATGTAGTGGGGACCGGGTAGTCTCGCAATCTCATCAGTGTTGCAATCTGGTCAGTTAGTAATGCTGATATAATTAAGAGTTATTCTCTGTTCTTAAGGCTCCCAGTCATAATTGAGAGTAATTCTGTGTTCTTAAGGCTCCCAGTCATAATTGAGAGTTATTCTGTGTTCTTAAGGCTCCCAGTCATAATTGAGAGTTATTCTCTGTTCTTAAGGCTCCCAGTCATAATTGAGAGTTATTCTCTGTTCTGAAGGCTCCCAGTCATAATTGAGAGTAATTCTGTGTTCTTAAGGCTCCCAGTCATAATTGAGAGTTATTCTCTGTTCTGAAGGCTCCCAGTCATAATTGAGAGTTATTCTCTGTTCTGAAGGCACCCAGTCATAATTGAGAGTTATTCTCTGTTCTTAAGGCTCCCAGTCATAATTGAGAGTTATTCTCTGTTCTTAAGGCTCCCAGTCATAATTGAGAGTTATTCTCTGTTCTTAAGGCTCCCAGTCATAATTGAGAATTATTCTCTGTTCTTAAGGCTCCCAGTCTACTGTGTAAGTGAGGTGGGAACTGGTTAGTCACATAATCTTGTCAGTTACTAGTAGTAATATTGGAACAATTGAGAATTGGTGGGAACTGGTCAGTTTCACAAACCTGTCAGTTAGTAATGCTGATAATTATGAAAGATTTTTTTCTGTCCTTACAACACCCAGTCTACGGTGTGAATGTGTTGGGAACCGGCCAGTCTCATTATCTGGTCAGTTAATAATGCTGGTACAAATGAGAATAGGTGGGAATTAGTCAGTTACAAAATCAGGTCATATAGTAATGCTGATATAATTGAGACTTATTTTCCGTTTGTACAGCACCCAGTCTTCTGTGTGAATGTGGTGGGAACTGGTCAGTCACATATTCTGGTCAGCTATTAGTAATGCTCGTACAATTGAGCATTGGTGGAACTGGTCAGTAAGTAATTCTGATATCATTGAGAGTTATATTCTGTTCTTACAGCACCCAGTCTACGGCATGAAATAGGTGGGGACCAGTCAATCTTGTAATCTGATCAGTTAGTAATGCTGATATTTATGAGAGTTATTTTCTGGTTTTGCAGCACCCAGTCTACTGCGTGAATGTGGTGGGAACTCAGAATGCCCACAACCTGATCAGTGTGTCTACAGATGGTAAAATGTGCTCCTGGAGTCTGGATATGCTCTCACAACCACAGGTAAGTCACTTTGTATTATTTTAGCTCCTTAAAAACATTATCCTTATCACCTAAATTAGAAGTTTGTTGGTCTTTCCGATTACTGGGATAAATTTGCTACTGCAAGTTTATGCCACAATTGGTGACAATAGATTTACAGTTACAGAAACAGCCAAATTGGCGTCAGCAGGACAAATTACCACTAGCACTCCTCTGTGTGAAGCATTGGCTGGAGTAGTCTACCATACCTGGGCAGTCTCTTGCATATTTGCCAAGTCAGTTGAGAAATGACGAGGAATGAAGTAGTATTCTAATCCGGTGGTCTTGGTAGCTGAAAAATCTGAGGTTCAAGCCCAGGTCATGGCTACTAATTTCTTCCCAAAACTGCAACATATTCTTTTTCATTGTTATATCCAACCTTAGCTTATGTTAAACCAAATTTAAACAAACAGTAAAAAAATTAGTTAAAAAAATGGTTCAAATTCATTTTTTAAGTTTCTTTGTCAATTTACAGATCATTCAACATTTGAACATCATTTGAACTAAGCTAAATGCAGGAAATCAAATCCCAGCAAATAATTAACCTCATTATATCTGATTCTATCAGAAATTACAATTGAGTGACTTTATGTAATGCATAAAATTATGATCAAGAGTCATATGCGTGAAAATTAAATGATAACAGTTCTTAATCAGGCTAATTCCGATATCACTTCTGTACGTATCTTTTCAGGACTTTATGGAGTTACAACAACACAAACAGAGTAGGAATGTCAATGTGACATGCTTTTCTTTCCTGTCTGGTGATGTGAACAACTTTGTTGTGGGAAGTGAAGACTGTTCTGTGTACGCTGCATGTAGGCATGGCAGGTGGGTACACAATGTTAAACTCTTAACTCCATGTATATGTGTTTTATTGCAAGTGCTACATGTAATAGTGTAGATCCTGATCAGCTCATACATCTGTGCCATCTGATCAGGATCTACACTGTTTGCTTCTTAGAAATAACATCATAAATCAAAAGCAAATAGTTATATCCTAATCAGACAGATATGCTGGCTGATCCGAATCCACACTCATCACCCACAGATAACAGGGCCCAAGATGATAAAATTGAGATTAGAGACCAGACTCAAATCTCTAGCATCTGATTGGCTGAAATGGTGACCAGTCGCCATTTCAGCCAATCAGATGCTTGAGATTTGAAACTGGTTTCCTTGCTCAGTTTTATAACCTTGGGCATTGGATCGTTCTTTTTATTGTTCAGAGGTCTAGTAGACATTTATGACTAAATAAATTTAGTTTTGACCTTGATTGTATTAGGGTGTGACTAAGTAACAAACTGTGTTGTCCTCGATTCAGCTGTTTTGGTACATGTCATGACATTATGTTACCTTACAGAACAATAATTATCAAATGAAAACGAAATCTGGAAATTACCACTGACATAAAGTTGTATTTGTTTTGGTTGTTTCAGTAAAGCTGGTGTCAGTGAGATATTTGAAGGTCATCAGGGACCAATTACTGGCATAGACTGTCATCATGTGGCGGGGCAGATAGATTTCTCACCTTATTTCCTAACGTCTTCCTTCGACTGGACCATTAAACTGTGGAGTATTAAGGTCAGTTAATACAGTGAAACCTGTCTTTTAACCCTTTCCTTCATATATATACGCCTTAATGACATGGGCGAAATGTGGTCCAGATCAGCCAACACAATCATTCCCTCTAATCAGGATCTGCACTTTTGCTTTCTGATTAAGTTTTTTCTGAGCAAAAAGTTAACAGTGCAAATCTTCATCAGAGGGCATGGGTGTGCTGGATGATGTGGATATACACTGGTCAGTCAGGTGTAAAAAGGCATATATATGGAGCAGGGATTCTAAAATTTCAAAAACCCAATCGGACATTGGTGCCAAAATGGACATTTCGCCGACTTCCGGTTCGCACGAACAGCGACTTCCGGTCCGCACGAACAGTGACTTCCGGTCCCCGCGTTCAGCGTGTTTCACTCTCCCGACCCACAGTCTATTTCTCTTTTCCGCCATATTTTCTTGTCGACGATATCCTACAACCTCTCAACAGATTAATGGTTTTCGAGCTGTAGAAAAATTCTTTGATCGTTTATAAGAGCGGCACGCGACGTTTGAAGTTTACGGCGATCGGCGTCTTTGTTGTAATACACAAGCATTCCATGCATTTAAAACGTGACGTAATGGTTCAAAACAGTTATCTTCAGCAGTGTTCATAGCGATTGAGAAATGGATTATTTAGTTATTAAAAATGTTTTATCTTTCGGAATTTCGGGAGGCAAGTATTCACTTTACGTTAATATACATCGATCACACCATGCTTTGTAACACTATATTATAATTTTTTGAAATATTATTATTTTCTTTACCGGATGTAGTAATTTTTGAATCTACGAACTTACAAGAGTCTGCGTATGCAACATTACTCAGAGTCGGAAATAAATGTTGATTACGTAGATTTTTGTAAATTTGAAATTTATTTGAATCGTTATATGTGTAAGTAAGCAAGCCGGTCACTCGAATTTTTTCACATTTAAGTATATATTCATTTGAGCCATTTCAAATTTGTTGTGAAATGCCAACAGTTCAAGTAAAATTCGCAGGATATAAGTTTTCTTTAAATTTGATAAACAGCAATTTTCGGTCATCGGTCTTTTAGAATTACGCACATATCGGACCAACACGTCTGTCAATAAAATGTTTTATCGCTTACGTTAATTAAAACAACCATTTAAATTGCTATCTTAAATTCTGACGTCAAACAGCCTTTGACTAGTGCAGTCCATTTTTGGAAATTAAATAACCCGCCAGTTGTTAAAATGAGACCGACCACATCCCGTTTCATCTATGCCGCAGGCTATTCACGGAACGTGTAGTCGTGGTAGTCATGGTAGCAGACTTGTGAAGTCTCTAATTGACAGGTTAATAGCTGATTAAGCTGTGAAAAAATGTACATGTAGGTAATTTTGTAACAGTTTGTAGGCCAATATTCATGACCGATTTTTTTAACCAATTTTGAAATTTCAATCGGACATTCTTCCCGAAAATCGGTCAATGACCGGCCTGCCGATAATTTTAGAATCCCTGATATGGAGTAAAGAGTTTAGACAATATTTGAGACTGAGAAAAATAGGTCTTAATAGAGGGGCATCCTCATTATGGGGAAGAAAATAGTGCAGACTATAAAATATCATATCAAATGACTACTTTATTTTTGCAGGATAACAAATACATTCACTCCTTCGAGGATAACAGTGATTATGTGTATGATGTCCAGTGGTCACCTATACACCCTGCTGTGTTTGCTAGCTGTGATGGTATGGCCAGGCTAGATTTGTGGAATCTTAACCAAGAAACAGAGGTAAACTGATAAGTTAACTTATTATACCATGGATACAACTTTGATGTCGTGGCCAAATACAATGTAGTATAGATTCTCTCCCCACCCCCTAAGTAGAGACTATATCGATTGTTAGCTGTGATGTTATGGCAGAGCTGGATTTATTGAATTTTATTAAACTGCATTTTGTCAAGTCGTTAAATGTTGCATTTTGTGTTGAGTATATACTGATTGTTAGCTGTAATGTTATGGCCAATGGGTTCCTTGAATTTAAATAACCTGTTATTTGTTGTTTTTGTCTCCAATTTTAGTGTTTCATTTAGCTGAGTTACCAGCAAAAAAAAAATGCCCAAAGGCTTAATTTTCCCAGTCAAGGAACATGTATATTTATGATACTTTTTACATACAATATTTATACTTTTTGCATACCATATAAAACTTTGACCTGTTTTATTTTGTTTTTCAGGTACTCATTTGTCATAGTTGCTGAGTAAGAGCAGATTTTCAAGCTCAGTTGAAAATACACAAAGTTTAGATCTGGGCCCAAGATCATAAAACAAAATCAGGAAACCAGTCTCAGATCTCAAGAATCTGATTGGCTGAAATGGGGACTAGTCTCCATTTCAGCCAGTCAGATGATTGAAATTTGAGACTGGTCTCCAATCTTAGTTTTATGATCTTGTGTTTGTGTTATAAATTGTTGGAAATATTCTTATTTATGTTAATAATATAGAGGATATTTATTTGTTTCAGAGAAATAATGATTTTATTTCAGGAGTGAATACCAGGAACTGATATTTTCACAAGTGGCGTAGAAACTGGCTTAGTCATATATAGAAAATGTCAGTTTCTGGTGTTCACAGGTGTAATAAATCAATATTTGACTAAAACAAACACATTTTCTTTTCTCTTGTTTGGCCTGCAGATAAATCTGAC
This sequence comes from Corbicula japonica, assembly GCA_038501625.1. NCBI lineage: Eukaryota > Metazoa > Mollusca > Bivalvia > Venerida > Cyrenidae > Corbicula > Corbicula japonica. Next base: position 1,113,446 of record JAZAYU010000111.1, on the reverse strand, counting down.
AAATAGAAAAGGAAAGTAAGATTAAAACAGTAGAAATAAAAATGGTATTCCAAAGTTTCAAAACTGTGAAAATACCAATTTTATTTCACTGAGAAAACCTATAAGTCACTTGAAAACAAAACATATAACATTATTCTCTTGATATACTTCAGGTTCCATCTGCGTCCGTTTCCATTGAATCGGGTGTAGCCTTGAACCACCTACGCTGGCACCAGAGTGGTCATCTAATAGCAGTTGGTGATGATTTAGGACATATTTATAATTATGATGTTGCTGAGGTTTGTATGTTGGCAGGTTGATATTGGCACAAGTCATTAATTATTGTCCCAAGTTCAGGACTTCATTAATTTTTTCTAGCTCTCCCATGAATGGAGTTTGTGACTATGTATTATTATAACCTATTCAAACATATTTTGTTGGACTTCCAAGGGGTCTCATTGTTACCCTTAAGGGTTTAGTTGAAGGGTCATTTTTTCCTTTAAGTGTATTTTGTCTGTTGTAATAAATTTAAGGGTATTATGGCTCTATATTTGCGGAATTCACTAATTTAAAATGGTCAAACTGGTATGTTGTTGCCTATGATACAAATCAATAACTTCTGACATATGGATTGTATGGTATATTTACTGTGTTTTTTATTTCCAGAGTTTTGCAAGTCCAAAGTCGGACGAGTGGTCTCGATTTGTGCAGACATTACACGAGCTGCGACAACATGCAGCTGAAAGGGAGGAGGACACGACCATGGCTGGATTGTCATCACCCATACGATGACGTCTATAAACTGTTATATTTATTCAAATAAAAACTATTAAAGTTGGGTGGCTGTGATTGATTATGGAGCTTACCGAACAATATAATTTTGTTCTTCATTTGTTTATGAAATTGTTATGTTGCTAATAAGTTGCTACAGTTCTGTGAACACAAAAGGGAACAGCATTTGTGTATGTAACATGCTGATATTGCCGACGAAGTGTGTGAAATATGAAATAAATATTGTTTGATCTCGAACTTCAATAAAATTTCCAATTACAAAGAGTGCTTAATGTCACCATAGTGCAAAAACAGAATAAGCCCCAAGAAAATAAAAAAGAGTTATACGGTTTTTGCACAAAGATGACATTATGTATTTGAAAAAGCACCAAAAGCTAAACAGAAAACAGTCTAAATATGCACATATTTTTTATCGTGCATTTTGCATTACTGCATGTGTTTGTATGAATATATTTTGTTTAATATGATAATGAATATAAATGCAACTATATTTTGACCATGTCATATCAGACTGTTGTCCAGTCCAGGCAGAATGTTAATTTGCTAATTGCACTCTGTAAAAATACAAAATAGAAGGAATAGGAATAACAGAAGGAATATAGTTTCTTTAAAAAAAATTAATAGTTTTATTATTAATACACACGTTCAGATAGAAATGTTAAAATGCTTATATTTTAGTATTACAAGTATGAATCTGTTTGTAAAGTTAATTGTTTACCATTTCATACATTAAACTGTGTTTTCCTTCTGTATTAATGAAATTATTAAGTGCTGTTATGTGCAATACATAAGTACAATAAAGTAAATAAACAAATTTGAAACCATTGTTTTGGAATTGTTGTTTTTTTACCAATTTGTTATGTTTATTAAGGTATACTTTCTTATTACTAGACGTGTAAACTGGTTTGCATTCAAACTTGATGATGCACGATATTTTTTGTCTAAAATGTTGCACAATATCTTAAAATAAAACTTTGATAATAGTGCACGAATTTGAGTCTTTGATAATATGTTTTGACCAGGCAACTTATAGTTGCTACTATATTTGGAAAGTACTTCAAATTATCTATTATTTTCTGGCAATCTGAGATTTTGATACACATTCAGACAGTATAATTATATTGTTCTTAGCATAAAATGAATCGAGTCAAATCAAGTAAAAAACCTTTTATTCATTCATGCCAGTTATGACAAAACGAGGATGTACAATGTCATGTACATGACTGGTATTTTCGAGGCTTAAAACTAATATACTGAGCCAAAATGAAAACTTGACAAGAATAACATGGAAAACTCCTGTTAAATAAATGATGCCAATTAATGCAAATATCTGGAGGAATTTGACCACCAATATGTTTATCTTGGAAGTTGTCGGTTCAGTATCTATCGATTTTAAATTAAGAAACATGAAAAAATTATGTTTTGGAAAATTAAGCGTTGGATTTTGTTCTTATTTCAATTAAAAGGGAGGTAATGTGCTAAAACGGATATTAAAGTAATTGTAGCTTTTTTCTTTGCATCAGTGGGCTTTAAAGATTGTGTTTTTCCTTCTCTACTTGTCATAAACTTAAATTTGACAGTCAAATAATCTGTTTGAGAATTTTATGTTAAAAATTATCGATCTCATCATTATTTAGGAAACAGGAGATAACCTTGACCTCTGTGTAAAAATATCTTCCAGCTTTATCAAATGTCCAGATATTTGTAAATACCACAAATTAAAAGAAAAATAAAATATATTATCACTAAACAAAATAGTTGAATTTAAAAATTGGTATGTTTTCAGTTTTGTTCAGTATATATTTATGTTCACAGAAACTTTCATGTAATTATCAGATACATATATACAGAGAGTCAAATCCTAAAACTGGTTAAAAACAAACACGATATAGGTATAAGCACAAAAATCATTCTTAATGTCGTCTGCTTAGCTCGTCTGCTGTCATTTAAAGAACTGACTTCAATCGTTCGAAGGTACCATTTTCCCGTGACACACTCATCATCTTTCAACAAAACGGATAGTAATTATGTCATTTTTTTCAAATTTGCATTTTTCCCAAAGAAATTATTCAAATTGTCGAGGGTTCTATTTTCTCTGAAAGATTATATTCCAGAAAAATTAGATTCTTAATAATTGGCAGTTTTGTTATTACCTGTATTTTTGATTAGCAGAATCACATTTCAAAGATTTAGCAACAATACAATACAGTGGTAAAAGTGTTCTATATATACGCATTAAAACATCTGGAGATCATTTAGATTTTGACATAAAATGTCATCATTCCTTGAAATATTAATTGTAAATCAAGTTTGATGTATGTTATTTTGGGTACTCTTTCTATTTTCACAAGTTTATTTGATATTACGATGTTGAGATTCGGATCTGACATAGTTTATACATTTAAAATGCTTCAAACATTTAAGTACTTTATTACCCTTTATTTGCCACTAAAGCTAGATTTGCACTCTTTATTGTAATGTGAGGGTGATGTTACAATATTACACTTTAGCAAGTTAATTGAAAAGGCTGTTTCATTATCCAAGTAGAAAGTTTTTACGGTAGTCCTGTCGTTTTTATTCCGTTCAGATTAGCTTCGCATACACCTGTGGCTGATAGAAAGCCACTAGTTTTTTTTACTGTCAAATTGCAGCGACTTCAGCTGTTTTTTTTATTTATAAACATTTTGTTCTACCTGTTGTGTAATGCACAAAACAGGTGAGCAATACAAGGTCATCAGTTTTTATTTTCAAAGTTCGTTTACTCTAGATCTATAATTGTTATTTTCTCACTACCTATGAATAATCTGGTTTTGAATTTATCAAAGCATATTGACGAAGGTAAATTTACTTTTCCCAACGGTCTCCATGCGTTCACCTCGTCAATCTGAAATACGTTGTGTGAGCTCCAGCCACACACAAACACATTTGTTCCGTCTGTACATACCCCTTGATATCCTTGAACCTGTTTGTCTTTCAGTGTTGAGAGGTAATTTCCCTCGCTGTCCAGAACAACAACACCTTTTCTAAAGTCGGCCACATACACGAAGTTTCCACCAGCGCACGAACTTACTTTCAGGCTTCCTTCAAATGCGCGGTTACCATGGGTATCTTCTTCTATTCTACGTTTTTGTTTTCCATTTATGTCGTATATGTACACAGTTTTATTATCATCGCTTATAAAAAAGTTTCCGTCTACGTGGGCTAAACCACAGCAGCAAAGTTGAAGAAGTGAAAGTGTACGAGTGACACTCATTTTGTCCCTGACTAACACAAAATGGATTTCACATGTATTTTCATCAACAAGAACAGCAGCTTCAGTTCCGCTTACTTGGCACACATCTTGAGGTGAAGCTGTCAAGTCGATACAATCCGTGACTTTTTCCTTGCTTATTATTAATCGTTTTAGATTCATGTTGCTCTCATCAGCCAACAGCAGATCGTCGTCATTGAATAGACATAGTCCCACAATGCTGCAAGCAGTTTTATCGCTGTTACATAATACTTTGATTTTCCTTTTCTGCTTCACGGTGTAGAAAGATTTCTTTGAAAGAGGCAACTGTAACTGAGCCGATTGATTTCATCTGTTCAATGTATGTTTTTATACTCGCATCAGCAGTAAAGGACAGAGTTTCAGTTTGTGTGCTGCTTTGCGTTTTCTCTCTTTCGATTGCCCTGCTCGTCAATTTCTTTGACGTCTTTACGCTGACAAATTTTTGCGCTGTATTTCCCTCTGACTTCATTAGCTGTGAAGTTACTTCATTCATGGAATCTATCAGATTGTCTACCTCATGAATACTTTTCGTAAGAGAGCCTTCAATTCTATTGAACTCTTTCGTTATTTCTGTAATTGCGTCTTGTTCCATGTTATCTAACAGCGATTCTAGTTCTTTTCTGAAGCTCTTGACATTTTCTACCGCGGTTTTAAAGGACATGTTTACGTCTGTAATTTTGTTCAGGTTAGCTTTCTTGATTTTTTCCAATCGCCTTTTTGCTTCGATGATTTTATTTTTGGCATCGTCGAGTTCCATGGACGAATATAACACGTCTATGTTGTCAGATATGGAGTGTATGCTTGTGCATCGCCTGAAACAACAAATTCGATTATTTTGTCGCATAAACAACAAATTTTCATAGGCAAATTTTCGAGCAATATCTGGCAAAGGAAGATCCTTATGGTTCTGTAATAAAAATAGGAGCAAACAATTTTAATAAAACCGATGGCATTCGACTGCCGGTAGGTGGTTATATTTATATTTATCTGGAAACCACTATTTTAACGGTATCTACATTTACAGAAACACTGTACTTACACCGCATGCATATAGAGGCCTTCATCAATTTAATAAGTAAATATACTTTACCTGTGGATAAGTGCAATACACAACGCACAGGCCACCTCGTCGTGATCCTTGCAATACATTGTCAGCACTTCAGATTTATGCTGTTCGCATCTTTGTATTGGAAAACTCGGCAGAGCTCCAGCTGATCCGGATGATCTCCCGGACTTAAAATGAGATTTATCGAGCAGGGTGTGTCCCTCTGTAGCAGGAATCATCGAGTGAACATCGAGACATTTCGTACAATAGTAGTCCTTGCATCCAAGACAATATATCTCAGCCTCTGATCTTGTATTCTTCTTTGCACAAACACAACAATTATTATTCACAAGCTCATCTGACATATTTTCTTCACCTCCCCTGGTCGCCATCTTGCCAAATGTTGAATTTTACTTCCTTGAGCGTAATCAATATTTAAAGTAAACATTTCAGTAATCTTATCTGTATACATGTCACAGGTTTCTTTACGTACATAAAACTGATTTAAGAAATCTTTGTTAAACCAGCATGTTCGTTGAATTAAGTATATACTACAATTATGCAAATGATCATCAGCGACTTTTGTAGTCTTTTCTTAATCATGTTCGGTAATATTGTCTGTTGTTTTATCTAATACATTTATATTAGCCTGTGCGGTTATCACTTGACTTAAAATAAATTCCAAGCGAAAATTATTTAGATGACATACATAGTAAGTATATCGGATCGAATTCGTGTGTCGACAAACCATCAAACTATTACGCGCTTTTTAAACACTAGACAAAAGTGAAGTAGGCCTACGCATATCAGGATGAGCCACATGCAGAGAAACACATCCAGTTTATCTAACCAATTAGAAGAGGAAAACGAATAGAGCATACGTTCATGATACATGTATGACCGATCTCCAAAAGGACTCCACAGTTAACAAAGAATAGAACATGATAGATTAATACTTTGGAACGCCCGGTGGAATGTAAATGCATAATTTCATATCGATTTCAAAATAAACTAAACACAAGTCAATAAAACTGAAAGCGATAAATTACTTACATCAATATACATTTGATGCTTTTGACGATACATCTGGTTTTACAACATCTTAAATTTGGTTACAAAAATACAACAAAGTTTATTAGATAAAATGACCGGATCTTGGTGTTGTTAAAATTAGGCCAAAGAGATTGCTGAATCGAATGAATTGCAATTGTGAATAATTTTTTCAAGAGGTAACACTGCCAGGTTCCAGACTGGGTGAGGAAAACTTAAAGATTTTCAATAGTTGGGCTGTATGTCTGTGAAAAATCGTTAAATAGTTTACAGTTACTTCTAAAGCTCTTCTACCATATATATATATATATATATATATATATATATATATATATATATATATATATATATATATATATATATATATATATATATATATATATATATATGGAGTAAAGCTTTCATTTTCAGATCACTTGATGTCTTTCATGTACATCAAATAGTTATTTAGTTGCAGCTGACAGATTGTTAATTAGATCAGTCTCCAAATTTGACCACATCAAGCTATATAGTTTTCGGAATGATCGTCAGTCTCACTTTTATGTTCTTGGATTGATGGATTGAGACTGTCTTGAGATCATCTAGTTCGTTATGTTTAAGGATTAGTTCTACTTAATGATGATCTGCAAACGTGTTTTGAAGGCGCCTGGTCACGCATCATGTTAAAATATGATTTTAATAAACTTTGATAAAGTGTTATCAAATCTCATAAGTACTACAAATTGCAATTTCTATTAGATTTTGACCCAGTTACCAACCTACGTAAACATCTGTTGCACTGCAGCACTACACAAGACGCCGACCACGTGTTTTGTCTTGCGACTGTTAGAACTGTCGCTCCAATCAAAACAAACTGTATTTTACTTCCAAATTAGGTTTTGGTGTCAATCTTTTTTTTTGCTGTTTGTTCATTCCCTTACAAATGTTGAAACAATAACAAAAGGCGTGGCTTAAAGTAAAGCAACCTGAAGGCGTGATTAACAATCAACAACGTTCTGTTGATTATACTTTTCAACGCTACTTCTCAACGAAAATATCAGTCGCTGCCCATCGTATTTGGTGTTTTGGTTGCAAGCCAAAATCTAACTGAAATCGAAATTTGTAGTAATAAGACCTGTAAACAAAGAAATGTGATGTTGTATTCTTGCAGAATCAATGTACGAGTGAATTAACTGAAGCCAAAGTTGTTAGGTGTTATTTATACGCAGTAAATTATACTCACAAATGATTCTGAAATTTACTGAATAGTATAACATTTCGGCGAAATTCGCTTCTGTTCATTCATTGATAGGCATTATATAGTGGTACCATGAACACAGCTGAGACATTAAAGTATTCCTCTCTCTTAACTGTTAATATAATTAAAGGCTTTCAAAGGTGTCATGATTTTGTTTGGATACTGCATATAATCGTGGATTTAATGGGCAGTTCAAAGCACGAAATTGAAACTACAGTAGGCCTACATGAAATAAAATATGGAACATAAACGTAGTAAAAACTGAAATCCACGAATATAAGAACCCACGAAAATGGAAACAGAAAAAAACACGATTTTTTATGCTCACGAATATATATCTGCATCAACATTGTCATGTCCTTCGTTTTTGTGTTTAGCACTTCATTCGTTTGACATTGAGGTTGTGACAAGTTGCTAGTTGCAACTGCACATGATATAAAATATACAACCAGTTAATAGAAACAATAACTTTTCAAACGTAAATAATCGTATTTCCCATAGGGAACAGAACTCAACGGCGTCGTTTCTCTCTTAACGAAATTGAAAAAAAAAAACCACAAAGCTATATCCTTTCAACGGAAGTGTTTTACGATGTCACTGTCATATTATTGCAATTGCTAACTGCTTCAAAATCTTTGGAGTCAGTACCTCATATCTGCAAGAAAAAAAGGTTACAAAAGTTTGCCAGCTACATATTCATGATATTAACGTTAATAAATACGAATATTGGTAGACATCGGTAAAAGTTTAGTTGTTTCTACTTGACTTTATCAGTTTGTAACATATTACGCCATTTCTCTTATTACAAATTAAACTCTTCGTAACCTTTTAAAGTAAAACACAGTTACTATTTTGATAATCAAGGGGGAGTTAGCCCGACAGGGGCCTTCAGTGTGCCTGGTCACGTGCCAAGGTGAAAACATAAAGTGTTTTCAAATATCAAAATAAATTTTTAAAAAAAATTAAAAGACCTTTAAACAAAGTAAATATGATGTTCTTACACAGTGCAAGAAAATGTACGAGTGAATATTTTAAGCCACAATTGTTAATTGTTACTATCGTATTATAATTCACTCACAACAGATCCTAAAATGTACTGATAAGTACAAAATTGCTGCAAAATTCACTCCGGTTAGGTCATTTATTTGCATGATATAGTAGCACAATCATTCATATTAACCACATCTATCGATATTGAAGTATTCGACCCTAAACAGTGAATGAAAAGCTTTCATAAAAAATCATATCATTATTTTATAATAAATTACACTGAAGTACTTACATTTTGTTCTCTTCAAGGTTTTGTATTTATAAATATATACAGCTAATAATATTATCCCCATGGTTGCAATCGTTCCAATGACGAGCCCTACGATTAAAGTCACGTGATCGGACCCTTTCTTCAAGTTATCTGAAAATTCTGTAAAATATGAAAAAAGTTAGTCTTACATTTTTGTAACCTTTTTAGTTGTATTTCTAAAAGGAATATCTACGATTTGGAAATACATTTTATGTCAACAGTTATTTTAGTGTAACAATATTTAAAAAACTGTAGAAAAAGAATTTTTCATTAGAACTGCATATAGAAATTTAATCCTTAGGTTAGTTTAACATTCGGATAAAGTTACGAACAACTGGTCCCTGAAAAAAATGAATAAAAAATTTTGAAGCAATTTTAATAGGCAAAGTAGACATAAAAAAATTATAACCGACACAAACTAGCATTCCTTGTGCAGAGAGCACGACTATATAGGTAAACAGAATTAAACTGTCGATGAAATTAACAACTGCGCTTGGTATCGCTTTTAAAGTTCTTCTGTTTTGTTTCCTATTTCAGGCCCAAAGCCGCCATAATGATGTAGAAGTCATTGTTTCATGTGCAAAAGCTATCCAGGTAACATGCGTTTACAGATTGTTTTTGAATATACATTATATAACAACAGGTTCAGAAATAACAAATTTGGAATTTCGCTCTTTTGGCCTAGCTGTTTTTGAGCTCAAATTTATCCAATGAAATATAAATAATATTTCTCTAAAATATTGTGCACCAAGATTATAAAATGAGAATAATGACCATTCTCAGAGCTCACCTATCTGATTGGATGAATTTGTGCAGAAATAACCAATGAATAAGCTTGATACAGTATATAAGATTTTCATTTCTGTTTTATAACCCAAGTGCCTGACAGTTAAGTTTATGACAGATTAAATGGTATTTAGCCTCACATTTACTTACGTTTTGTATAGAATCCTACAGCTGGATTTGCAAGTTTAGAGTTATAGCCCCTGTCGTTCATTGACAACACACTAAGATTGTAATAAGTGTTGCTGACTAAACCAGTGACCGTGTATGTCCACTTTTGGTTCACGCCGTGGTTAGGCGTTAGATCATCAATTTTCTCTGACCACTGAAATAAAACTAAACATTTTTGTGGATTGTTAAGTGCCCAGGATTATAAAACTGAGCATGGAAACCAGTCTCAAATCTCAAGCATCTGATTGGCTGAAATGGCGACCAGTCGCCATTTCAGCCAATCAGATGCTTGAGATTTGAGACTGGTTTCCAATCTCAGCTTTATAACCTTCAGCCAAGGTCTACTTTGAAATCTGACAATTTATGAACCCATGCTCTTTTCCTCTCTGCTTTGCTTTGGCTGTGAGGGGAGGCATTGTCTTCTGGATGTTGCCTTTCATTATCAATATTTCACTTGTTTAAACTTGAAAAATACAACACTAGTCATACATGTAATTACATAAGAAAATTAGGAAAATCAAGTTAAATTAAATTCCAGTTTTTAAACGACCTGCATTTGAATGCTCCATTAATTAAGGTAGAAGGTGTTTCAAAAGCAATTGAAGTAGTTTTGGAAAGAGGCGCACGGCACCAAGAATTTGATTGTTTAAATAATTCTCACAGGCAAAGTTATGGTCACAGACTATTTCCATTTAAGGTGAACGCCCAACTGCTTGATATGTTACTTTTATATTTGATTTATTACATGCATGTACCTTGTGAATATTCTTTCTGTCTAAATGCGTTGCATTTAACTTTTTTGATGGTATTTATGTATATAAAATATGAGTGAATTTCCATGAAATAGAACAAATAAACATTTATAATAAATCATAATAAATTGCGTTTTCTTTAAATCAAACACTTTTATTTTCATTTTTTCTTGTCTGTGTTCACAATGTTATTGTGGTCATGGTTCGCATTTTGCATTATTTATTACAGCACAGCGCTTTCTGTTTAAGACAATAAACTAAAATCTAGCTTCAAAAGAAACTTGACTTAGTGTAAACCCATTTTCAGGACGAAGTCTCCATTGGAACAAATAGTAAATTACCTGAATATATTGTGATCCATTTATTTGTTTCATAACAATAAAATGTTGCCGTGAACCCATGTCAAAACCAGAGGTCCAGTATAATTTCGCTGTATGCAATGTTACGTCAGAAAACATTAAATTTGTCGGCGTTTCCGGTGGACCTGTAATTCAAGTGGTTTCAGTGTAACGTTTTATGGAGGCAAGCCTAGGGAAAAGGTGTCCGTGGTAATATTTTTGACATTTTAGTTGTTACGATGTCTGGAAAGAACATACTATTATCCATAATATTTTTATGACTACTTGGCGATTGTGTTTCACATTTTGACAACATAACTTTATTTTAACCGCTAACTGCATAAAAGTAATGTCGTCTGCTCAACTTTATCACGTCATTTTAAGAATTGACGTCAATTGCACAAATGTACCTTTTTCCGTGACGCGCCCCTATTATGAGATCTCACAAATACTAGAGGAAGTGAATACACCGGGCACTTAATAAGGAGTTTAATCGTGTCTGAGATCACTGATTTTATCCATACACTCATTCAAAGTTCTAATTGGTTACAGTTGTCTTTAATATTTTATTTGATAAACAATTTCGTAAGTCTTAAACTTTCATCGACTGTCAATAAAATTGTTCAATTCATGATTCTAAACATGCATTTCATGCCATTGAATTTTCATCTAAGTGCAACAACAATATATCTCCTTCATATTTCAATGGTACTTATACTGATTTTGCACTAAGGTGACGAAATGTCAAGGGACCAAAAAATACTCCGAATTATTCGTTTTCTTTTAAGACGAACCATCTTTAACTAGAAAAACATCAAACCATACCAATCAGTTATAATTGTTTCTAACATACCATCTGCTTCAAGAGTATATTGAGCATTAAAGACACCAAATTGATTCTGCATCTTCAGCGTGTATTTTCCAAATGCCTGCACTGTTATATTATGAAAGGTCAACGTAGATTGGTTAAAAGTGTCTTCTTGATTTGTGAAATTGGTAATGATTGTTCCATCGTCCTTTGACCAGCTGTTGGTTGGTGGTGGATTACCCAGAAGGTTCATGACAAGGGATGCTGTTTTCCCAAGAACTGTCTGTATCAGATACGTGTTTTTGTCTAATTGTGGCCTCGGAGGACCTTAAACAAACATATTTTCTATCATTCTTCATATTATGTCAATGTTTTTTTATTGCTTTTAAATCTAGTATTTCCTTATACTTTTACTAACATCGTGTTTTAGTAAAAGAGTTGTCTGCCGTGTAATATTACGAAAAAAAAAACCAGTTACATTTTTGTCATCTCGTTTTTAACACGTTAAGTTATAGTAAGTGTATATTAAGTTTTAAGCATTAAGAAACGGAGTAACAATTGTACCTTACAACTATCTCAACTAACTAAGTTTTAACAGATAACAGGCGCAGAATATTTGAAATGCTGGATCAGTGAATGGATTGCGCTGTACCTTAAATGTAATTAAGATAATTTAAGATAAACATACAATTCACAGTAAGATTGGCACCACGTGTCGCATTCATTCCGTTGTTGAACACGTTTAAACCCGTGCATTCCCAATATCCAGAATCTTCACAATTGGCTTTTATATCAGAAAGAGTAAAATTTAATGCGTTTGCTCCCACCATCAATATTTTACCACTGTCTTTGTTCATCAACGTCCAGTTAGGGCTTGGATTGCCGTCAATATTGCAGGATATTGCGTAAGTGTCGTTTTCAATGACCGTTTGTTTGCTTAGATGAAAGAAGTTGATTTCTGCCGGATCTGGAGTACATGTACAATCATATTTGAATTTTTTATTGACCTATAACAAAACATTTGTCCCTTTAATCATACCACATAACTTCAAATTAAAAATATAACTACAATCCCTCATAACGACCACCCCGACATTAAGACCAATTTTTCAATATCCTTTTTAACAATTTAGCACTATTTTATGCCTGGATTAAGACCACTTTTGTCCAGTCCAAGAGGTGGTCTCAATAGAGAGATGTCATTGTAATTCAAAACATGTAATTTATCGTATGACCAGGGTTAAGTAGCTCCAAAATCATTATAATGTACATTGTTCTCCAGTTTGATTCCTCTTTTGTCCTTTAATCACGGTCGTAATCGCCTTTTTCTCTTTTCCGTCAGTAAAAGAAGAAAATTATCAAAATGCAGCTCAATAAAACATTGCAAAAATATGTTACTAATGTATCTTCATTTTTCACACGTTAAGAATGGTTAAACAGTAGATCTAAACAGCTTAAGATTCCCCCAAAACTATTTTTACATTCAAACGACACAAAACATTATTTGAAATGGCCAGATGAGTATCGTGAAACTAATCGAAAAAAGTAAAATGACGATTGTATTTGTTTTAAATACATTTAGATACACCTGTCAACGACTGCAATAACTGAATATAAAATGTATATATCATGTATTATAAAGAAATTATTACATACACTTACACGTACGTACTTTGCATGTGCGATAAAATAAAAATGATTTTTTACATGTGTGCATAATAAGGGTTAAAATTTTTTAACGAACCAAATGCACGTAAAACCAGTAAAATAAAGAAAATGAATGTTAAAACAAACACAAAATTATTATAATACTTACATTGCACATCAACATTTATTACCAGAATCGTAACATTTCCATCCCTTTCGTTAATTTCTAGATACGGAAATGACGTGTTTCTTCCGGTACAAATATACTCTCCAGAAAAAGAGCGGTTTATTTTCAATATCTCCAGAAGTTTTCCCTGGCGGTAAAACGTACTGCTTGAATCATTTTTAGTCCAGAACACACTGCTATCATTAAAGTCTGTGTCATTACAGGTCACTAGAAGATTGCCTCCTTCCAGGATTTGGTATGAGTGAACATCAACATGTTCAAAGGAAGCTGAAAAGGAGAAACGGTGTATAATGTACACACAAAGAAAAAGACGTGGTAAGATGATTATAACCTGATTTCTAAAACAATTACTAAGTACTTGTTTTCATTTGGTAAAATCAAATCATGTTCACTCTTGAGTTTCGGAAAACTCGCGTTAGCACTTGACTACAAATTGGAAACAGTGCCCAAGGTTATAAAACTGAGCATGGAAACCAGTCTCAAATCTCAAGCATCTGATTGGCTGAAATGGCGACCAGTCGCCATTTCAGCCAATCAGATGCTTGAGATTTGAGACAGGTTTCCAATCTCAGCTTTATAACCTTGGGAACAGATTTGTCATTAACTAACTTAATTTATGCTACAAGAAACTCTAAGTTGGCTCGTTGTTCTTTTAAATATTATACATGAATGCATTATTGTTTAATGATTTAGACTGTACATTTTAGGATAACTGACCAAACACTTCGAACAATTCAAATATGTATAAGAAACCAGAAACAATTTAATAAGATTTTAAGTTCCAGCATTCATTTACATTTAACACCATAGGCTGCTCTTCCCGCCTACAAGTATTATACTTCTTTTTCTGAATGCACATACGTTTTATGCTTAATTATGTGTGCAATTCACTTAATCCTCGACCATTCCTCTCCATCGGCCCAATAGAGGCCTCGATGGCAAGCATTCCGATTGTCCTTTCCCGCCACATATGTGACAAACACTCCATGTTTAACTTGACAAGACAACTTGTACTTGTTTTGTGATACGAGAACCTGTTGAGGTAAGTGTGAGGTTGGTGCACCCTTGAACCTGGTTTAAACCCCCAGTGGCAATTTGTCACTGACCGTTCCAAGACGGTATCCCCAAAGGTTCTCTTCTTCGTTAATTGTTTGTGGCGTCCTATTTGTATTGACATACTTATAAAAAAAACAAACATGCTCTCTCTCTCTCTCTCTCTCTCTCTTCTTCCTCTCTTCTTTGTTGCTGCGTGGGGAGGCTGTGTTTTGTGAGTGTGGCGATTCCTGATATGCATATATTACTTCTTTTTTTAAATATATGTTCTGTTCTGCTCTTAGTGTCTAACTACAAACCTATCGCCTGTGTGGTGTTGTTTATTAAGTATATTTTTCTATATATGTGTTATCAAGATAGCTAGTCAAGACAGATAACTATTTAGTGCGATTGCACGATTTTACGACTGTAAAATGGTGCCTATGAAGAACGACCGCCCTATAAATAAAGCGAACCATATCGAGGTTGCACGCAAGACTGTCGTAACTCATTCTTACTTCAATGATATTACGTCGATCTTTCATGAAACCCTCGATATAGCTACTGAACCTCACCATGTTTTCCATCGGATTTATATTAAACCATATTAGTATTTAACACTAAGTATAAATGTAAGTGTTGAAATTAAGTCTTATTGAAATCGGCAATTAATACATTTTGTAAATGTACATGTATCATAAAAACACAAACCTGATGTCCACACAAATGCACCAAAAAGAACAAGAATACCAACTATTCCAGGTTTCTCTTCCATTGTTTATGTTATTATATGTTATTATATGCACATGTTTCTATTCGTTATCGAGCGTAAACAAATACACTGTTCAACAAAGTTACTCTTAACCTAAGATTATAAAACTTAATCTTAAGCTTCCGATTTGCTAAAATGGCGACCAGTTGGTTAAAATGGCCAATCAGATGATAGAGATTTGAGATTAATCTCCAATCATAGTTTTATGATCTTGGACCCTTATCAACATATATAAAGCAATTTCGAAACCATCGAACATATTAATTATTTATTTTATCACGTTGAAATATTTTCCCGAAACGGCAGACTTATATTCATAAAACATACTCGTCTGATAAATGTGTTAATAAATGATAATCCTGCACCATATACCCACTCCAAAATTGTTTGGTAAGCTTAAGCTTTTTCAACCACTTTAGTTTATCATTTGTTTTCAAACCTTTAAATTCTCGTATCATTATGAGATAACATCCGTAAATGTGGCTACGGCGTAGTTGTGGGACTCTAATGATTAAATGGCACATGTCGATCTAAGTCACAGTCTGTTTACAGACAGAGTCTGTTTATAGACTAAGTACTATAGGACTATTTATGAAATGACTAAATCGTAAAGGTTCACAGTCTAAATTCTAACTCATGCATGCATGCGCGCAATAACACAACATACGTATATCCATGCAACCACAATACATCCGTACAACCATGTAACCATAAGCAGTAGCGGTTCCAAGATCTGATGTAAGAAGGAGGCGCAGTTTGAAAACGTAACTTAAAATATACATCCACCAATCTTAATTACACTATTTCATTAGCAAAAGGACGTTTTAGAGCGTTTCAAACGAACTCCTAGCTATATTCAAAAATAGTGTATTTTGATTTTCTATCCTATTTTTATCTGCCTTGATTTTGACAAATAATATTAACAAGCATTATATTAGGACAACTTTAGATGGGGCGAACCCCGTCCAAACACGCTAGTGAATAGCCATGTAACGTGGAGTAAAGGATTAATATAAACAATACTTAACCTTCGCGCTAAAAATAATATTCATTGTAACTGAATTTTCTTCCTGTTTGAAGACGTACATCAAGAAGGAAGAATATATTGAATAAATTACACTATTTTCATAGCTACGAATGACAAAAAACAACAACAACCATATTTATTTATCAATACATTCATGGTCACAAATATTTATTATAAGTGTTGACATATAGCAGTTGTCTGACCATAAACACGAAAACGATAATAATAAATTTCAACCCGATTAAAAAAATATTTTTTAAAATCCTGACCACTTAATGAATTTTCAGTTTAACAATTTTTAAAAAATCTACTAGTAATTCTATTGCTTAAAATACATGTTTATAACATGTCCAATTATGAATAATTTGATATTTTAAAGTTGTTACTCAAATACGTGAGTTTAAAATCAGATATATTTCTTGTTAATATAATATCATCCAATTTCGACAGAAAAGTCTGCGAAAGCGAAACATGAGCATTAACTCGGTCTGCTTAATTGTTATCCCCTCTACAGTCCACTTCCCTTTGATTGCACGAATTTCGCGGGAGTAAAATATAATACAGTTGATATTGGTAACAAAACTCTCAAGACTTATAAGAAATTAGCGACAACAAAAAATTCAACAAAATCAATATCCTCTTTAATCACTTTGCTGCAACATTTAAAATAAACTTGTATGATATATAGAGTTTTTATTCAATTAAATCGTTTGAGCCCTAATAAAAGGTCTATTGTCACCAGCCAAGATACCTTTCCCAAAAAGCAGAAAAGAAAAATAAAAGCTTATGAAGACGTTTTTTTTGTCATTCTAAATTCCCTCTTGTCAGCTACGTAAAAGTTCTGCCGCTGTATATTTCTTCTTTATTTTCGCCCACAAGAATTCAGAAAATAGTGTTTTATTGCCCATTCTCACATCTTTCATCAAAAACTTCATTGAATATTGGGAGGTTTCTTATCCAAATTGATATCTGAAGAGATAAAAAAGTACATATTTGAAATGATAAACGACCATATTTCGTCTATTGAAACCAGAAGGGGCTATAGCAATTGAAATAGGACGGCCGATAGCCCCTTCTGGCTTTCAGCCGACGATTTATTCAATACAAGCTGAACAATCGTTCTTGTTTACATTTCATGTTCCCATGAGATGGAAAGAAAATTATGCTGAATATAGTCTGTGATATAAAAATGATGCTTTATTTACTATTTTACTCAAAATTTGATAAGGGCCATTTTGCAGTCATTTGAGACCAATAATTGAACTGAAAAATAGACGTGCAAAATTATCTAAGCGGAAAAACATAAAGGCTACAAAAGTGGTCCTTATCAAATTTTGAGTAGTATTATTTTATAAAATAATATAAATAGACATATATTAACGAATATTTTAATGTGAATATCAGAGTTAAATGTGCTTTCCTAGTGACTCCATCAATATTTTTACGAATTGTTCACTATCTTTAAAATAATCGACACATATACTTACACGAGTTTTTGAGACGTCTGTACCTATTGTAGTATGCCATGAGTGCAAAGATCACCCCGCATCCAACAAATCCGCACGCATACCCGACTATTTTTATGACATTTATCGATGGCCCTCGCCCATCGTAAGGGTATTCTAAAATAGTACAAAGATATATGTGATCATATATATAGTTGCGTTTCTAATTTCTTTAAGTATATTTTGGCTTAAAAATGTGGAATGAATGTGCATGTTGATAGAAATGTTTACAAAAGTATGCTTTTTAAATTTTTATTGAAATTTGGCATAATGTTTTATTGTGACTCAGTCATTAGACATTGGCTTGTTTTATTTAGTTTAAAACTTATTGTTAAACTAAAAATTGATTTAAAAAAGGATATGTTCTGAAATGGGCGGTGTTTATAAAAAGTATTTTATAAAATGCCTGTAAGTGGCATTGAATAATCTTTGAAGATCGATAATCAGAATTCAGTGATTTTTTAACTACAATATTAAACAATTTAACCCTTTTTCATGTATTTTTCTAGTAAGACATGATTATAAAGATAATAAAAAGTGAACTTGGTCGTTTAAACTAGTAGGCAAGAAGTTGTTTCAAGGTTAAACATTTTGATGTAACTGAAAATATCTGGCATCGATTTTATAATTAAACACAAGATATCACGATTGGCTATAGTTGTGGGAAAAAAGGTTTAATCGCGATTTCGGCGCCGCCATAGTTATATGTCATTTATATGTTCGCTTTGAAATGCCATTCAATACCTTTTGTCGTGAAAGTTACTGGTGTTGCATATTTCGACTCGAAGTTTCTTTCATTAACAGACTTGACCGTCAGAGTGTAAGTTGTATTGCTCTCCAGGCCTGTCTTAACGTATGTCCAGTTCTGATGTATTCCATGGTTAGAAGAAGTGTCATATATCCACTCAGAAATCTAAAATGTCATCGAGATATCGAAATGTTTCGTCAGACATGCACGAAAATAAATCCTCAAATAACGTATCTTACAGTATTTCCAGTAGAATGTTGATTTTAATTATGTAGTAATATTAAGTATTGGTCCTTATTTTACTTTTAAATACTGTTTTGACTGCATCCAGTCCGTATTTAAATTTGCTGGAGATTTTAAATGAACATTACGTCAGTGGACAATAGTCCTTAGATATGTTATCTCACATAAATATTGTTATTCCCTCTCCTAGTGAATATACGAGTGAAATTACAACCAGTTTGTACTGAAACAGAATATTGAAATTACTTCACCAAGGCAATTTGTACTTGTTTGTTCACATGAGATTCTGCTGGGGCAGGTGCGTTATTGGTACACGCTAGAACCTGTAGGAAATTGTTTGGCACTGGCCATTTGAACAAGCCTTAAGTTATCAGGCTGTATGTTCTGAACTTTGCCATTCCTGATTTATATACATGTATTTCACTTTCTTAGTGCATGCTTCAACTATATTACTTATTTTACCGCAAGAAATGTTAATAAAGGTCACGACAGGTAATTTGAAAACAGATAAACATTTATCAAACGTCTCACATTCATACCGAGACATAGGTATTTCTACCGTAGATTTGCCAAACAATGAAATGCTGTCTTGAGCCCATGTCGAAACCAGACGTCCATCGCAAGGTGACACTATTGTAAGTAACGTCAGAAAAGTTCAGGTTGGTTGGCGTTTCTGGTGGACCTAGAAAATTGAAGAACTGGTTCACTTTCATATTATATCTGAATTACTTATTAAATTACAACGGTTTAAATCGGACCTTACTTTTGTCTCAACAACACTAATGATCAAGTAGATAACTGAAGCAAACTCTCAACGTAAAACAATTTGGAAGCAGAAAAAAAGAAGAAAAATAGCAATTATGGAATGTAAATAATAATTCATAATTAAAATCTCCACAAAAATTGCATTAACCATGTTAATTGCAAGAATTTCATTTTCTTATCAACATTATGACTATGATATTAGTTGACTCAAAAATACTTTTCAATGTTTCCAAATGAGTTTTATTTCCACATTTTTTTTAAAATAATATAAATGTTGACATTTATACAAAATAAAATCGAATACGTTTTTGATCGAACGCTGTAAAAATTAAATACACTGTAATTTACAATACACCTCAGAACTAATATTTCATGTGTGGTGTTGAAAGTTTTGTTCTAGTATAAACATTATGAACTGACTTAAACTTCCTTGTGAACATATTCTTAATTGGTTTCGTTGTCGGAATTGCATGGCTAGGCGCTGTCGCCCTGACGGTGCGGGTTCGCTCCAGCTAGAGGCACTATCATTTCTTATATATAGTATAAACGAATGAACTGTTGTAAGGCTGGCTTTAATATTGATGCATGGTTAACCTAAGTAAAAAGATGATGGAACAAATAATGAGCAGGTCACGGAAAAGGATGTCTACGACGATATATTTTGCATTTTAGTTTGTTTTTTTATTTAAAAAAATACTATAATCTATTTTTTTATATCTTAAAGGTAATCTTGTTTCACATTTTTACATACTTATGGTATTTTTACCTCAAAATGCGTCATAAAAATTGTCGTTAGCTCAACGTTTTGACGTCATTTAAGAGAATGGCATCTCTTGTCAAATAGTATCTTTTACTGTGATGCGCATAGACTTAAAGTTACATTAAGTAAGATTTTGAATTTCATATGAACATGGTTGTAATATAGAAGTGAAATATGCATAACAGGAATCGCCATACTCATAAAACACAGCCTCCCCACACAACGAAAAAGACAAGAGGAAAGGAAAGCATGTTTGTGATAAGTATGTCGATTCAAATAAGACGTCACAAACAATTAACGAAAAAGAGAACCCTTGGGGTTACCACCTTCGAACGATCAGTGGCAAAACAAATTGCCACTGTGGGATTAAACCAGGTTCTAGGTTGCACCAACCTCAAACTTGCCCCAACAGGTTGTCATATCAACAAACAAGTTCTTACCATTCGTTATAAGTTGATAGTGAGCGTTGTAAATTCCAAACTGGTTTTGCATCGTCAGAGTATAGTTTCCAATGGCTTCGACAGTCACAGAGAGGAAACTAAGCATGGTTATGTTGTCATGATAGTTTTCTTGCTTTGCAAATTTCGATATGTTTGTTCCATCGTCTTTAGACCACGTATAGTTTGCTCTTGGGCTAGCAACAAGATTCATGATAATGGTTGCCGGATAGCCCACCCGAGCCTCCACCGTGTAGGTGTTTTGTGCGAACTGAGGCCTTGGAGGACCTTTAAAAACAACATATACTTTTTTAGTAATATATGTTTTTATATTTAAAAAAAATAACGTGATAAGTTTAAGTTTTAAACCGGTTTTAGCTAAATGACTCGTCATAAGAACACAATTATTGATGTAATTCGTCACCTTATTGCAAAGCGGTTTAAGTGCCATTGAAATTAGATGTTATTTTACCGTTTTTGCGATAAGGTGACGATTTATACTCTGTAACTAAATAGGTTGTCCGAATTTATATTAGCTCTGTACTCATTTGGAAACAAAACAATATGCCATCTAATAAATGTTGTTTTTTTAAATTAAAATTCAGTATGATACTTGTTTGTTAAAATCTGACTTTGCATTACTACTCTTTAAAAGTTCTGTTTGTATTTGTGACTTACACAGCACGTTGATATAGTGACCCCTAGTAGCATTAACACCATTGTTAAGACGGTTGTTTCCCGTGCACTCCCAAAAACCTGAATCTTCATAATTGGCAGTAAATGATATAGTTGACTCTGTTGACATCCCAGTTATGGTCGTTAGTATCTTGCCGTTATCTATGTTGCCTATTTGCCACGTGGGAGGCGGGTTACCTTGGAAGTTGCAAGTCACCGTCAAAGTCTTGTTTTCCATCAACGTGTATGGACCAACTTTAAAATAATCAATTTCCCCGGGATCTTTTTGTAAATAAAACAGAAAATATGATAAGGATTATTTAAATAGTCTTGATTACTAAAACATCTCCTGAATAATAAATTCATTAATTAAGAGTAATGCATTCAGTGTTACTCGTTGATGTTTTATACATGTTCGCCCGCATATTTTGGAAACATACAGTGCTGCAAGCAAAACCTTGAAAAATATTAGGATAAATGAAAGTGCATTGGATAAACAATAAATTCAAATACAGGTGCATTATGAAATTTATTTCTATCCACGCTTTTAGTATAACATGAAATTCTCATGTAAATTTTGCCTAAAAAACAAATCTATTGAGAAATGTGCCTTATTTGCCAGTAAAAGCGTTTGGAAGATATATTTTTGCGATTTCCATCGGGTTTATCTGATGTTTAGAAAAAGAGGTATTTAGTTTCATTTATCTGTCTAATCGTATATAATATGTATACAATGTAATGTAAAAGAAACACTTACATTGCACATCAACATAGATAACTTCAACTGTTCTGTTTGCATCTGTATCATTGTAGTCTGGAACCGGATATGACGTATTCAAAGCGTGACATATATACTCTCCGGATGACGAACGCTTGATATTGTGTATTTCCAAGCGTATTCCTGCTTGGTAGAAAGTGCTTTTGGAATCATTCTTTGTCCAGTAGACATATGTTTCATTGCTCTTGGATATATTGCAGATTACCAGCAGATTGTCCCCTTCAAGAACTGTGTGCGTTTCTTTTGGTATATCTGTTGCTGTGGCTGAAAAAAGGAAGTTATTCTTGTGTTCCTGTAGTACAATTCACATTAAACGCTTACTCGTTTACAGATAACCCCCGTTACATGTAATAGGAGTCGTGTAGTGCAATTTTTTACATGACACGCGTACTCAGCAGGGTCGAAATAAACAACTGAAGTATATTTAAAAAAAACGAAAAGTGAAAGTAGACTGGTCGCATTGAATAACTAGTTATTTTAATTTTAAAATAAGTCAATGCTTTTATGTTTGGTCCACTTACCAGTTACATTATAAATCACGAATACCGTTGATAATTGTATAAATAAACGTCCATGTTTCTGAAGCTTAAGCATTCTATTGATATTTAATTTGTGTTTACAAATGGTAAAATGATATCATTTCACAAATTTATTAAACCATGTTATCTAGGGTATTTCGACACTGTTTCAAACTGCTCAGTCCCATAAAGATAATTCTATAATATCTATATGGTACAGTGACACACGAGAACGCTGCTAAGACATGTGGTTTTTGTTCACCTTCAATTACTAATGATTTCGTCTGGTGAGTTGGACATGAATTCGACTACTAACAGTGAATCCCTCCATTAAGACCACGTGCCAAGGTTATAAAACTGAGATTAGAAACCAGTCTCTAATCTCAAGCATCTGATTGGCTGAAATGGCGACTGGTCGCTATTTCAGCCAATCAGATGCTTGAGATTTGAGACTGGTTTCCATGCTCAGTTTTATAACCTTAGGCACACATCTGGGACTGGGCGAAAGAAGCGGTCTGAATTTTGAGGTGGTCTTACTTCCCTGATAGAAAAAGTGTTCAAAATCGTTAGAAATGATTGTGCCTCTAGCTGAGAGCGAACCCGCACATTGAAGTAGTCGTCCTATTATCTGGATGGTATAAATGTTAATTTCGGGTAGGCCTTTAGCAAGGTGTGGGGATGGGTGGGGGTTGAACCAGGTTAAAGATGCACCTGTCTCACACATTTTAAGGTCATTTTTATTTGTATTTACAACTAATATGACTTAAGACGTAAGAATGTTTCATAACTTGTATATATTTTCTAATTGGCGTTGTTATTTGTGTGTTTCTGTGGTTAATTGCGCACAAATGAAGTATCAGTAATGGTATTATAAGTTTCATAACACTCAAGCATCGCTGCGCATTGCTAAATTTTCTACATAATTAAGAACATCGATATGTCAAGTAATTGAATTCATTTTACTTTTAACGTCTCCCAGACCCAAGTTAAGTACAACTCAATATTTCACCAGTAAATAAACAACGGCATAAAACGGTGAACAGGGAACCTAAAATGCGGTATTTTCAGAAAAATTCCTTTGGTCCCCAGATAAAAGAATGAATTTGCTTTCAACGAGAAAAAAACATGGGAGAATTTTGACAGATGATCTAAGAATATAAAATGATAGTGCCTTTAGCTGGGAGCGAACCCGCACCATCATGGCGACAGCGCCTAGCCCTGCAATTCGAGTGACGCAACCAACTGTGCTAGCCGGAACAACCCCAAAAATGGTTGATCGGATAGCCCTGATATACGTAACCATTTCCGCATGACATCGGTAACGGGTTATTTTTACTGAAAACAATACTGACTATATGTACGGGGAGACTTTTTACGGCCGCCATACTGCACAAATAGAGATATCTTGCATATCACAGAATGAATGGCAACAGCAATGGCCCCATGTTTTTGTTAACAACGCTCTTATTTCGGTAATGTTTAAGCTTAATCTTATTGCTACTATATCTTATCGCTATTATACATTTTTAGCAGAATGCCTAAAGGTATATGTACTAATGGAATTAGAAAGCGTTATTATACCGTTTTTGCGCTAAGGTGACGTATTGGTTTTGACTGGACATTCAGAAGCATTTTGTAGACATTAAATGACATAATGAGATAGGTCAAGACTTCATTATCTCGTATTTCTCTCCATACCAGTAGTCTTACACCAATGTCACAGAGGTACATTAATTACATGATACGGCCATAACATGGATTCAAAAATCTTAGGTAAAATAGTGGATTGAAACGCTAGAAGACTTAAGTTTGTCAGATGTTACAACGGAAGACTCATATTGTTAACTTTCTATTTAACCATTTGTTTCCGAGTTTAACTGAGCAACCACAATATTGCCTATTTGTCGAGGCTCGTGCTGTATAGTAAAGTAAACCATATGTACCAATGCGCTCAAAGACATAAGGTATCAAGTAACATGATAGTTAAAGTATTTTTACAGTTGTTGTTGTGTATTTTACAAAACTAAACATGTTGTAAACATTTATTTCAATTAATATACTCTTAAAACAATGTTAACATTGGGACTTTGTCTTAAGTAAAATTTATAAGTAATGCCACAAAATTGATGTTAATTTTACAAAACTAAACATACTGCAATAATTTATTTCAATTACGGTTAAACAATTTAAACTTTTGAACTATATATTACGTAAAGTTTATAAGTAATACCACATATGTGCTGGACTATTTCCGGAATGAAATACATATATTAATTAAAATGTTTAGTATTTTAACTAGTTTTTTTATAACAATTCGTGAACTATTTTCTCAGACAACGAAACACCATGATTTTGTAAGAGTTCTGTGAAATATGGTTCCCTTACATCTTCCGAGACTTATCGTCTAGATTGGCATCTGCAAGTAAAATAAATGGCTTCGTTAGCATACAAATATCGTTTTTTTTGTCGTCAATATGCAATTATCTATCACTTGCTTAACATAAACATACTTTAGCTTTCATGACAAAGTGCCACTAGCACATGGTATTCAATAGTAATCCCTGACATGTTTCTGGTGCAAGTTGGTACCTTTTTAATAATATCACGTTTTTAAATGTATTAGGTTATTTAAATTCATACAATACATATACTTTAAAAATGCAATTAATTTAATATTCATACAGTTAAAAAAGTAAAACATGCGTATCAGGAAAAGCCAAGTAACTCGGAAAACACAACCTTCCCACACAGCAAAAAAAAAGAGGGAGAAGAGAACATGTATTTATAAAACAAATCAAGTAAGAGACCACAAAAGGCAGAGTTGTATTAACGGGACGGATAGCTTAGTCGAACGAGCGCTAGCTAGCCCTGTATGCGAGGGGTGCCGGGTTCGAGTTTTATATGCGATATTATAGCGCATGTTTCTCTCATCCATTTTATCGCTATTTTGTATTTGATATCACAATATGCTTATTATACCTAATATAAACACATACATTCAGTATCACTAGTCTTACGGACCACACCATAATGTCCTCGGTCAGAGGCGGGAGGGTCAATAAACTGGGAATAAACAACAACAAAATCACTAGTCTTGTACTTACAAGAAGTCCTGACACTTCTGTACCATGTAATGTAAACTACGAATGCTAAGATCGTCATAAAACCAATGATTCCACAAACGACTCCAATAATTATTTTAAAACTAACTGTTGATGATGGCAAAACATCAACTGGATGTGCTAAAATGTTAAAGGTTACTGGTTATCATATGCGATAGTGTACCTTAGTTTATTTTACACTGAAGTTCGTTTTTGTAACTTTCATTGATTGTGAAAATTAAACTATATTTACCCATAAAACTCATTTCGAGTTATTAAATGTTATAAAATGAAGATCTTTTTCACTATTTTTTAAAATTATTCACAATTTTAAACAATGACTTGGGGAACTTTTAAAAATAAGTTACTATTGTTTTGTAAAGACGTTAACATTGAATATAAGGTTTTTGACGCCTATCTTACAGTACCTCCATCTTGCTCTCAATTTCGTGTTAGTTACTGTGGATGCACTTTATTTCGTTGGCATAAAAGTTCGTTGTTATCTGATTGACCCCATTTCCGTGGGTATATAAATTTATTTACCTCTCTCAATTTTCTGAACTACATTTGAGTTTAATTCCATGATTCGTGGTGGTTTTAAATTCACGGATTGATCTTCCAAAAGAAATCCACGAATATTAGTACCCCATGAATATTAATAAGTTCACATTATGATTTCTGTACCCCATGAATATTAATGAGTTCACATTATGATTTCTGTACCCCATGAATATTAATGAGTTCACATTATGATTTCTGTACCCCGTGAATATTAATGATTTAACATTATGATTTCTGTACCGGTCTGTTAGGTTTTTATAACTGGCCTAAGCAGTTAAAAATGAGCATACTGTACCGAGCGTCCTGAAAGTTACAGATGGTCTTGCAAGTCCGGATCTTAAGTTTCTCTCATTTTCTGACAAGACCGTCAGATTGTAGAATGTGTCACTGGCAAGCCCAGTCAGGACGTATATCCAGTTCTGGTTGATTCCATGATTTGAAGAGTACTCGAATATCCATCCTGAAAGCTTAATTTTGTTTCAGAAATTTATTCCGTGAACATGTAAATACTTGAATATTTATTCTGAAACTAAGATTCTATCCAAAATTGTTTTTATATAGTATTGTCTTATGCTTTCATTTGAATAACAGAATATGTTCATTGGTATACAAGTGATAGTCCGCTGTTTTGAAACTGTGTAATATCATTTTAATTGTTTCACCGTTTTTTTTCACGTTGGTACATGTATATATATAAAACAGAAACTATTTTTACTCGTGAACTTCAGAATTAATGTTCGGTTAAACCCCTTAATGACGTCATCGCTCAAGATATACGTCTATTAAAATTGGTCTGAGACTGGTTATCGTTAACAAGTTTTAGCTTTCCAAAAAGCTAGTCGGTCATTAGCACAACCTTTTAAGAAGACGGCACAAAAGTTTAAACTTTAAGCCACTTGAAATTAAAGCGCTTTATATTTATTGGATGTCATACAAAAATGTAAGTTTATTTATAGGTATTCCTTCTTTCGAAGGAGATGTATTTAAGCAGGTGATAAAACTAACCCTGTTTGCAAACAAAATAATTCACCTGAAGGTAAACCGAAATTGAAAAGTTTATCAAACACTATTTTGTGTCACAAAGTGTTAGAAAGCAACGATAATCAAGCTGTAAATATATACCAAAAGCTTCAGAATATGTTTAAAAAAAAACAAAGTTTTTCACTGTCACAGAGTGGGAGAGAAAAATGTTCACACAGTCTGGCCGGGACTCACTGGTATAACATTGCTCTTTCTGATCTAGAACAATTTCGTTAGAATGTTGGTATTTACTTAGAATGACTTATGACTTCCAATAACAACCAAACGCCTTAAATTCAAATTTGCCTAAAGTATGCACTTAAGCGCCGTTTTTGTTTGTTAAAAGGTTATGCTAATGACCGACTAGCTTTTTGGAAAGCATAATTTTGTTTTGTCTATTATTGACAGTTTCATGACTCGTTTTGAAACTTCCGCAAAAATATGTGTTTTCGCATATTCTAAAAATTATTTTGTAGATTCAAAACCAAATTAAAACTCTGGAAAGCTAAAACTTGTATTGTCTATTTTTGTCAGTTTCATGACCCGATTAAAGATTCCTGCAAAAATGTGTGTTCTGATGTTCGAATGGTATTTTTTACATTCAAAACCTTATAAAACTTTAATAACCAGTTGAGTGGCAAAATGCAAGATAACAGTTTAGCAAACTTATCAAAGTGATGACGAATGTAATCCATATCGAGCTAGCTTAAACATGAAAAACGTTCCCCGTGATACCCCTATCCCCGAGTTTCACAAAATGCTGCAGAAGTTCGTAGATAAGAAAATAAAGCAAAATAATTAGCTAATCTCTGTTCAGTGCTTTCTACACATTGTAGTTGCTAATAGAGTCATAAGCTGTACATCTTTTGTTTATCATAAACAGTATACATTTACTAGACAAAATCCATGTATATGTTTATTGTTCTTCGTCGGAAATATCTTTATGAGTAATAAGCCTAGCTGATCAGAAGCTGGAGAGAGGATTTAAGAATAGGTACAGACTCCATATATGACGTCGTTTAACATCCAATAAGAGGCCTCTAGGTTTTCATTGATAACGACTGAGTAAGAGTCTATCCATAAATAACGACTTTGTAAGAGTCTACTTTTCTAAACTATCCGTTCCGTCTGGTCCGTGAACTTTGCTTTACATCGCTGTTAAGCGGTGTTCAGGTAGAAAGCTCAATTTTGGTCCATTATAATATGTCGGTCATCAGGATGACCGACAACAACTCCTTCTGGATGGCTCTGTGAAAAATAACTACAAGTTGAAATAACTTGTTCCGGCAGTCATAAACAACTCCCTCTGGATGCCTCTCTGATAAAAATAACTACAGATTGAAATAGCTTGTTCCGCTTATCGTAAACAACCCCATCTGGATGCCTCTCTGATAAAAATAACTACAGATTGAAATAGCTTGTTCCGGTAATCGTAAACAACCCCATCTGGATGCCTCTCTGATAAAAATAACTACAGATTGAAATAGCTTGTTCCGGTAATCGTAAAGAAATCCCTCTGGATGCCTCTTTGATGAAAATAACCACAAATTAAAATAATTTATTTTAAAAACAACCCAAGTTATAAGGATAAAAAATAGGTACAGAATAAGAACATGTAGATATTGGTGTCACTATTGACACAGCTTTTTAAGGTTAGATATACAATGATACTTAAACACCTAGTATGTATGAAAGGTATGGCCAAGTGAAATAAAAAAAATGCAATTTCGAAGGCGGCCCTTATCTAAATGTATCAGGTCTAAAACTTATTGTACATCTGATAGTTAATGCAATATAAATATATAACAACCTTTTTATTCTGCTTTTACATGTATGTTATATCACAGCAATAAGTCGTACTTACGGGTACGTATGAATTATCGTTGTTCAGTTTCATGATGATGCAGTGCTGTCTAGAGCCCATGTCGAAGCCAGTGGTCCATGTTAACATCACACTATTGTTTGTGACATCGGAAAAGTTGAGATTTATCGGCGTTTCTGGTGGGCCTAGAATATCAGAGAGTCTGCATTCATATCAAATGAAATAATGGCGTAAAGAGATTGCCGCATCAGCACAGAAAAATATTAACGACCGATGTAGTATACAAAATGTACTTTTTCCAGCAATGGTGAATGCTATTGCCCCTAGTGAGGGGCGAACCCGTACCGTGCGGCGACAGCGCCTAGCTATGCATTTCCGATCACGCTACCGACCGAGCTAGCCGGGAAAACAGTTGGAATATCGATTTTCTAAAAGAAGCTCTGATAATATATATTTACCGTTTGCTGTTAGTTGATACTGAGCGTAGTAAGTTCCAAACTGGTTTTGCATCTTTAGAGAATAATTTCCAAATGTCACGACAGCTACCACGTTGAAAGTAAGTATCGTTTTGTTAAAATAGTCATATTGCGTAGTAGATTTCGGATCATTATGACCCGTGGTCTGTGTACCAAGTATAGTTTGCTCTTGGGTTAGCTACCAGATTCATTATAAGGCTTGCAGACTTGCCTATCACAGCCTCGACCGTATATGTGTTTTGGCCAACCTGCGGTCTTGGGGGACCTATGGAAAAATAAACAAATAAAATCTTCTAGTGGTTAACTTAAATTTAGCATACTTAAGACTTTAAAGAATATACATCTGTTAATGTTGGCATATATCTGCATAAATTTGAGAAATAGTCGTTCTGGAAAATACGTTTATTTTTATGATATTTCGTAAGTTTTGTTTTGTTAATTTTGTTCACAGATAACTTACAGTTCACTGTGATATAATGACCCTGTGTCGCATTTACACCGTGGTTAAGCCGGTTTTGTCCCGTGCATTCCCAAAAGCCAGAATCGTCACAGCTGACAACGACCGGGCCGACTGTTGCCTCAGCTGGCAGGTTGGCAGTTATTAACGTATGGCCGTTATCTCTGTTACCAATCAACCACGTGGGTGCAGGGTTGCCTTGGAAATCACAAGTCACATTGAACGTCTGATTTTCCATCAATGTGTAAGGCCCAATGTCAAAATAATCGATTTCTCCAGGATCTATAAAACAATTTTAAGCAGTAAAACCACATTTTTTAATTTATCAAACAAACAAGAAAAAAGGCGATTTTTTGTCATTTAATATTCGAATGAGATGAATTTGCCTTGAGACGTTTATTCAATTAATACTTTGTTGAATTGTTTAAAATGTATAGTTCTAGAATTCTCATTCTGATGACTTTCGCTGAAGGTTACAATTTCGTTCGTTGTTATAGGTGATTGATTAATAATTCACAAATAAAAAATATCTTACACTGCACATCCACATTAATCACTTCAACAGTTTTATTTGCATCTGTTTTGTTGTAGTCTGGAACCGGATATGACGTATCCAGCGCATGACATATATAATCTCCAGATGACGAACGCTTGATATCAAGTATTTCCAAGCGTTTTCCTGCTTGGTGGAAAGTGCTTTTGGTGTCCTTCTTTGTCCAATAGATATTCGTGTCGTTACTTTCGGAAATGTTGCATATCACTAACAAATTTTCGCCTTCGAGAAGCGTATATGTTCTTTTTTCAATGTCCTTCGCATACCCTACAACATATGTTATATGACAACAAATTTAGACTTAGATATTTTGATCATTATGAGTACAATATAAAAATAGATAAAAAGAAAAAGCCGCCGAACACGACAAATATGAAAATATTTCAAGCTCAGTTTGAACCTGTTCGTGGGCAGTAATGGAAATGCATATTACTGTCCACAGCGCCAAGCCCCGGGTTGAGCGCAATTCGAGAATTACACCGGGTCCCGTAAAATAAAAAACATTTTTATCACTACATAGATAGGCTGTAGATTAACATAAATAAATATTAAGCTATAAACAGTCACACCTTAACTGATAAAACTATATGTAGACTACATGTACACTGTACCGATTTATATGCATTTACTAACGCAACACCTTGCTACATTCTATAGCAGAACATACGGCTAAAAAACATTCACATTCTAAAATAAATCACGCCCTGGCATTAAAGATTGTTTTCATATATGTTTCATAAATGAAATATAACATGTATTTGTTTATATGATTGAGGAAATTATTTCATGATATACAGAATCAAATGTTCATTTAAAGTAGTCTACTCACCAATCTTAGCATATATTAATACCAGTGTTAATACTTTCATTGTAAATCTCTTGTTCAACTTCAGCATTTTGAGGAGTTAAAGTTGCGAAATAACTATGTTCTAATTCATAATGATTATGATAATCCATTTTTATCGACAGTATTTCAACACAGTTTCAGATTCTTTACACATAAAGATAACTCTACGAAAATGATAAACAATGTTGAACAACGATAAAGTTTGTGACCATTTTGACGCTGGAACAGAGTAGGCAATTCCAGTTTTACTGTGCTCTATAATAGTACAAATTCACAACACAGTTTCATTGTATGATTCACAACACAGTTTCATTATATGCTTTTATTTTATGTGTTTTCTTGCAAGTAAATATAACATTTTCAAGCTGGTGGTGATTGATAATACCTAATCCAAAAAACAACAATATGGGTCTCACTGCACAACACTATTGACTGTAAATGTATATATTTGTAGTTACGTGTTAAAAGCGTTTGATTTTATCTCAAGACGATGAACGCTTTCTTGCTTCAAGGAAAATGCCTTGGTGTTATTCTATGTTTTGCATATCATTACAGAGTGATTTGTCGAGAATCATATAGTATTACATGTATTTAATAATTTTGATTATTCTTTGTACAGTGATTAGAGTTATTTCACCCATGCAACTTGTATTTGTTTATTATTAGAACAGTAGCGAGTTTAATGCACCCTTAAATATGTCATAAAACACCAAAAGCAAACAATGTTTTGCCACTCACCGTTCAAATGCAGTAATTCCGCAAGTTGTAGTCGATTTGTTGAGGTGTTTTTGATCAAATTATAAACTTATTATACTATAACTTCTTTTTATCTGGTTATTTGTTTAGGCAAATTCCATTTGGTTTGGGTATATCTGATTTGCATATCTCTTTTTTCAAATATTGGCGTTCCTTTAATATTGTCTTGACGGCTATACTTATGGAAAGCGCTCTATGTGTACATATATGGTTTGTCATGTGTTGGCTTTATGTAATCTTACATGTCATTCTTTTAATCACCAGGTGGATGTCTGGCCACGATGTTATAAAATTTAAGATTGAACGCCATGCTCAAAACTTGACATATTTTCCAGCATAGGAAGTGCATTATTTGAATTCTAAAATGCATAAAAATGATTATCGAAACACTATTTAACAACAGACGTTTCCTTTGTTTTTAGGGAAAGAGATTTATAACATCGGAGCCAGGTCTTCTTCGCATTTGACCTTTAAATATATTCTGTCATCATATATGATTTTATTATGTTGATTTTATGGTAGTTTGTCATTTATTTGGTCATCCGATGAACATTAGATCCTTTTGGTATTAAGCCTTAATACCGCGCATCTGTCCAACTATATTTTACAGCTTAAATTTATCATATTCTCTTTCAAACAATCAACTGGTGCTTAATTTTTCAGCAACCGGATAATTTCAGTTTCTAACGAGCTTTATTACTTCTTTCCGTTTTTTTGCGTGGTGTAATGTGGTTTCTTCAGTTAAGTTCCAGTTATTCGTTAAAAAATTGTAGTGTCTTACTGAAACTGTTATTATACAATTATTTACTTATTAGCTGGGAAATATGCTGTGATATTGACCTAAAAAATCGTTATTGACCGAGGCGATAGCCGAGGTCAATAACGATTTTTGCGGTCAATATCAACAGCATATTTCCCAGCTAATAAGTAAATAACTGTTTTATTACATGAACTATAAATAGTTATGTTTTAGAAATCTTCAATTAAGACTAATTTCAAGTGGACTGCGTGCGGCTTATCAAGCTAATTTGAACGATAAATGGCGCGAAATATAGTGTCAACGGTAACGAGACGTAAATGACGTCATTAAAATAACTATTATTACATGAACTATAAATAATATAAAAGATGGAAATTTTCGCATTCTATTTATAAACAGGTCAATATCAGCGAAAGCGGGTCAATATCTAGATTTATTGACTCGGTTATTTTTGGGGGTGTGACCAATCGCGTTGCGTCTATTTATAGTTCATGTAATAAACAACAATACTCAACATCATAGGCATCTAATGATGAGTCAGAAGATTCGCTTAGCCAAACAGGGCCCATGATCATAAAACTAAGTTTTGAGATCAGTCTCAAATCTCAAGGATCTGATTGGCTGAAATGGCGACTGGTCGCCATTTCAGCCAATCAGATGCTTGAGATTTGAGACTGATCTCCAGATATAGTTTTATGATCTCCAGACCAGAGTGGTCAATTTATCATTAACACATCTTGCCGGAAAATGTTATTATACATATTTCCTTTCAATATCTTTTTCATAACATACGCTCTCTTTTCTCTTTGTCGTTTGGCTATGTAGGGAAGCTGTGTTTTCTCAGTGTGGCTATTCCTGATATGCATGTTCACTTTTTCAAGCATATACCAATACACAAGGTTACTTATATGGACTGTCGTCCAGTGAAGCAAGCACAACCGTCGAATATCCCATCGATAACCAAAGTTTTTGTCCTTTTTATACAACTCTATCTAGTATACAACAAGTAAAACAAAGGTACACAATAGCACAATACCAATCCAGTTGCATACTTATTGCCGAGTTTTCTCGATTTTATTCAAACTTTGACAGCCGTAGAAAAAAGTAGCCTTTTAGAACAAGTAAAAAGAAAAAGTAAGAGGAAAATAATATATTTCAAATAATAAATTAATGAGGTAAAGTATCTATATAGAAAATAAGTCACATTGCCAAGCAACTTTAATAGACACTTTGCTGTCAACACTGCGTTCCATGACATTACTAAATAAGTCTTTATTGATATTGCTTGATACGTCTTCTCTGCTGAATTTTGTCACCTGAGTTCCATTTTATATTTCTGTGATGTTCATTATATCTTCCTTGGTTTCTCATTTATAGTGAGATCTGAAAACACATAAAATCACATGACAATTACGGACCAGACATAACGAACCAGATTTTAGGACATGACGGACCATCAAAAAAGACATAAAGGACCCTATTTATGGACATTACGGACCATCTATAAGACATAAAGGGCCATCTGTAAGACATAGCGGACCGTCTTTATGCACATAACGGACCACCTATAGATTGATATAGATTATAAACTTATATCTAAAAACATAACGGTCCGAACTGTAGTCATTTCCTGGGTTAAAATATTAGTTTTTTTTACCCAGGCATTACGGACCATCTACAGATTGTTATAGAATTTGAATTATATATCTATGAAAACATTACGGACCAGATTTACGGACCAAAAGGAACAACTAAAGGAACAACTTTAGATAGATATAGAATATAAATCTATGAAAATATAATCGACCAGATTTACGTACACTACGGGTTATCTATGTAAACATACAATAGTTTCAATTTTAGTCTCCTTTTTACTTACAACAACAACAACAAACGTTCATTTCAAC
The DNA here is from genome assembly GCA_038501625.1 of Corbicula japonica. Taxonomy (NCBI): domain Eukaryota; kingdom Metazoa; phylum Mollusca; class Bivalvia; order Venerida; family Cyrenidae; genus Corbicula; species Corbicula japonica. Next base: position 1,078,566 of record JAZAYU010000111.1, on the reverse strand, counting down.
GCATCCTTTACATAACTTTGGCAACGAATACAAGAAAAAGAAATAACACTATTTCAAATATGTGACACATACAAGAATAAAAGTTTTACATAAATCGCATGTAGTTCATTCACATAATTTCTTAAAAGAAAACCATATTTCATAAATTTACAATGTTTCACTAATGTAGCTTAATTTTTGGTTTGATAAGTGAGACAAATTAACTTTTCGGGTGGTTCCTTGATGGAAACAGAGATTTCAAAAATTATGGTATTTTAATGTCACACCTACGAAAGACGTTTCTTATATTACGTTTTATGGCCATTATATTTACAGTTAAAAATGTCACAAGAATATTTAAAAAAACAACAACTTATAATCTGAAAAATGAACAAAATTAATACTATTCTTACATGTACAATGTTCATATGATACGTTTCATCGCCATATGATCCATTGGGGTGGCAGAAACCGATACATTAACTAACGGAAAATATCCGCTATAAGGAGTTTGGTTGTTCATTTCAATGTGATAGTTTTAATTGGTTATTAGTACGCTTGACAACGTTAAGCAGGCTTTATAAATTTCGATAACACTTTCAGCATTTTGACAGAAAAATTATTGGTATTGGGGATACAATATTATAGTGTAAAAAATCAATATTTGATTTATTAAACAAAAATGTTAGTAGTCCTACTGTATTAGACCATATAAAATGGCAACCTATTTCTAACAGTCAAGGCTGTACGTGTTCTTCCGTTTCACTTTATACTTGAAACTGATTTTAAAAACGTGTTCATTTCACAAGAAAACCTTATGTCGGGAAAATTTCAAAACAAAATCATACTTACACGAGGTTCTGATACGTCTGTACTTTATGATGTACACAATGAATGCCAAGGTCGCCACACATCCTAGGGTACCGCACACCAATCCAACAACTAGCAATACGTTAACATTTGATGACTGCGGTACATCATCGGGGTATTCTAAAAGTATAGTGCAATTTGTCATTGATATGAAATAGATATCAAGAAAACTTTGAAACACGTAAAATACATGCATGAACATTGTGCGGGCAAGTCCGGATCTTCACTGTTCTCCCTGCAAAATATACATGATTGTATATATGGAGTAAAGGGTCAAATCAACCAAATGTACTACAAAAGATCAAACTTGTCAGAACACTAGTTGTTGTGTCTGCTGACTCGTTCTGTAATGCTTCAAGAATGTTGTGAACCTCTGTTAACAGTCTTGTCTCATCAGGAAACAACGATTTGATTGAAACTTATTATTGCAAGTAATTCAAATTAACAAAATTGCCCATGCTGTCTTAGGATCTCTGCAGGTTGAAGGTACAAATTTTAAAACGATGACATTAATGTGACGGTGACCATACACGTTTAATTTCAAATTGTCACTTCTTAAACGTTCGGTAAATACATTGTTAAAATCAGTTGCACGAAAAATTATGTTGTTCTTGTATCGTTTTGTTACGTTCATATGACTTGTTTTCAAACTTATAATTTGTTTAAAATGAAATATCAAACAAATAAATGCAACATTTTATGGAAACACCACCCATAAGTTACTTGAAATAAAAATGATATAATTTGAACACCCTGAAATAATATGGACAAAAATAAATGTACAAAGAATTCTTGCATTAAAAGTATAGACATCGCTTTCCATGTTAAAGTCATTGCCTTCACCTAAGACAACGTGTTTTCATCATTAACTATGGTTTACAAGAGAATTCATCTCTTACAACTTGCCAGTTGAAGGTCAGTAATGGAGAAATGCTTTTAACTGCCCTTACCGCCTTGTACCGGGTTGAGCGCAACTCTGTATTTACACCGGTAAGCGATACAATAGTGAAACAGTCTATGTATATCCCTTTTTATTTGTAAACCCAAATTTATGGTATGATCCTTCAAGTTAGTAGTTTTGAATATACTAAAGTTGCATTCGAATAATCAGTGTTAGCAACGAAAACTTTAGAATAAACATGCATTACCTTGTGTCAAGAAAACAACAGAAGGCCGAGCAAAGCCAGACATAAAGTTTCTATCGTTTACAGACACGACCGTCAGATTGTAAATTGTATTGCTAGAAAGTCCGGTTTGAACGTATGTCCAGTGCTGATTTATTCCATGGGTGGAAGAGTTATCAATTATCCAATTAGAAATCTGAAACAATATAATAACTGTTACAGTATAATAAATGTTTGCTCATTCAGGTATTGTTTTGAACCAAAAGCCTGCATTAGACAGTGTAATTTCGCAACTTCATTTGACTGACATTGCAATTGGTGAAAACTAAAATTGCTGAAACTGTATTAGACATTCAGGTATTGTTTTGAACAAATAACCAGCACTGCAAAGTATAATTTCTTAACTTCATTTGACGGACATTGCAATTGGTGAAAATCAAAATAATTGCTGAAACACCAATTGTGTAATAGGCATTCTCTCATTCAGGTAGTGTTTTGAACAAAAAACCTGCACTGCAAAGTGTAATTACTCAACTTCATTTGACTGACATTGCAATTGGTGCAAACCAAAATAATTGCTAAAACACCTTAACAATTGTGTAATAGGCATTCTCCTATTAAGGTATTGTTTTGAACAAAAAACCTGCACTGCAAAGTGTAATTTCTCAACTTCATTTGACTGACATTGAAATTGGTGAAAATCAAAATTGCTGAAACAACATAATAATTGTGTACTTATATAATAGATATTCGCTCATTCGGATATTGTTTTTAACTAAAACCTGCATTGAAAAGTGTAATTGCTCAACTTCCTTTGACTGACATTGCAATTGGTGAAAAGCAGACTTATAAAAGCAAATCAAGTCTATGCGGCATGTTTGTTCTCATATATTGCTAACAACTTCATATTTTGTATATTTTATTGCGAAATACATAGATCTGTTTGTTGTAGGAACACATGGTAAAACATAGTTCGAAATTCGGGAAACGGTAGATAATTGTGCTTACAGATTCAAAAGTGTTTCCGTTGTACAGTTTCATGACAATAAAGTGCTGTCTGGAGCCCATATCGAAACCAGAAGTCCATCTCAGGGTGACACTGTTGTAGGTAACATCCGAAAACCAGAGGTTAGTTGGCGTTTCTGGTGGACCTAGAACATTGAAAGGAAATATGAATAATACTATTTGCCGGCAAGGTTTGGTAATGATAGTTTAATCACACTGTTTGGCTTATCGACTCTTTTGACTCCTAATTAGATGCCTATGTGTTCGAGTATTGTTGTATAACAGTATTAGATATAGCGTCGATAATCGAATGACATTACAGACACACATTAACATCTTTAAACATGTAGAACAACGACTTCAAAGATGAACAATTTATAAAACTGCAAAAAATAAGGCGATGGTTTCATAACATTTGCTGTGATGATCAAAGGTAAAGAAGCCATAATGTGTATAAATTAAGCAAGTGATGGCGTTCATTCTAATTTGTCAAAGTAGCGTTGTTTGTGCTGTGTGATGGCTGTAAAAAGTCTCCACGTATATTCAATTAGCGCTGTTCTCAATTATGAACTTTGAAGGCCATAAAGAGCGTTATACGATATACCTGTGTCAATACTGAGTTGCGTTCAACCCGTGGCTAGGCGTGGGTAGTAATATGCATTTCCTTTACAGCCCATGCAAAAGCTCATTCAAACCGAAACTGCAGTATTTTGATTTTGTCGCGATCTGTGGATTTCAAAGTTCCTTTTTTCATCTTTACAAATTTTATAATTTTTCAGTCAGACTGACACATGTTTTAAAACCGATTCAAATTGTTCTAAAAATTACCGGTCGCTATAAGTTGATAATGAGCGTAGAAGGTTCCAAACTGGTTTTGCATCTTCAGAGTATAGTTTCCAAACGCTTTGACAGTCACCAGTTTGAAAATAAGCATGGTTTTGTTGAAATAGTCTTCTTGTTGGGTGAAGGTGGAAATGTCAGTTCCGTCGTCTTTAGACCATATATAGTTTGCTCTTGGGTTTGCTACAAGATTCATGATAAAGGTTGCCGTCTTTCCTACTTCAGCTTCTATAGTGTAGGTGTTCTGGTATATTTTTGGTCGTGGAGGACCTAAAATAAAGTGTAGATAACGTTTCTTACGAATTATGCTTTAATTTGTTTAATTAGTGACTCCCATTAAGAACTGCTGTTTACTATCTGTTTTATTTATGACTTCCAATAATAACTTGCTGTCGTTGACTGTGTATATTAATCGAAAATGTGTGCAACGTATTTAAAATAAGTTTAAGAATCTTTGCTTAAGTGTGAAAATAATAGTTTTAACTTAACGAATTGAGTAACCAAACTTACACTACTGACGAAATCATACAGTACTGTAAACGTTTAAAAGGTTAAACACGAAATGCATGATATACGATGGACGGACACACGATATACGATATCGGACGCACGATAAACGATAAGCGGACGCACGATACACGATAAGCGGACGCACGATACACGATAAGCGGACGCACGAAACACGATAATCGGACGCACGATACACGATAAGTTTACGCGCGATACACGATAAAAGGATGCACGATATACTATAAACGGACGCACGATATAAGATAAACGGACGCACGATATACGACACGATAGCAAAAATTTAAACGAGCTATTGATATCTGTAGGGCATTTGACTAGTACTTTTATTATTTATATCTGTATACTATAAGCAATTATATCAGTAATATTAAGTTAGAACATATACTTTGTATATGTAACGAAAAGACGTCTACGGCATCTCGTACATTTTTAAACGAACTAAATTGCCACTACTTACATTTAAGATTCAGATCCATTCATTTACTCACCGCAAAGTAAGCAATTTGAATAAAAATATTGGTAATAAAATGTTAACCAAGAGAAATTCCTGTTACTATTATGAATGCTGAGGAAAGCGTACAAAACTGTAAACTTTTAAAATGTTAAATATGAAACGCACGACGCACGATAAACGAACGCTCGATACACGATAAACGGACGTTACATAGTCTGATAACTGATAAAATTGCTGATACTATACAGATATACTAACAGTTGACAGTTATGTTGTGTCCTCCGGTCGCATTTACACCGTGGTTTAGCCGGTTGTGCCCAGTGCATTCCCAGAAGCCAGAATCGTCTTCACAGCTTGCAACGATAGGTCCGAATGTTACCTCAGCCGGCATATTTGCTGTCATCAACCGCTTCCCGGTGTCTCTGTTTCTGACTGACCACGTGGGATATGGGTTACCTTGGAAATTGCAAGTCAGTGTAAACGTTCCGTTTTCCATCAATGTGTACGGCCCAACGGAAAAATAATCTACCTCACCGGGATCTTTAAACAAAAACCACGATTTCAAAAATAATATATAACATTTAGGAACTTGGAAGAAATTGAATGAGAAAGTTAAATGAATGAAAATCTTAGTCTAAGAATATTTGCATGGAAAAAGACTGAATTTTGAGAAGGACACTGTTAGTGTGGGGTGACAGAATATTTTCATAGAAAAACTGATAACAAAAATAACTCAATTTTGACAAGGTGTAAGCGTGTGGTAATGTAATATTTGCTTCGAATAAAAGTGGAAAGAAAAAAGACATATTTTTACAGTGAAGAAGTGCAGTAACATTGTTACTATTGCAGATCCACAAGTTTTTAATGTTTGTTGGTCATAGACCTTCATCTTTGACATCTTGGTCGATGGTCGTCTCGTGTTATATGTGCTAAATTTAATATAATAAATTGATATTAGTGAAATTGTATCACGTATTGACACTTTGGATATGTAATTAGAAAAGTGTATTGTTATAACGTGTTTAAACATTTGATATTTATTTGGAATAGTGTCATGTTATTACGTGTATGAAATTGTGATATGTAGATGGAATGGTGTAATGTCATGTGTTTAAAATTTTATGGTAGATTGTATTAGTGAAATGTTCCACGTATTGAAACTTTGGATATGTAATTAGAATAGTGTAATGTTGTAACGTTTTTAAACGTTTGATATTTAATTGTAATAGTGTAATGTTGTCAGGTGTTTAACCTTTTGCTCTCTATTAGTAATACTGTAACGTTTTCACGTGTTTAAACTGTTGATAATGTAATTGGAATAGATATAAACCACTGTCCAAAAGAAACGATACCAAACTTTTTCAAATGTTTTGTCTGCTAAGTACAATGTTCATTTTAGACCCCGCCCATTTTAAATTAGTGTCCTTATGAGTGTGCAGAATTGATGAAGTTGGTTGTTTGTCTGTTTAAGTGCTGATGAAAGGTCTCTGAAACGAAATATACCAATCTATAATACCTATATTGTTTTGATTTTATTAAATGTCTTCGCAAACACGTGGTATCGTTTCTTTTGGATACTAGTTTTTATTACTTACATTCGACGTTCACATTGATAACTTGAACTGTTTTGTTGACATCTGTTTCGTTGTAGTCTGGAACCGGATATGACGTATTCAGCGCGTGGCATATATAATCACCAGACGATGAACGCTTGATATTGAGTATTTCCAAGCGTTTTCCTGCTTGATGGAAAGCGCTTTTTGAGTCATTTTTAGTCCAATAGACGTTGGTGTCGTTACTTTCGGAAATGTTGCAAATAACCAACAGATTATCCCCTTCAAGAATTGTATACGTCCTTTTGTTGACATCTTTCGCTGAACCTGTAAATTTTGTTGTCCATTATTCATTTTCATAGAATAGGCCATCGTTTGTTTTGGTACAGAATGGCTTTCTTCAAACTTTTCTTCAAAGACCACTCATAAGAAAAAAAACCCCAAAAAGTTGTCTTTTATAGATATTTCTTCGTTTGACCTAAATGTTTCATAAATTTCGTAAGTACCGATGTTCGATTATTGTATATATACCACAATATTTATTTCACTAGTTTTGCCATATATGACATAATCTCTTTTAAAATGTATCGTTGGGTCTAAATCACAGACGGAAAGACACACACATAGACAGTCATGCGGACGTTAAATGTTTGATCATATTGGCAATAGTTATTGAATGAGTTCTGCCATATATGACATAATATCACGCAATAGTTATTACCCATCTTCTGTTATAAATGACAAAACCTTTCTTAAAATGTATCGTTGGGTCTGAAACTACAGAAAGATAAACAGCACAGGGAAGCAAGCAGACATAAACAGATATTTTTTCTCTGTAGAGAGCGTTAATACGGAATCGACCCTACGATTTCGACGCGCGAAGCGCGTCGAAATCGTGTCGATTCCGATTACGGTATTGCGCATGTCTAACGGTCTATACCAAGCGGGTTTGAAACCGCGTCTTCCGGTTTGCAAAATCTGACTATGGGGCGCGTCACGGGAAAAAGTACATTCGGACAGTTGACGAAAATAAGACCGAAGGTACCTTTCCCGTGGCGCGCCCCAATATCACTTTCATCATTGCAAAGTAAGGCTTTTTCTGATTGGACAATATGACTTGAATCCAGATTGCTTGCTTCTGGATTTTCAAACTGAAAAGCCGCCATTTTGTTTCTCGATTCACATTTTCAGATGTTCTGATTCCATATGTTAGATAACAATTAAGATTGAACTCGCCCTAAAAATCAGGTAAATAAGTTTCTACATTGATTAAAACCTAATATTGTCACATAGTTAGAGTCTAACTGTATACTTCACAGTACTGTAGTGATGAGCATTACGGTAGTTGTTCGAAATTTGGTTAATTGCAGTGATACCGGTTTCCACAACATTCTAAACATTGGAATTTTACGACGTTTTTATTTATTTTTTTACTGAAATCATCAACAAGAACAGTAAGTTTAACATTGCAGATTAGATGGTAATATCGATTGCTTTCGTTTTAATTTGGTGTGGGAAAGCGATAAGGTATTACGTTCTTGATCTTGATCTTGATCTTGATATTATACGGTGAAACATTTTAACAAACATTTACTCACCGCGCTTGCGTCAAGTTGCTGAATTACTCATATTGTTTGCCCCCTCTTACCAATGTGATAAATGTAGAAACTGGGTCGCTGGTATCTGACATGTATTTCAGGATTAAGTCCGGTGGGAGAGAGTCCCAATCACATACCGTATTTGGAATGAAACTATATTTTAGAACATTGGTCCTTGAAAGAATTCTGTTGAAATGATCACTATGCATATTTTTAGTTGTACGAAGTGGTCGACTTAACTGATCCAGTGGTAAATTCGCCTTGGAATTTAATCCTTTACACAATAATATTAACCTATTTTGTTTTCTACGATCCTTAAGAGGTTGCAATTTTAAACTCTTGAGAATTTTTGTCATTGATCCTGGTTCATAGTCATGATAATTTGAAGTAATAAATCTTGCTGAACGCTTTTGGACTTTTTCAAGGTTCTCTTGTAGATATAATTGATGCGGGTCCCAAACCGCGCTGGCATATTCCAAAACTGGGCGAATTAATCCTTTGTATGCTTGTAGTTTTACTTCTTGTGGACACTTTGATAAATTTCTCTTTAAGAGACCTAGAGTTCTGTAGGCTTTATTACAAATTTCATTTACATGAGTGCTCCAGTTCAAGTCATTTGTTATGTTCACACCGAGATATTTGATGGTTTTTAAAAATTCCAGACGGGTATTTTTCAAGGTATAATCAAAAACGATATTTTTCTTTTTTCTTGAGAGAGTCATCATATTGCATTTGACTGGTTGGAAACGCATCCCCCATGATGTGGCCCAATCGCCCAATTTGTTAATGTCAGATTGTAAAATTAAGCAGTCTTCCAAATTGTTAATTTCTTTGTAACAGACACAATCATCGGCAAAGAGTCTTATGATCGACGAAATATTTTTAGAAATGTCATTTATATGAACAAGAAATAAAATAGGTCCTAAAACTGTTCCTTGTGGGACTCCAGATTTGACAACTGATGATTTAGATTTGGATCCATTTACTACTACACACTGTTTACGATTTACTAAGAACGAATCAATCCAGTGTAGAATATTTGTTGGAACACCATATTTATGCAATTTAGTCTTTAATAACTCATGAGGAACCGTATCGAAGGCTTTTTCGAAATCTAGTATGAAAATGTCCACTTGTTTAGTTTTATCAATCGATGTGGCCCAGTCATTTATAACCGTAACTAGTTGTGTTTCGCAACTGTGATTTTTCCTGAACGCGTGTTGGTTTCTATTCAGCACAGAGTATTTTTCAAAGTGCTGCATTAAGTTGGAACAGATAATATGCTCAAGCATTTTACAACATATACATGTTAAAGATACTGGTCTATAGTTACTTGGTAAAGATCTATCACTTTTTTTAAACAGAGGACAAATGTTTGCATTTTTCCAATCTTCAGGGATAGTACCGAGATCAATTGACTGTTGAAAAAGATGCGCTAAGATACACGCCAAATTTGGAGCCAATTCCTTTAAGACTTTAGGATGTAGATTGTCAGGACCCATGGCTTTAGTTGTATTTAATCCATGTAGAATCTTTTCAACACCTTTACTGGAGATGGTAATATTGTCCATTTTATTCACTGAAGGTTTTTCAAAAGGAACCGAATTATATTCAGTGTGTGTAAATACACTAGTAAATTGCTCATTTAGGGCTTCTGCCTTCGATAAATCTGATTCAGCAATAGAACCGTTATTTGACTTTAAAGGTGGAATACCTTGTTTGTCAGATTTTTGACCATTTATATACTTCCAAAAAGGCTTGGAGTCTTGTTTTATTTCACCAATTAAGTTATTAACGTAATTTTCATGGGCTGAATTGACCTCCAATTTAACCTGTTTTCTTAGAATATGCCACTTTTTCTTAAGTCTTACATTACCGGTTTTTTTAAAGTTTGCATGAGTTCTGTTTCTGCGTTTTACCAATTTAGTTATTTCACGCGTAATCCAAGGTAAGGATTTTGTACTTTTACTAATTTTACTTGGAACATGAGTGTTTATACTTTTTAGTAAGAATTGTTTTATTAATTGCCAATTTTCTTCAACAGTTCTGCTATTTTGGTGCCCGTTAAAATATTTTTCATTTGCGAAGTCCAAAGTTTCTTTGCTCATAGATTCATAATCTCCTTTTGAATATTGAAAATAAGACCGACTTGGTTGTTTCTTGTATGGTATTTCACACTTCAATGTGGCCATGATTATATCATGGTCACTGAGTTTATCCGGTGAGAACACATTTTCAAATTGACCCGGTAAAGTTGTTATTAATAAATCCAAAATGTTTTCGTCCCTCGTGGGGAAGGTTACGAGTTGTTCCGCACTATGATCATGTAATATATCAATTAAAATTTGTCCGTCACAATCCGATAGACATGAAGATGTAACTTTGTTCAATTTGACTTCCCAATTAATCTTTCTGAAGTTAAAATCGCCCATCACATGTATGTATGGAGTAACACGTGCTTTAACAGATTTCTTTATGTTGTCTAACTGTTCTTTGAGTAAGTTTAAATGGTCAACCGGTGCATCTGGTTCTCTATACCAGCTACCAAAGAAGTGTTCTTTGCCTTTTAGAGACAACTTAGCCCATACTGATTCTGAGCCATTTTCAATAAATTTCACTGGAGATGAACCTAAATATGATTTTACTAGGAGCATAGTTCCCCCACCGTTTAGATTCCTGTCGTTTCTATAAATATCATAACCCATTTCTTCTGGTATAATTTCATTTGATATAACACTACTGTCTAATTTGGTTTCCTGAATTGCGACTACATCTGGATCCATGGTGGCTAGGAATGACTGTAACTCTAATTTTTTCCCCCTAATGCTATTTATGTTCATTGACACAATAATAATTTTATTTTTATTTACTGTAGGTTTATTAATTTTAGTAGGTTTATAATTATCTGACAAGACTTCAAATTGATTACGAGTTTCAAAGTCTGTTGATAGACTCGAGAATGACGATGATAAGTTATCTGCGTCACATTTGGGACATGACCAAGCACAATTTGTCGCCTGCACTATCAGATACTCTTCCGGTGTAACAACTGCACAACGATTGTGTATCCATAATTTACAAGTGTCACATTCGATGGCTGGGTCCGTATTCTTGACAGATTGCAAGCAGATACCACATGGTGAGACACATTGAGGGCAGTACCATGAATCACTAGAATTCTGCAATAATTTGTACTGGTCATTGCTAATGTTTACACAACGTATGTGGTTCCAGTTATCACAATCCTCGCACTGTATTGCCTTATCAGTCCGTCTGACAATCTTGCTGCAAATACCACAACCTGCTCTCGGGCCAGGATTACGTTCAATGTCACCAGCCAATAACAGTAAAACATTGGTGCTAGTAATTCTACATTTGTTTACATACGATAATTTGTTTATGTGAAAGTTCCATAGTTTTATCCACAGCTGTATGTCGGATGAAAAGACTGACCTTTGACTAAGTTCTCTGACTAAAAATCCATTAAAATATCCAACACTGCTACCTGTTCCGTTTAAAACATCCTGCTTATTTAAAAACTTGTTTAAAAGAAACATAAAAACACTAATAAAAATCCTCCAGTGCATTTTCGTAAGAAAAAAAACAAGATGGCGCCGAAGAATACAATGGCAATGTCCACGTGGCGGGAATGACCACGATAAAATTTCAATTATTTCCAAAAACGTGCAATTTCTGCGCTTTTCAAGTATTGCAATTGATCCTCTCTATGTTCCTGCAGCTGTGCGTACCAGTTTCAGTTAAAATTTTCTATTTAAAACCACTTTAAAAAATTAAAATCATAAAATTTATCCCTCTCTAAAAATTTCAGGTGTGCTCCTTGACGCATGCGCAAACTGGTAAAAAAATTGACTCTGGACAGAACTGGTCAAATGAAATGTGACCAAAATTGTTTTCATGATCAGGACTTGAACCCAAAGTTTGCAGGTTAAGCATAAAGCTACTCTGCTAATATAAGTTGTTTGAGGCATGGTAAAGCTGTGTTTACCGAATGCTATCTGAATAATGCTTCATTAACAACAAATAGAAATTTTTAGAGCTGACTTTCCAAAAAAATGAGGCATATTCTAGAATTATTTAAGGTAGAGCAACTGTAATGCTTTCCCGCGCTTTTTTCTCGAATGTCGGGAATACTCGGTGAACTGTCACTAACAGTCGACAATAATCGATGTTGCTTCGGCTACTATCGACTCTGACGAGTAGCGTCGGAAGTCACCGAGCCGATGTTTGATGACGTCGAAAATTTTTGCGCGGGAAAGCATTACAGTTGCTCTACCTTAAATAGGAAGCACGGCGAAGCCGTGTTAACCACTTATTATTTATTTCAGATTTTAGGAATAACTGCTCAGCAGAGGTGTAGAAATTTTGTTTTACCCACTTTAAATAGGAAGCACGGCGAAGCCGTGTTTACCACTAATTGTTTATTTCAGATTTTAGGAATAATTGCTCTGTCAGAGGTGTAGAAATTTTCTTTGACCCAATCACCTTACAGGTTGAGTGAATGAGCAAGTGACAGAAAGTACACTTGCTCTTACATTTTAAATAAAATACTCTTTCTGTAAAGCTTTGTTTACCAAATGCTATCTGAATAATGCTTCATTTACAACAAATAAAAATTATTAGAGCTACATTTCATAAAAAAAATGAGGCATAGTGTTGAATGATTTAAATAGGAAGCACGGCGAAGCCGTGTTTACCACTAATTATTTATTTCAGATTTTTACCGGACAGGTCGGACAGTCCGGCGACTTTAAAGAAGTCTGTCACTAAGAAAAATAAATTAAGTCATTGGAAGGTATATGCATGTATGGGCAAATAATATCATTTATAAATTTTGTTTTTTGTAATTTGTATTTCAGTTTGAGGTATACATATAAAAGATGCCTGACAAATCTGGTTCAAATAGCATGAAACTGGAATAGGAGAAAAATAAGACTACTGGAAAGGTAATTTTTTTTAATTTACCTATAATAAACTGTACAAACACTCAAACAGCACAGAATTTGCCCTTCCTTTACATGACTATGCATGGCTGGACAAACCCACTAGCCCGACGCCTTGGACAAAGTGGAAAATGGTATCGGACAATCTCAAAATATCTGATTGCTTGTCTGTGGGCTAGCTCAATTTTTTTAGTGTAGACTAGTTTAAACGTTAATTTGATATGCGCCATTCTCTTTTATGCATATCATATTACAACAGCAATAAATTTATTACAAAATAACATGTTTTGAGATCTATTTTAACATTATCAAGCCCCCCATGTAATGGTTTCTCTTGAATTTCCTGTTCCTTTCTGTACTGTTAATACTGACTGAATTTGCTTATTTGGGCAAAAGTGGGACTACATTGTAGCTGAAATGTTTACCCAGCCAGTTTTAGACTACATTTCTGTTACTAAAAAATCTAAATTTGTCCAGCCCTGCTACCGTGTACCATAATCTGTGGCATGTTCACACAAAATCACCTGAACATGCCAAATTTTTGGAAGACACAGAATCAAACGCCACAAAGTTTCTCTGCAGACCATGTTGTAAATACATTATGGGTCCCTTTGGTCACTTATTTAATCCTTTATTTAGTGGATAAATCTCATAATCTTGTTCACGTTTTTTAGAAAGAAAACGATGCTGTTTTAGTTTTCACAGTCAATAACTTAACATACTTCATGGACACACCTTTTTAGCACAAATGGTCAGCCCATGTAAATCCAGATCAGATGGCATATATGTAGATTCAGATCAGCTGGCACATCTTTATGTGGTCTTTATTACAAATTATATAAAGTTTAAAATGTGATAACACTCTGGAATTAAAGCTAGCATGAAATGTTCCATCATTTCGATCTTCCTTTTATGTGATTTTAATAAAAAGACCTTACATGTAATAAATAAATTATGGCAACAGTATGAATTGTTCACTGTTAACTGCAACAGCAATTTATGTACATCTTCATAAGCCACAAAAGGTACTGTATAACTGAAGTACTAGTTATCAGCGAAGATTTAAAATCAAACATTTTTTTTCAGAGATGTGTATCACCAAGGTTATGAAGCCTATAGATACTTATAAATGCAGAATTGGTAGACAGCTACGGCACAGAATATGAACATTAACATAGTAAACAGATAAAAGGTTTGCATAAATTTTCTTTATTTTCATTTATTAAAGCTGCATGAATGTATAATAGCAGGGTTGGCCTATTGACTGGTCAATTGAGTATTGAGCGGGTCGGTGGTCAATAGTGGTCATAACTGGTCAATGGTGATCATTTCTGGTCAATGCTAGTCATTACTGGTCAATTTTGTTCACAACAAAACTGTCCGAAATGTTCTTTAAATCATTCAAAATCCTTTAGGCCCTTACAATAGCCCCTGTATGGGTCTAAGTGGTACTTCATTTATGGTTTATTATTGGATAAGCTTTAAATAAACACAACTTCTTAATTGGTATGTGCCTATGTTCAATAAGCAAAAGAAATGTATGTCTTAATATTTTAAATCAATTTTAACTGTCAACAAATGAATTCATAAAAGCCTTAAGATATAAAAAATTTTTTGAAGATAAATTAATTTGCGGTTGATTTTAATATTTCAGGAAAACAGCTTCACATGAAATGCTGTGGGAAGACCAGGTTAACTGTTCTAGACAGTAGATTGAAGAGAAGGAGAGCTATCAGATCCAGTTATTACGAATTTCAGTGTTCCACAGGGATCCATATTAGGACCGAAATACTTTACGATGTATACCAAGCAAGTCGAAAACATGACTATCACAGTTGGTGAGACATCTATTTGAGCTTCAAATGACAGCATCAGAAATCTTGGGGCTCACTTCACACCACAAATGGACATGGAGAAACATGTCAACACTGTCTGTAGATCTGCCTACCACCAGCTGAGAATAATCGGATGCATACGGAATTACATTACAACCGATGCTACAAAAACATTAGTTAATTGTCTAGTAACATCAAAGCTTAACTATTGTAATTCATTGCTCTTTGGTATTCCAAAACTGACAATGAATAAACTACAACGGGTTCAGAATACAGCTGCCAGAATCTTGACAAAAACTCCTCGTCATGACCTTATAACACCAGTGTTCAAGGAACTTCATTGGCTACCAATATGTCAACGGATCGATTACAAGGTCCTACTATACACTTACAAGGCTCTCCATGGACAGTTCCCACAGTACATTATTGACTTATTGTGTGTGTACCGACCAGCTAGAGACCTTTGTTCTAGCAGTTCTTCAACACTTTTAGTACCACATACCAGAACTGTGACTTTCGGAAACAGTAGCTTTAGCCATGCTGCACCAAGGTTATGGAATGCACTGCCAGAGTTAGTTAGAACTGCACAGACACTTGACACTTTAAAAAGACAGCTAAAACACACCCTTTCCGCTCATACTATGTATAATGTTGATTAACTGGATATATTAACAATCATAAGACATTGGGTTGATTTTGAACGAAGAGTGATGCTATAATGTGTTATCTACACATCAACGCACTTTTTTTAAAACTTTCTTCTATGTTTTTCATGCAAACTTTTTTATCCAAGTTTTATTTTTTTATTTCTTTTTTTTTCTATGTTTTATTTGCCCATGCTTACATGTAATTAATTCTTATTGTATTATATTGCTATATCTTGCTTGTTGTACAGCACTTTTGAATATATGAAAAGAGTGCTATATAAATCTGGACTAATTTGAATGTTTCATTCTATTTAGATAATAAATTTCTCTACTGTCACTAAGTGCCGTTTAACTAAGAGTTTACAGGAAAACTGGTGTATTCAACATCTCAAAGGATACTTCCAAACTTCACAGAATCATTCAGCTCACTAAGATGTAGTGTTTCATCTATTATGATTCAAATTTCTACATTATTTGATATTGCCTCATAACAAATAATTTGGTATTTAATATTGAAAATCAAATTATAACATGTTTAGTAGCAAAATGTTTCTTATTTTAAAAGCAATATATATGTGATACTTAAAATGTTCACTTATGAAATTAGTATCAATTTCTTGTAAAAAATACTTATTTTGTAAATTGTTAACAAGAAATATTCTTATTACTCTTCATGATTTTTGACAGTAAGTTAAGTAATGTAAATTGAGAACCTGAAGCCAGACTTGTTGATTGATATCTAATTAAATATATTTTATTTCCTTTGAATTGTAAGGAACTATCACATGTTATCAATCTGACGCTTTTATCACATATTGTTTACATGTGCTTTAGGTCTTACTTTTCTTAATCTGTCAAAATCTCAATTGTTAAGTTGTAAATGTCAATTTTTGAAAAAGGTATATAAACAGAATTTTCTAGGTAAACAACAACAAAAACTTTGTGAAGGAATTAGCTAAAACTTTGTGACTAAATTAATAATACTTTGTGAAAACTTTGTGAACTGTTAAAGAGACTTTGTGAACTTTAAAAGTAAAAAGGGAAATTAAGCTAAAAATCTTAAGACATTACTTTGTGAATCAAAAATTATTAGTTGTAAAATTGTTATTGTGGATTTATTTTATAAACCGCAAATAAAAGCTTAGAAACCTTAAAAGACTTTGTGTAGAACAACCACTCTGTGTAAAACAACAATAAACCCGTGTAACACCAGCTGCTCAAATAAGCACTCACTGCAGAAGAAGAGATTAACAACCGTTACGCAAAAGTCGTTATACACTGAAAGCTCTTCATAATACATCTTACAACCTTGATCAGTTTTGGTTAAAAAGTAAAACAACAAATGATGATTTGTTTCTTTATTTTACTGTTAAACATTCGATACACATCTCTTTAAATTCGTCGATTCCGAGAGAGGCAGTGCCTTAGTTCATATTATTAAACATGTTACTTACCAATCGCAGCATACAGAATAACCAGCGCTGTTAATATCTTTATCACAAGTCCCCGTCCTTCCAGTGGAATCATATTGCTAGCAAAATTTATATTCGCAACAAATTGTTACAAAATCTTAATTTTCTTTATAATATTTATAACTCGTATTATGGTCAGTATTTCAACACACTTTCACAATCCCAGATAAAGTTAAACTGTGATATTAAAATGGTACATATTGGGACATGTTCTCTATATTTAAAGCGATGATGCATTATCAGCTTAACCTTACTCCCCTGATAGTGCTCAGTGCCCAAGGTTATAAAGCTGAGCATGGAAACCAGTCTCAAATCTCAAGCATCTGATTGGCTGAAATGGCGACTGGTATCCATATCAGCCAATCAGATGCTTGAGATTTGAGACTGATTTCCAAGCTCAGTTTTATAACCTTCAGACCTGATTTTGGATTTGTTTGTGTTATAGAGCGCCAAACAATAAACACTATCTTAACAGAATAACTGAAATTTTAAAAAAAATCTTTAAAATATCTGAAGACAGTTAAGAAACTGCTTTTCAAGCACTTACATGTAACAGACTTTCCCATGCATGTATTAATCTCGCGCCATATTACAATATGTAATCACTCTCAATTGTACCTGAGTAAGAGTTGCCTTCAAACAAGTTAGAACGTCTTTTCTGATCTTACTAACCATATTCACTGAACAGTATGGACGCATGGAATAATACTTCAGGTCGGGGACAATTTAATTTTATTCCGGTAACAAACATATGTGACCGACAAAACATGATGGCAAAATGTTACCGTAATTTCCAACACTATTAGCACTCAAATGTTTCGTTTAATATGTGATCTCCGATTAATAATCATAATAATAATAATAATATTATTATTATTATTAATAATAATAATGATTTTATCATGATAATGATAATAACGCTTAGATTTTTTTCTTAGCCGCATTGCATGTGGATGGAGCGTAAAACAACAATAACAAACAATATCTAGACGCTATAGACAATTATTCTACATCTAATAAATTCATCCAATTAGCGTCCTTTAATTGTACCACGCGACCGTCCAATATTTTCCCGTATTGGATCCAAAAAAGTCCGTATTTTTTTCATATTGGATGATTAAGTGCAAATGCACTTTACCATTGTTTTACAACGATAAAAGCCGTTGACCGTAAAAACGATCCGTATGGAAAAAATATCATACATTTGATGCAGGCAATATGACGCAACTTGTCAAGTAAGAGAAAGGTAGAACTTAATAAAATATTGGACCGTACGATATGGAATATATAATATCATTTATTAGATGTAGAATAAAAAGGTTATTAGACGTTTTACTGTACAATACGGGATATATTTGGACTCGTACACAGCTTGAAAAGTCATATTGGACTCGCCTAACGGCTTGTCCAATATGACTTTTCAAGCTGTGTACTCGTCCAAATATATTCCCGTATTGTACAGTAAAACGTCTAATAACCTCTAATTATTGACCTACAGTGACACATTTATGATTAATTTCATGTTCTAAATACACATGACTATTTAGAGCATTGATACTTGTTGTCAAATAAACAGAATCTCCCATCCTTTAATCTCAAGGTATTTTGATATCATTGCTTGTTAAGATTAATTAGCTACTGTTCGTTGTTTTAGGTTGTTGAGATGATAATGGCTTTCGCTTTTAAACACAGTGTTCATTTTCACGTTTGGGGAGGAGGGGGTCGCAGCCCTTTGGAGGGGGAAATTGCGACACGAACAAAGGAAAGGGGGAATATTTGGAAGATACTTGCAGCTGTCAAACACAACAAAACCGAGTTTTCACTGATCGTTTGCTTTTTGCTTTGCTAACACTGTAGTACAACAAAGTAAATCTTGCCTTGTACTTCCCAGAGTTGAATTTACTTGCATCAGAAAAAATAAAGATTTATCATCTTCACTTTCATTTTCACTAGATATCACGCTATTACACATTAGCGGAACAAATCGAACCGTTCGTAACAGACTCCAGCAAAGGGGGGATTTTTTATTGGATGTGGAGGTAAATATATACTTTTTTGAGGGGGCAATGGGACCCAATTTCTCCAAATATTTGGCATAAAAAAACAACACTTAAACATGTAGGTCATGCGACTAATTTTTCGAATTTTTATCTGAAATAAAATGTGTTTGTATACGATAAGGCAGAGCCTCGTTGACATATTCAGGAAGAATAACTCTTATTATTATATCCTTTATGTAAGCTAGATTTGTCGAAACTGCTGATTGTTTGCGTCACATAATGTTTAAATTATGTTCCATATAAAAACCTTGCGTTTTCTATTGGGTGCTTACATTTTAATCGTCCTGTATTATTGTTCATTTCTTAGAAGGCGTTGCTCTTTAATTTAAAATAAGGAGAAACGCATCTTGTTTTATTGCGTTTTCTAGTATTTGTTTAAGATTATTAATGTGCATTTACAAAGTTACTAAATTAAATCAGTTAGTGTGGCGCGATTTTAATTTGGAAAAGCTAAGTAAACAAACACAAACCGACTTGGTGATTGAAAAAATCTTTAGTAAATCAATTTATTGTCTGACAAAAATAGTTTAATTATATGTAAGTAATGATTTATAGACATAAATTTCTCAATATTTTGAAAAAAATACTGCAATTCCGTCAGACAAAATATAATTTCAACAGCTTATCTGTTTTCGAAATCAATCACGAAGTTATTAAACCTGTTTTACTCGGAGCATGGTTTATTGTGTACATGTTAATGTTTATTACTGAGCATTTACTCCTTTTTTGTCTAGATCGACGCAATTGCGTGATCGATTTAATTTGTAAACACTAACCGATTTAGTGGTTGAAGTTATATTTAGTAGATCATTTGTCTTCCATGTACCAGGTAAATCATTTTGATTGACACGTGAATGCTGATTTACAGAAATAAACTCCATAACAGTTTGAAATATACTGCTATGTCATTAAAAATATAATTTCATGAGTAATGGTTTCAAGATAGCTCAGTTACAGAATTACCCTTGTGACAACAACTTCATTTTTATCACAGGTCATTGTTTTTGTTGTTCTTGCAAACCTTCACAATCAGTCTGAATGAGGATCAGTACTAACATATACTTTTATTGTTTACGCCACCGTACATGGGCAGTTCTGGAGCGGGGTTGGTTGGGTTGATGAAAACCTCTTTTCGGGCAGATTTTGACCGTAATGCCAGAAATAATCAAGTAACTGTCATAAGACTGCTCCGTTCTTGAAATCTTGCATCCCACCATGACAGAGTACTTGCTTAAACTTTTTTTTTTTCGGGGGGGGGGGGGTGCATTTCTTAGAAGGTACTGCTATTTAAGTCAAAACAAGGAGAAAAGCAACTTGTTTTATAACGTTTTATTTTTTAGTATTTTAATTTGGAAAAGCTAAGTAAATAAACACAAACCGACTTGGTGATTGGAAATATTTTTAGTAAATCAATTTATTTTCTGACAAAAATAGTTTAATTATATGTAAGTAATGATTTATAGACATAAATTTCTCAAGATTTTGAAAAAAAATACTGCAATTCCATCAGATAAAGTATAATTTCAACAGCTTATATGTTTTCGAAATCAATCACGAAGTTATTAAACCTGTTTTACTCGGAGCATGGTTTATTTTATACATGTTAATGTTTATTAATGAGCATTTACTCCTTTTTTGTCTAGATCGACGCAACCGCGTGAACGATTTAATTTGTAAACACTAACCGATTTAGTGGTTGAAGTTATATTTAGTAGATCATTTGTCTTACCCTTGTGACAACAACTTCATTTTTATCACTGGTCATTTTTTGTTGTTCTTGCAAACCTTCACAATCAGTCTGAATGAGGATCAGTACTAACATATACTTTTATTATTTACGCCACCGTACATGGGCAGTTCTGGAGCGGGGTTGGTTGGGTTGATGGAAACCTCTTTTCGGGTAGATTTTGACCGTAATGCCAGAAATAATCATTACATGTACAAGTAACTGTCATAAGACTGCTCCGTTCTTGAAATCTTGCATCCCACCATGACAGAGTACTTGCTTAAACTTTTTTTTCGGGGGGGGGGGGGTGGGGGGTGGGGGGGGGTGCATTTGTGTGTTTGTATGTATGTGATTTCTTCTCGAGGTAAATACATGTTAACGATTTCTTGATCAAAAAGACTGATGAGTGCATGAAGCAAACTAAAAAGTACTCAAAGCATCAAAGGTGAATTAGATTTAGAAAACATTTAATTGAAATACAATTTTTGGCTTATTAATTTTAGAAACTTTCCATGGCAATAACAGGTTTATGGCGATGTATCCAGTCAAGTTTTACACCACACAGTGGCGGATCAAGTTGGGGTTCGTTCAGTGGGAATGGTTGAATCCACTTTCTGACAGCAATATTCCATTTTCATGCGGATTTTGGATCTCCAAGACTGACCCAAACGAACCCTATTATTGGAAATATCGCATCAGACCCTTAACAGCAGTGAATCTCCTCGTGTAACCGGGGCTTAGGGATCTTGTGACAGGGGCTTAGGGATCTCGTCCTATAATTTATCAAGCTGTTTATCCCGTTATCTTGTCCTTATTAATCTCTTCTATTCTCGTGACTCATTCAGCACAGTTAGGTTAAGTTTGTTTTGATTTTTTGTGATATCAAATTTCTCCAAGCGCTTTGTTATCTAACTGTAGTTTTCACTCTAGATTACACAAATTCAAAGATATCGTATTATCTATCCAGTAATTCATTTGCCCCACCCTTCCAAAATTATAACTTTGCAATCATAAATACATTAATCAAAACTGGTTTGTAGATAATAATTATAATTATTTTCGCTTTAATGATTAGCTATATTTTGGTAATGTTTAAGACGTTAAAGACGATAATATCGCGCCCGTCGCCCTGTTTACCGTACACAGGGAGCGGTTATCTCGATACTATGCATTTAAACAATTGCATACTTTTCATACATTTCCAAAACTAACAATTCAAACATATTATTTATACCTGTTTCTGTATTTGGAAATTTATATTTTGGAAATTTTAATCTTAAAGATATGAGTTTTCTTTCTAAAATGAAGTTAATTGTAAGAATCTTTGATTGAAGAAGATTGTAGGATATCATGTTCAATTTTACATCATCGTTGAATGACTTAAAGGGCTAATCGAGGACAAAACATAACTTTGGGATACAATATGTACAGTCAATAAAATACATCCCTCCCCTCCTCTTCCCGTCCTCTTCCCTTCTTTTCCCTTCCCTTTCTTCCCTTCTCTTTCTTCCCTCTCCCAGTCCTTTTCCTTTCTTTTCTTTTCTTTCTTTATATAAACCAATTATTGTTGGTCGCATTGGAGAGGTTTACGAAAAAATATTGTAAACAGTTGATCAGAGTTGCACCTTTGGGGCTAAATTAAACATAAATAAGATAATAAACCTGTCATTTCTCGCCAACAAGTCCGTCCGCAAGCCTTTACATACTCGTACACCCGCTCTGAAGTACAATGAAACCTTGCGAATAAAACCACCTCTGGGACTGGACTTTAGTTGTCTTTATAGTGGGTGGTCTTTAGTTTGAGTGGAAAATAGTGCAAATCTGTATAAATGAAATAATGGTTTCATTGCTCATTGTAAAGGTGGTCTTGATTAGGGGTTTACTGTACTCTAAAGTAAGTTTTACGACTTGAAGTGTTGCGTTTAAAATTAAAGCAATAGACGGCTGACCACTGGCATACATTTTCTAACGCCTATGTTTCCAATTAAAGGACACCAACAAAGATGTAAACACTTAACAACTTTTTTAATATACACTCAACCAAAGTTCTAATTGGTCACTGTTTGTCCGTATTTTGTATTAGAAAGACATTGAATTCACTCATATGCCAATAACAGTCTTCAACTTAAGTTTTAATCTTGTAATAATTGACTTCGGAACAGTTTGGCGAGAGTTATCCTTAATTTTGCTAAAAATGCATTTCTTGCATAAAAAAGACAAGCAAACAGAAATTTGCTATTAATTTCTTGTTTTGTTTTAATAGGACCCCTCATTAGTAGGAAAATCATAATCATAAAACCTTATAAATCAACAGCACATTTGTTGAAATAAATCCCTGTCAAAGTATCCAATTTTAAAATTACCTCCCTTTCAATTAAAGACTGTTCTAATTTTGACCCTGCGGTGTAAGCAAATGGTATTGGATTCATTGAAGAAAACAATCAATAAAAATTAAAAAGACATTACGTAATTGATTTCAAGACAAAACACTTCTTTCCCCAACCTCTCTTGACGAAGGGAAGAAACGAAACTAGCATACATTGTAAACATATACAATTGTTGACCAATTAGAACTTTGGTTGAGTGTACACCTAGGGCATTACTGGCTTGAGAATTGAGCTATTGCTCTAAAACTTTCAATAAAACATGCTATATATTCTAAAATATTAATTAATAAAACATTATTTAAAATGATATACAACTGACTGCTTACAAACTTCTAGAATACTGGCACCCACATAATACAAATTCACAACATCAGTCAATAACGCGTAAGGCCACCTTCAGCGCGTGCAACTGCAAGACACCTTGATATCATCGAGGTCAAACAGTTCTGAATGACTCCTTGGGGATCTCATAGCCCATTCCTCAACAAGCGCCGTTCCAAGATCAGATCACAGATTTTCAATTGGATTTAGATCCGGAGACCTAGCGCACCATGGAAATTTTCTGACATTGTTCACTTCAAGAAAACAACTGGCGTTCGCTGAACGATAACACGATGCGCCATTATGAATCAACCATGCGCCTATTTGTTTGAAGATTTGGAAGGACAACCCGAACAAGGACTTATCGCACCTGTTCGAAAGTGTATACTTAGAAATGTTGTTTAAGTGTATTTTGATATTAACGATCTACACGCATCCGTATTCGATGAAACTATCCAATTACGAAATGCTAAACAATAATTAAAAATGTATTTCAATATATCCGCTACCTGGCATGGATTCGTTAATTTTTGTACAGTGAAAACCTGAAAAGGGAACGCTGTAATTACATTGCTCAATCGTAAGTTTTTTACTTAAAGTTTAGGCGTTAACATGGACGAAAAAGGGAATGTAAACAAATGAAAACCGGACCTAGAACCCTCGAACTTTTGTTTTGAAAAGATTTGAAGAAAAAGATATTAAGGTTAACAGGTTCTCCGTAGAAAGACGTACTGTTTTAAACGGTTTTAATATGATTACTTCTATGAGGTTCAAAGAACCCAAAATGCGTTACATTGGTAAAGTGTAATTTACGTTGACCTGCACTGTAATTAAATATTGGTATTTCATTTTAATCAAATATAATTTATAAATAATTAACCCCGTCGCACTAATTATTTGTACCAGATTTCAGAACAGTTGGACATTTGTTGCAAGTGAGATACAAGCTTATAGAAAGAGAAAAATTATCTGTAGATTTCACGGGCAGAAATAAGAATATTGAATGTTTGAAGGACAGAATACGATGCACATTTTCCACCGGCTAAGGTACAGCCGGAACTACAGAGTTTTCTAGCTTTTCGCATAAAACTATGATCCTCATACTTTCTGAATCATAATAATATACAAACGAAATTTTATTTTTATTTCGGAATATAATAATGTATGCATCTGCTCAAAACGGTAAGAGAGCAGAATAAATTAACGAGTGGATGAATACGATAACCTAACGAAATTAACGTTACGTACCGTATCGACTTTAACGTAAAGGCACACCACAACACAATACAACATAGTATTACATGTTAAAATGGCTTTTTTGTTTTGTTAGTTGTTTTTTAACGTAACATTGTAAATAATGTACCGGTAATACTCTTTAGGATGAAACTCGTGTACATCATATTCAAGGTGCACGTAAGTCAAGGGCATCCTATGTGCGTTAGTGCGTTAACTTGGTCCTCGGAAAACGGGGAAAAGAAGTCCTCGAAAAGATGCCTATACAGGCATGCGTGCGTGTGAGTGTGCATGCGTGTGTAATGGGGATCATAGAGTGAAGTTAAGTTAATGTTCAAGAATCTGACGCGAATTTCTCTATTGTGTTTGGTGTTAATTTCGGAGATAGTTCTTCTGGTCAGTAAAAACACATTTACAAGAAACAACCCTGTTGCTAGAAAAAACACACGTGTACCAAAATCCAAAAACAAGCCCTGTATGCATCAAATATATCTTCCTTTCCGTCCAACTACCTATAAAGTATCTATATTCCGGGATCTATTTTGAGGCTTCACGGTTAATAAATTCCCACCATCGACTTTAAAAAGATAAAGTAGACTGATTCATATTTTAAATGAGTTGAATATTAATGATAATAAATTGCATAGTTAAATTCATTCAAACTTGCCCATGTGTAAATTCTTTAATGATCCAGGAATCGATTGTTATGAATCACATACAACATGTCGCGTTTTACGATATATTTTATGACCTGATTCACGGGTAGAACATCATGTCTGTTCAGTAAAAAGCCATATTAGGTCTTTGGGGGGACCGTTGAACATGTTTACGGCGTATGAAGTGAACGGAAGATTGAAGCAAATGACACCGATTATAGAATTACTCATTAAGCCATCGACGTCGGTGGCTGACTGCGGCGACGTTTCAGAGAGTTTCCCAATAATAATAATAATAATAATAAAATCTTTATTTAAAGAAGAATTCCAATTAAGTGTACATAAAACAAAATTAAATGTAAACTTATTTTCAATTGGGTCTTCTACAACAAGAAACAATGAAAGAAATAATACATACGCATACATACACACACCCACGCACACACGCTCGCAGACATGTGCAAAATAAAGCTGAGTCAAGAAAGACTTTTATCTCGGAGAAGTGCAAAATGATTGTAAATTTCACTATCATATTCAATATATGTGCTTATTTTTGTGGATGACTTAAAAGGATCGAAAAAAATTAAAATTAAAATTTATGATCCGCGATTTAAGGAACCCACGGATATGTTGTCTGACGGAAAACCACGAAATTTTATGCACTCAAATATAATTGCATTCACAGTATAAACTGTAGTATCTGTATGATGGATGAACTTGGTTGTGTTAAAGAAACAATAATGCTTTTCCAGGTTAGACCTTTATTCTTCAACCGATATGTATATATAACGTCAACAATAAGTGACGTCATCGACGTCATATCAAAAGTACGCCTAGAGGCCTAAAGACGTTACTTTTATTACAGTAACATTTAGATTTGCTTTGCCTAATTTCGAGCATATGACAAATTTGTCACGGCGGACGATAATGACTTACATAAATTCGCACATTTGTATTATTCCTATATGATTTAATATGACGTGGGTTTTATTAGCTGGGGTTTGATTTAGAGCACACCGGCTAGCGCGAAATGTGTAATACGAGAAAATTAAACTCACGCAAAATATAATGATATCAAAGTAGTCATCCGAATGACTTTACGCTCCTTTAGTCAAGTTATTACTATTGCAGCCGTTTACTATGTCGTGATCCGCGAATATAGGATCCCAGGCACGAAAATGTTAGATTTTTTATGCCTAACGGAAAATCACGTATTTTTATGCCCACGAATACAAGTGAATACAGTGTATAACGTCGTTAAGATATTCGTGATCCATGAATTAAAAAAAAAAACACGAAAATTGTCTTACAGAAAATCACGTACTTTTATTCCCACGAATACAAGTGAATACAGTGTATAACGTCGTTAAGAAATTCGTTATCCACGAATAAAAAAACCCATGAAAACTGACTTACGGAAAATCACGGATTTTTATGCCCACGAATACCAGTGAATACAGTGTATAACGTCGTTAAGAAATTCGTGATCCACGAATTAAAAAAATCCCACGAAAACTGTGTCTTACGGAAAATTACGAAATTGTATGCCCACTAATACAAGTAAATACAGTGTATAACGTCGTTAAGAAATTAGTTATCCACGAATTAAAAAAAAACACACGAAAATTGTCTTACGGAAAATTACGAAATTGTATGCCCACAAATATAACTGCATTCGCGGTAAACAGTCTGCGTCAGATGACTTAAAGATCCTTTAATCAAGTTATTACAACAGCAGCAGTTGACTCATACAACTTTTAAATTACTTGCTGATATGAGTCAATAGATGATGGATTGTTACACTGTTTTGCTTCCGTGTTGATAGGCCTTCCGGAAAATTGTCAGTGCGATTACATGTGATGAATCATCTATAATAATTGTAAACCAGTCACGTGGATTTTTTTAAAAGTCTAATTCTGTGTCCAATTATTGTTTTGCGTGAACGTATAATGCTAGAAAAAACATCAATATTGTTGTTGATTGTTGCATAAGCCGGTGAGTGTTGCAGTGAAAAATATACTCTATTCCAAAACAAAGGGTGCACTTTGTTTTCGGTGAAGTTTCGTTAACTGCTTTTCTAAATACCTGAATATTTGGTATTAAAATTGAGATAAGATCATTTAAATTCCTATATTTACACTTCAACTTCATCCTCTACGATGAAGTCTTATTCATCTAACGAATCATAAGTTCTGATGGTAAACAGTGTGACGTATTATTTAAAAGGCGTCGCTACACTAGAGCAGTTCACAATTTATTGGACGTTGCACGATGTTTTGACGTGTGACGTCGCCTTGCACGCACGTTTTGCCACGAGTTGCTGCGAAAAAGCGTGCCGTCATTCACTTTGTCGTAAACGTAGCTGTTCCAACAGCCATTCGAAAAAGCCATAATATTACGAATTATTCTAGTTATTTCTGTATTAATGAGATTATTAATGAGTGTAAATATAAGGATTGAATCAATAGTTGATGGTTTCCGTTTGGGTATGAAAAACAGTTGGATTGTTTAAATTACGCGTGAATCCCTTCGGGCTTCACACTTTAAACAACCCAACTGTTTTCCATACCCAAATGGAAACCATCAACTATCGATTCAATCCTTAATTGAAAATTTATTTATTATCTAATATTTACTCTTCAACTTCATCCTCTACGATGAAGTCTTATTCTTCTAACGAATCATAATTTCTGATGGTAAACAGTGTGACGTATTACTTTAAAAGGCGTGGCTACAGTAGAGCCGTTCACAATTTATTGGACGTTGCACGATGTTTTGACGTGTGACGTCGCCTTGCACGCACGTTTTGCCACGAGTTGCTGCGAAAAAGCGTGCCGTCATTCACTTTGTCGTCAACGTAGCTCTTCCAACAGCCATTCGAAAAAGCCGTAATATTACGAATTATTCTGGTTATTTCTGTATTAATGAGATTATTAATGAGTGTAAAAATATAAGGATTGAATCAATAGTTGATGGTTTCCATTTGGGTATGAAAAACAGTTGGATTGTTTAAAGTACGCGTGAATCCCTTCGGGCTTCACACACTTTAAACAACCCAACTGTTTTCCATACCCAAATGGAAACCATCAACTATCGATTCATTCCTTAATTGAAAAACTATTTATTATCTAATAATAACTCTTCAACTTCATCCTCTACGATGAAGTCTTATTCTTCTAACGAATCATAATTTCTGATGGTAAACAGTGTGACGTATTACTTTAAAAGGCGTGGCTACAGTAGAGCCGTTCACAATTTATTGGACGTTGCACGATGTTTTGACGTGTGACGTCGCCTTGCACGCACGTTTTGCCACGAGTTGCTGCGAAAAAGCGTGCCGTCATTCACTTTGTCGTCAACGTAGCTCTTCCAACAGCCATTCGAAAAAGCCGTAATATTACGAATTATTCTGGTTATTTCTGTATTAATGAGATTATTAATGAGTGTAAAAATATAAGGATTAAATCAATAGTTGATGGTTTCCATTTGGGTATGAAAAACAGTTGGATTGTTTAAAGTACGCGTGAATCCCTTCGGGCTTCACACACTTTAAACAACCCAACTGTTTTCCATACCCAAATGGAAACCATCAACTATCGATTCATTCCTTAATTGAAAAACTATTTATTATCTAATAATAACTCTTCAACTTCATCCTCTACGATGAAGTCTTATTCTTCTAACGAATCATAATTTCTGATGGTAAACAGTGTGACGTATTACTTTAAAAGGCGTGGCTACAGTAGAGCCGTTCACAATTTATTGGACGTTGCACGATGTTTTGACGTGTGACGTCGCCGTGCACGCACGTTTTG
This sequence comes from Corbicula japonica, assembly GCA_038501625.1. NCBI lineage: Eukaryota > Metazoa > Mollusca > Bivalvia > Venerida > Cyrenidae > Corbicula > Corbicula japonica. The sequence continues at coordinate 1,049,499 of JAZAYU010000111.1, read as the reverse complement.
GCACGAGTTGCTGCGAAAAAAAGTGCCACTGTTTTAAAGAGTGGGATATAATTTTTTCACTGTTTTTTCACGTTGTTACCCAGAAGCACAGTTATGGTATAGGACGTCATGACCTTAACAACCGTTTTCGGCGCCATTTAATGCAAGTTTTCTGCCAAATTCACGAAAATTGTCCTTTAAAAGCATAAAATAAAAAAAAGTGTTATTACCAGTGAAACGTAGAAATTTTTCATACCCATGAATAATTTTAGCAAAGTAAAACGTGTATCCGCTAGATTGATACTACGCGTCAGATTTTAAGTATCATTCACGTGTGTTGGGTAAAGATCGCGTGATCCAGCCCGAGTGAAATATGCACACGGGCGGTAACGAGGCTCTGCCGAGTTACCGTCTAAGTGCATATTTCACGAGGGCTGGATCACGCGATCTTAACCCAACATAGTGAGTGATACTTTTTCTTGCATACCGTATTTATTTTGCGCATTTTGGGTATTTTCCGGTAAATTTTTCTTTGCACTACTTTTTTATAGTAGCGGAGTGATATACGAGACATTCGATCGTTCATTCAGAAATTCGTAAGACGTCGTGACGTCATATAAGGCGCGTGACTCATTCTACATGGGGGATGTAGAATCAAAATTTCCTACACGGGTGAAAACACCGGATGACCTGATCTGGTTTGCAAGAAAAATAAATCCGTGTTCCGCAGTCAGTATGGTTTTCGGATCGTTTATTTTGTTGCAGCTTCCCGTATTCTATGTGACGTCATAACTACGTCACACTACGTTGTCGTAATTTTCCGGCACATACCGAACTCCAAAATAGGAAATTTCCGTCGGTGTTCTAAAACCGTTACGATATTCTATCGCCATTCATACATTTTCTACGCCACTCATAAATTAACTATCGCTTTACTATTTTTTATTTCTAGTATTATGTTGACTTAACTTTTGTGTCTTAGTGTATTTTTGAATTTGTTTTGAGCGAAAAAGGTTAAAAAATAAAAGAAACATTATGACAGTATGAAGTCTGTAGGTTCGTTGCTTATGTAAACCACATCACGCTACTCAAAAACTTCGAATCTTCAAACTTCATACCACTGTAATATCCATATATCTCACACTAGTAAAACAAATTACTTTGAAGTTATATATTCGTTTCTATAAATTATATTAATTTAATAAAATCATAATATAATTATTCAGTTAACCACATTTCTGGTTTGAAAGGTAAGTAAGTTTGCCTAGTTTACAGCTTAATGCGACCGCATGTTATGAATGATATTTATGATTATATGAGTTTTTTTATGTTTAAAGTAACACAATGTTCGTATTTTGGTTAACTTCAAACTGTCACATATGTCTACAATTTGTAATTGTAGCACTAATGAACGTGTAATGCCAGAACACTGTATCGAGGACATTTCTTTGTTTTCTGTAAATCACCGATTTTGTTTTTCACTCGTGAACAACATTCACGAGTTGCGTATGTTTTCTTGGCAAACTATTCTAAAAATCGGAAAGGAAGGTAATAAGTTGAAAATGAGTAGTTCGGCAAAATAGTGCCAATGAAAATGTTATTCTACAGTTTCAAAACAGTGGATTATCAATTTTATTTCACTGATTTCAAAAACATATTCCATTGAACTAGATTTACATAACGCAACAATGTTTTATAAAACTGAAATAAAATGCACATACAAATGAACATTTTACTACTCCAAGTTCGCAAAGGTGCTTGCCAAACGTTTTTGCCATCACCCTTCAACGGTATGCCCTCCCACGGGGTTTAGAGGGCAGCATGAATGGGAAAACATTTTATTTAATACAGTTATTATCTAGCACGTCCTTATTTTACGGGATTTATAAAGAAAGAAACTGGACACAAAAGCTCATTTACCATAAATTCCATTTAATTAGGGGATAAGCGTTCGAAAAATGTTAATCCACAGCCTTGAATCAAATTTTAGCACACCATTGAGAGACATAATCCCAAAAGCTGACTCCTGTTTATGTTTATTTAAGTTCATTTAAATCCGAAATTATTGTTCTTTTGCGGAGTCATTGTTCCTTTTATGTTTATCGTTGTTTATCGCGTATCCCCTACTTCGATTTCGGTTTAACTTGACTGTAATAAATGGACTTTGCGGAATTTTGATGGTTTCGCGTAATTTCGACAGTGTTCATATAATCAGTTCTTTTATTTAGCAATCTTATTGCATACCGTTTTTACAACGGACTTGTCTAGTATAATCTTATCATTTCACACTAACAATTAACAGATTCATACTTACCTCGTATACTGACTTCCTTTTCAGGCAGTTTCTACTGACCTACTGTACAATATACACATATACTGAACAAAAATAAAAAGTATCCACTTTCCTATTTTAAATTTTGTAAAATTTGAAAAATAAAACTCAAAATACTTCATAAGTACAAATTTGCTTTTCTGTTATCATTGCAAAGCGATAAAGTATTCTTGAAAATCTGCAGCCACGACTAAGTTATCTTTCCCTGTGTTATAATAAGGGTTTCAGTAAAATGTCAGCGATTCTTTGAAATATTCACATTAATTTGAATTAAATCACTTTCTCTGCATCTTGTGGATAAATAAAATCACAAAATATTCATCAATAACACAACTGGTCCTTGATAAACAATGCTAGAAATTCCAACAATTCCCAATTACCTCCCTTTATATTGAATATGTAGTGTTTTATAATCCAGGATTAATTGTTATTCGACTGGCAGTTCCTCAGGTCTTGATGTGGACGTTTTTATTCATGAACCATTAAACTTAAAAACAACTGAGATTTTCTAACAAGACACCATTCAAAGCGTTCCTCATTAAATGAAACTATGTTAATGAGAATATAAGCACAAAAAGTGGATATTTTTTATTTTTGTATTTTCTAACCTAGAATATAATCGCAAGAAACTTATACATTTCTATTGTTGTTATTGGTTTCGCGTAACCACGTGATATTTGTATCATTATAGTTTCTTTCAATAAACGCATGCATTGATTATGTTGTTAAGTTGTTTTTTTTTATATAAAAACTCACACACAAATACGCACAAATGTATGAAAATATAAGTGCTTTAGAATAATATATTTGTAAATGGTTAAGAGTAGCCTTTTGTTTGTCTTACACCTAAAACACGTTAACAAAATTTAATACGAAGTTTTTAAATTTCTTGAAAAAATGTATTTCTAACTCTTCAGAGCCATAAAGTAAAAAAAATCTACCATGCTGTCAAAATGAAGTTTTGTTTTAATATCAGAATCAGCTATAAAAAGCAGTAAAAGATGATGATAGTTTTCCATGGCTTGCTTTTAGAGCGTAATAAAACATGACACCGAAATTCGAATAAAATACAATTTCACACATCTTACCATTTCAAAATGTCTTTAAACACCCAGTTCCTCTCCCTTTTCTTAAACTAAAACCCACAAAATTTTGTTAAATTAACATTTATCTCTACCATTTTCTGAATAAACATAAAAGTTATCATATTATATTTCCCCTCCTAGGAAGCGAACCCATACGGAGACTTCGCCTAACCATGCAATACCAATTAAGCTACCTAACGAACTCAGACATTCCCCGTCAAAAGGTTGATAGGATAACCCTGACAAACGTACATTGGATGACTTGTACGGAGAGACATTTAACGGCTGCCTTACTGCACAAATAGCGTTCCTGTGAATTTCAAGTAAAAAATGATAGTGCCTCTAGCTGGGAGCGAACCCGCACCGTCACGGCGACAGCGCCTAGCCCTGCAATTCCTGCGACGCAACTAATTGAGCTAACCGGGACAACCCCAAAAAAGGTTGATCGGATAGCCCATATATACGTACATATACACTGCATGACATCGGTAACGGGTTATTTTACTGATAACAGTACTGACTATATGTACGGGGAGACTTTTTACGGCCGCAAGTTGCCACTACTGGGGAGCGAACTTGTACGGCGACCGCGCCTAGCCATGCATGGTCAATTACGCTACCTATTTAGCTACCCTAACCGTAACCGGGACAACCCACAAAATGTTTATAACCAAACTTAAGTTAATTATGTAAACTTTCTTTATTTGTAGTGAAAACAACAAATAATCTGGAAATAGAAGCGAAAACAAATAAAAGCAAACCATATTCGAATCTTTTTCATTTAAACATTTGGAATTAATAAAGTGTAATACAGTTTGATATATTATTAAGATTGGTTAGTTGGTACATTTTTAATTGTAAATAAATATTAGTTTTTGTCAGAAAAAAAACAACAACTGTCGAAGTCTTCATCCGATAAATGCCTTCTAACCCATAACTCAGTCATTAACGTTCAGTGTTTCAAGTGAATATAAAGACTGAGTACCCTACAAATATCGGGTACATGTTCGCAGGGTAAATTTAACACATAAAAATACAGGGTCACCTCGTTTGCAAGACTGTTATTCAAGGTTATACTGTAGGTCATACAGTGGGAATTCAACGATTCCCAATGTAAATAAATATAAATTATAATATAGAATTCGCAATGAAATGTGGTAAACTTGGTGCTTAGCAAACGTTGAGTAAAATATCTTTTCTCGTTGAATGTTTCTGCATCAGATGTCATCGAAGTTCTCAAAGTTATTGATAACTTTAATTTAAATTTCATTTCTCATTAACTTTCACATTTACATGTTTGTTTCACGATAAAACTGCATTTAAGAAATGCAATATATACCCAACAAAAATAATTCTGCACACACGTGTTCTTTTGCGTAAATTTTATAAAGTGGAAACAACTGGTATAAATATTTAGATCATTATCAAGATTAATTGCAGATTTCAAGACGAAAACGGAATAAAAATCGATAGGTAATTAACCAAGAAATATCAGTTTGAGTGTGATAGGTGTCAACTGTCAAAAGTTGCAAAATTTGCTGTATCAAGGTAGAGGTGTGAAATCTATGCAGCCAACGTTGTATGTTTTATACATGAAGCAATTATAAGAATGTACTGTGATGATGGCAACAGGAAGTAATCGATAGTTGATACCAAGCCATTTCCAGAATAACACCGAAAGTTTCAGTTTTTATTAATTTAATTATCGCATTGTCTAACTCATTGACCAAAAGGTATGTCTAACAGTTTAGTGATGACTCGAACAGTTCCAATTCTTATTTTTATGAGTCTTTGCATCATTTTAATTAAGTGTATAAGAACACCGGTTATGCAATCAACATCAATCTTATTTTAGCAAAACACATCTGCATTGTTTGTAATTAAAATTAATTTATTTCTTACGGTCACCAAGGAAGGTTTTCATTGTAAATTTGACCGTCATGGCAAATGTCGGACCACACCGGCCACCTATTCGTCTTTCTATAAGAGCACGTACAACAGACCGGATAGTTGATCTACCAGGTATTCTTGTTCACGAATGGAACATAATTCCACAAATGAAAATTTATCGGCTGGTGAATTCCATGAGACGACGCTTCGAAGAATGCCGGATTCATATTGGTGGATTTACTTATTATTAGTTAAGTGATTTTTGCAACTTTTGTATAGTAACCCCCGGTGATTTTAAAAATGAATAACTTAAAAAAGGACTGATCGGATTTTACTTCTTACTTTTTTAGATTGTTAACTTGGAATTGCTGTTTAATTTGATATGTTTTATTTTGGTGTGTTCAGTGAAATAAAAAAGATATTTTATAAAATGTCCAAGTGTGCAGAACTTTTTTTGCCGAGTATATATACACAAATTGATAATATACACAGATTTTATGAACTAGTGAAAACGAAAACCCCAGTTTCTTATCAACCCGAGGAATGGGTGGACAGGATCAAATTGTATTATTACTTAAAATTATTATCACACCATCTTCAGTTGTTGAATGATATGATTTTATTCAAGCTGTCTTTTATCCTAGCACATCGCTTTCTATTGAATGGCCGGTGAAATAAATAAATATGTTAAGGTCATAGGGTTATGAAATGTCTTATGTATAAGTACACCTCCTTCTTTCAAACGTCGTTTGTATGCTGCGATTCATACTTTATAAATCATTAAAAATACATTATTTTGATATTGATATTTCAGTCTCTAGTTCTTTTGAACATGCTGACACAATTAATTTGATAAATTAATAGTATGTTAACGGGAAAAGGTTGAATAAAAGAGATCATTCATTTCAAGCATATGCAATATATTTTTAATTAATTAACAGCGATGTTTACGTTTGCCTATGACTGTTAAATGGACGACTTTGAAGTACCTAACGTCTTTGAATTGCTGAAACCTTGACTGTTTGTGAGAGTTTTTTTGTTTTGCTGAAAAGCTTTCATAGTGATCACTTATGTAAGTATTTGTGAATTGCTGACGAGGTAATACACGTTTGATCTAGTTTTTGACAGACTGTTATACGTGAAGAAGAACAGCTAAATGTTGGAGCAATTATAATTAAAACTCTAATATTGCTAACTGGCATTCATGCAATTTGTCCGGTTGATTTTACTGTTTCTCTCCAATATTGGGCATTCAAATTTAGGCAGCAAAAAAGCATGATAAGACTGTAAGTTATCCGAAATTGCAATTATGTACCAGTGCTACTTTGCAATATCAAAACTTTTCAATTTCCATCGAATTGAATATAAAAACAACTGTATGAGTAGTAGCTTTCGTTCGACGATTAGTATATCAAAGAACCAGTTCTTTCTAGTAAATAAAAATGTTACCCAACTTTCCGTTACTATCGAAATGAAACGAAATTCAGTGAATCATTGTATTTGTATAGAAATGTACTCATTTTTATGCCAAATGAAGGTCTTCTGGAACGCTCTCCTTTTATTCCCGAAAACGTAAAATTTTAATTCTTAATTATTTTCGTGCCAGATTGTTACATGTGCAGTTATCAAATTTCATAAGATAGATACGACATTTGAATTTTGACACAATAAACGGTTAACTTAGTTATGGAGCACAATCTTTGACATTACTGACAATGGATGACATTATCAAATGCATATTGGCAGTCAATGAAGACTGTTGGACCATTTAACCATTTTCTCCATAATACGCATTTGGGCGACCAGGGTAGATACACTAGTCGGCACCGTCCATGCAGTCTAATCTGGATCTACACTGGTCGGTTCTTGGTCAGAAATAACATAAAGAAACATATATCGTATATCCTGATCAAACTGATCGGATGTGCCGGCATACCTGGCTCTGCTCCAGTCGCCTGTGGAATTATCGCCACATCCCATGGATTTTTGTATTAAGAGTCCTAAGTGTACGACATATCAATATGACCTGATTGAAAGACGTCCACATAATTATTTTGTAATTGATCTTCAATTCACGTTAGCGTATGATTTATTGCGTATATTACTTTTAAATATGTAGCATAGTTAAAAAGAATATTGAACCTCCTTACCGCCTAGCCATGTCGGACAAAAGTACATGTAAGCGTCAGTGCAAAGTGTCAGATTATTGGCAATAGTGACTTGCTATTCCATTGAATTAATTGTCGTTATTTAAAGTAATAAAATTAGCCAGTTTAAATTCCGATTAACCATTTACTCCGTACATACTGATTATTTTCATCTTTGCTCGTAGATTTTTCCCCGCGAAATTGAATATTCCACAGTTATACGTGATTTTATGTCAGATGTTGACAATATAATGTAAATTGTACCACGAAATGGTTGATTATCAATGTCGTCTGCTCAACTTTATGACGTCATTGCAAAGACTGACCTCATCTGTTAGAAGATACCTTTTCACGTGACGTGCCGGGTGACGACCCCCATATGAATAGTTTATTATTGTATGAGTATTGTGATGAAAGATGTTATTCTAACTGTCAGCTCATTTAGCGAGTTAAGTGCTTGCTTGTCTTTGTGATCACCTTAGAAGCTACCTTAGAAACAATAAGCACGTGTGCTTATATTGTCACCGAAGACTTAGTATAACTCTTTATAATGGTACTAGAAGTTTACTGGGTTTTTTTTGCAATAAGGTGATGGTTAGTGATGAATTACATACGGTTTTCGCTATTAAAACAAATCCAGTGCAAAAACGTAAGTAATTGAATTAAAAAAAAGTTATGGTGCCATGATTCATACGGATTTAAATTAAAGAATTTGCTAATCGATCTAATTTTAATATATTTTCAAATGTTGTATACGTGTGAACGATTATTGATGATACTTGTTTAGAAATGTTCAAAGATAAGCAAAAATATAATTTAATTCAACCTATTTACTGTCTGAAAGAGAGAATTACTCGATAAAAATTGATAACTGGCCATAAATTATACAGGTGTTCCATTTTGCAGCTGTCAAAACTAGTATGAATGAAAATTTTGACTGAGTGAATATTTAAATCACGTGATTCAAGTACTGAATGTTATGAAGCGATCAGCTTGTGAGGGGAAACACTAGTTTATTGTCGGTAAATGGCACATAGCCATGGCTATCATCCAATTTGAACGCTACTTTCAAACTACTGTCAACATGTGAATTTCAAATGAGGACATTTGAATTTTGACATATTATTTCCATGGCTTATATGTTATGTCTAATGTATAATATTTGCGGCACCAAAATAACCGTTTTGCAGACCTTGTGTTTTAAACTAGGTCAAACACTGTTGGAATGTGTTGACACACACCAAACTAAACTTCTGATATTTCATTGTTTTCCCATCAACCAATTTTAAGAGTGCTCAAGAATAAATAGTCTAACAGCACAATTATGAAACAAAGATGATAAAAATGAGGCACGCCACGGGAAAAGGTACCTTCGGTCATTTTTTGTGTCATTTTTGTTGTTAATATATTTAAAAAGAACTTTCAAAATTCTACGATTTTCTCATAACAAAACAGTGATTTTGTTACACATGATGAGAATAAAATGGTATTTTTACCGCGAATTGCATAATAATTAATGTCGTCTGCTCAACTTTATGACGTCGTTTCAAGGATTGACGTCAACTGCCCGAAGGTACCTTTTCCCGTGGCGTGCCTCAAATAAACAAGTGAACTATGCATGTCAGCAATCGCCACACTCAGAAAAAACCAGAGCCTCCCCACGCAGCTAAAGAGTAGAGAGGAAAAGAGAGCATCTGTTTAAATAATGTGTTTATAAGAATATCAAGACAAGTATGACACTGGAGTTTTAAACCAGGTTCAAGGGTGCACCCACCTCACACTTGCCCCAACAGGTTCTCATATCAACAAACAAGTAAACGTTGCCTTGGTGAAATAACTCTATCCCACTCATCAGCTCGACAATGTTGCATACAAAAGCGCACAAACATAAAACATTAGAATAAACAATTGCAAAGCAAAAGGGCTGGTAGATCTACTCAATGATCTTACCGAGACCAGAACACCAGGAGTCAGCAAGAACACAATGACATGGATAAAACGCTTGTTATATTTTATACGAAACCACAAACGATTTTCAATGTATACATACAAATATAATTGACAATGAAATATTTATCCGCAAAAGATTTGTAAGACAAAACCTGAATGGAGTATCTCGTAAAACGTGAAAAAGAGAACTACGCATATCAAGAATTGCAACATCCAGAAAACACATCCTCCTCACGCAGCAAAAAAAATAGAGAAATAGAGAGGAAAGGAGAGCACGGATTTATAAAATGAATAATTTCAAATAAGACTCAACAGACAAATAAGAACCAAGAGAACTTGATGGATTACCGCGTTGGAACGGTTAGTAGCAAAACAGTTTACCATGCTACTGGGGGTTCATCAAGCTTTTATGGTGCACCAACTTCACACTTGCCCCAACAGGTTCTTATATGAACAAACGATTTACAAGTTAAATGCAACCCACGTGTCAAGTCGACAATGTTGCAAGCAAAAGCACACAGCAATTAAACCTTATTGAGATTAGAGCCCCTGAAGTCAAATCAGAAAGAACACAATGACAGAAATAAAGAAACAAATTGACTTTCTAGTTGAACGTTCGTTGTGCAAGCGCAACTATGAACAGTTAGGAGAAATATTGTTTTCGTTGATATAACTATGATGTTAAAGCGACGGGGCAGATTTGCCATTTAATTAAATTTCATCCTATTTTATAATAACATCTTCAGAAATTAATTATGACCATGCAACTCCATAATTTAATGTTAAGGTCTTTTGAAATCAAGAAAGCAAATCAATAATGCCAGTAAATATTAAGAAATACTTTGCTGTGGCGAATTATTTTTAACTAGAATATAATTATGGTTAATTAAGGCATAAACTCTACCAGTTACTCTTACTTCATAGACAGTTCATCGTTATAAAAACTAATTTTTTTCTAACCCTTTTAAAGATGTGTTTTCTGTGACGTGCATGTTTGGCAATAGTTGTCAATACTTTTAATCTTCAAACTAAATTTACTACTATTTTAATAAAATGATTTCAAAAGATTATTATTTCCGAAAATGCAATTATTTCCAACTTTGTGATTCGTATAGTCGAGCGTGATATCTCCGCTGACCGATCTTGTTGTATTCCAATTTTATTGTCTTTCCTTCCGGTTTAATAAATGTAATTCGTATGTGGCTATCCGAGTACAAGTTCCATCCGAATAACCAGAAAATTAAAAAGGAAACAAAAAAAGAGAGGAAATCTATATGCATTATGCCAAGAAGGAAATAAAAAAATGGCCTATATAATTATTACACAAAAACAATATCTTGTTGTATTAAGTAAACTATGTTTCTTTTAATTCCAAGCAATTTAATAAAAGTTGGTTTAAAAAATCAATAATTTGATCAGATTTGACTTTTCCTGATAAGATTTTTATTCCGTTTAATTTTTATTCTAAAAAGCGAAGTGTAACATTAATTTCTGATGTTTTGCTCTCCCAACATACCATGCCCAACATTCTTTACAAGATATTAACTTCCGCATTCGTGTTGCTTTGGTGCGTTGTAATCAATTGTTTGTATTGATGAACTTTTCCGCCCTAAGTAAAACGTCTATAACATGTTGTAAACATTGGCCGTGTGAAATGATCACATACAAGTACATTACAAAACCATTCATAGAAATTACGACATTGAACTTTACGACATTATACTTTACGACATTGAACTTGATTCACCTGTTGTAACACTTTATGACCATCTCATTACCTAATGAAGATGTCCTCCCACACAAATGAGCTCGATGACCTTTTCTCCCGATCCTACCATTTGATGTGGTGTTGTTCAGTTATTTATTGATAGCTGTTTTTGTAATTAACAAAATGTGTTCTACATACTATGACTTGTTGTCAAGCATTTCCATGTTTAATATAACTGGTTTGATCTAATGTAATTTAAAGGAGAATACAGGAAATGATGCTTGCTGTTGTTAGTTTTTTTACAATTTTGATTTTATATGAATACGGCGCACCCTAAAGGCCAAAATAATAACTTGCAATTAATAAACTGCAAGTTATAACAAGTGCACAACTGTTTTCCATACTAGGCATATGTACTTAAGGGATTGCCACACTCCTCCCAACTTTGTTCATCAATAAAAAGAAAATTATCAAAATCTCAATAACGGCAAAATGCCGTTAAACAAAACTTTGCACAAATGTATGTTATTAATGTATCTTTATTTTGCAGATGGTAAGACACGTTAGAAATGTCAAGGAAAATAGCGAGATCTAAAAATTCCCTAAATTTCTATTTACATAAATTCACAAAAACTAAACAACACAAAACATCATTTTAAATGCCCACATGAGTAATATGATACTGACAACAATTTATTGTGTCCTCGTGACTTACATATGTAAACTTTACGAGATATTAGTAAAAGTGTGTTTGACCTTCAATTTTCTGTTCGCTTCCTGGTCGCGTAAACCGATGACAATCACTGATTTCTCTTTTAGTAGTTGAAATTTTTTTACAAAGTACACAACATTTTCTTGTCAGTATCATTGCGCTCACGTGGGAATTTAAAATTATGTTTTGTATCGTTTAGTTATTGTGAATTTATGTAAATAGAATTTTAAGGAATTTTTAGGTTAAGCTTTTTTTCTTTACTTTTCTAACGAGTCCTACTGTATGCAAAATAAAGATTCATTAGTAACATTCAACTGTGCAAAGTTTTATTGAACGGCATTTTGCCATTATTGAGATTTTGATAATTTTCTTTTTATCGATGAACACAGTTGGGAGGAGTGTGGCAATCCCTTAAGCGATACAATTGATGTGCCAGTTAATGACAAATCAGAGACAGAGTCCCAAATTTTGTCTCCCCGTTTTTTAAATGCTGTCTTAGTGTAATTAGTACGAAGGTAACGTGTAACCTTAAAGTATTACAGTAACATTATTATGAGAGAAAGTATAATGTTAAAAATGTTTAATTTCAAAAGAAATAGGTTGTTTGACTGCTTAGTTCTGTCTTTTTACTCGGATAATTGTTTGAGAATTCTCAAAACGAAGTACATATTTTAATTTCAAAAGAAATATGCTGTATATGATGTATGAGCGCTTAGATCAGTATTTTAACTTGGACACCCCTTTTAGAATTCTCAAAAAGAATTATTTTGCAAAAAAGTTCTGTGAAATATGTCAATTTGAAAGCAGGAATTGTCACTTTCAAAAACAGAACCAAAACATTGTGAGGAAAAGAGGGCATAAGTTAATAATTTGACCAGTATCAAATGCCGATCACTACCGATTGAGCTTGCCGGTACATTTACAACCCTCAAAATACTATTAGTATTATTATACTGCAAAGAAATTTCCTTGAATTTGATTGGATAATGTGCCGTTGATGTACATTCGAATTTACGGATCGGCCGTATGAACGCACGTGCCTTTATTTCCCTCTCTGGCCTCTCACCTTTCGTTGTCGTCCGCCATTTTGTTTTGAATTTCGGTAAAAATGCATAATTTGAATCCGATCTTGTAAATTATAAAGCGGTTTGCTTAGGGATTACTAAAATTGTTACAGAAAATATTTGTGTTATGTTTTTAACGTTGAAAACGATCAGATTATTCTCAAATTTTGTAAATAAATATCAAATCGATAATCCATTCAATTTCTATAGAAGTGACGTCATGCAGGTAAATTAATGACGTCAGACATGTAATTATTGAGGTTCTCAGAGGGGAATTAAGCCGTGCGGCATTAAATAAGCGAAATAAATGAAAAATCGATATTTTCTTATTATTTTTGTCTGAAAAAGTCTTTGCATTAATAAAACAATTATTTGTTTCCTTGAAAGGGTATGTGAGAATATATTGCCGGTCTGGGTGTCATATTATCCATCGCCTGCGGCTCGGGTAATATGACACCCAGACCGGATATACTCACATTCCCTGTCAAGAAACCAAATAACTAGGTATAGTATTGCGCGAATATTCCTGATATGGTGTTCGTCATATTGTAACCCGGAAACCAGAAATTGATTGATTTTTAGAAAAGAGTTTATAAATGATAAGTGTTTGATTCGCCGACAAGCAACTATAATAACTAAAGTTATCTGTGAATTAACTGAATTATCTTGGAAATTTGCTGAAGTCCAGTTCTTCAGTCTAGTTTACTGTTTCAAGATAGTTTAGCATGAGTTTTGAAGTGTTTGTTGTTATTTTGGTTTTCAGCATTTTATCGTTACGCGAACAAATTGTCTACAAATGACCAATTGCTACAACAAGCTAATTAAAATTATTGCTTTTTAAGTAATTTTTAAGTTGTGTGAGGTTCATTTAAGGAATGATTCTTATTTTGGTGCGGTTCATGCAGATTGGACGTGCACGCGAGAGCTGGCAAATCCATAAAGCGCGCTAGCGCTTTATGGTAAATTATATGGAAGAATCTTGTACGAGGGAATTCTTTTTGGACCGAAACGAGGTTCTGTCGTCTAATAATAATACCCCAAACATACGTCATCATCATCATCATCATCCTCATCATCGTCATCATCATCATCTTCCTCCTCCTCATCATCATCACCATCATCTTCATCATCATCATCATCATCATCATCATCATCATCATCATCATCATCATCATCATCAACATCATTATTATTGTTATTATTATTATTATTATTATTATTATTATCATCATCATCATCATCATCATTATCATCATCATAAGTAGTAGTGGTAGTAGTAGCCGCAGCAGCTGCTGTTATTGCAGTAACAACAATAGAAGAAGTAGTATTGATATATCTAAAAAGTTTTAAATCACTTATAATTGTCGGTGAAAATAAGAATATAAACAATATTGCACACATACTGATAATTACTGTTTTAGCGGAAGTTATATCATTATCTTCATCATCATCATCATCATCAACAACATCATCATAATCATTTTCATCATCATCATAATTATAAGTAGTAGTGAAAGAATTAGCCGCATCAGCTTCTGCCATAGCAGCAGCAATAATGGTAGAAGTAGTATTGATACATCACATCTATGAATTATTTTTAAATCACTTATAATTGTCGGTGACAATAAGAATATAAACAGTATAGCACACATGTGTAATTACTGTTATAGCGGAAGTTTAGAAAATAAAGAATCTGAACAAATGTTTAGATTTAACAATAGTCGCAGCTCGTCAAAAATACCTTAGTTTGATACATTTGACATTTAAATATCAGTTCGATCAAATTCTTTGATGATTTGAATAATATCTTGAACAATAACCCTGTGACATTGTTTACAATTAAGCCTCAATCTTTTCTGACAGAGGGATCAGCTGATTGTTTTTGAAGTTATAACATCGAAACAAATTGGCCCATTTATAGGATCTATTAACCCTTTTAACGTCTCTGGTCTTAGATCAGATAAAACAGTTTCTTAATTTATTAACTGATAAGGACCAGCTAGTGTTTTATGAACAGTGATTTTATTAGCACGTGCAAGATTGGTATTGTTTACAAATTAGACCGTAGAAGGTTAAAGTACGATTCAAATTAAAGGCTTACAACTGTACACACGCGAAACTACAATAAAGAATAATTTGGGCCAGGTGATGTAGTATAATGATATCAAATTTGATGCATTTGCAAGTTTTAACATCATCAAAGGTAAATTGAAAATTGTGAGGAAAATTTAATTAAGATCACAGGGAAACGCAGGTGGGTTGCCTGCAACAGGCTGCCAGATGGGGTTGAACGTTTTTGAACCTTAATTCCTTATGTTAAAACTTAATTCGTTTATTTCGATTATTTTTGAATTATCTATGTTGTAGATCTGATATGTATATTAGGAATCCTTTTTGAATAAACGGCTTCAAATGTCTGAGAACATTGGTGTTTTTTGGTGTCTTACTACAAAGGTGTGTGAAAGTGAGCTCTGTGTTAGCCTACTTGCAGTTCATACCAATCACATTATGCATCAAGGAATCCGCTTATAATCTGATAAATCTAGTCTCTGTTAGATTATCAAGTGCCATTACATTTAGCCTGACAGAGCCAGCAGCTACCTACGTTTGAGTTAGTGTGTTTATAAGATTTTGCTTCAAACATTGTAAAAAGTGTTGAGCCGCGGAATGTATCGAGTAAATTCACCAAGGCATACTTGTATGCATATATTATTTATTATAAAAAACCTGGCGGAAAATAAAACTATGTTCAATATAACAACGATTTTATTTAGTCAAAGGTAAAGATTGTGCTTAAAAACCAGATCTTACAACGACAGAATACTCGCTTGGTCAGGATCAACTGCTCAATTATTTTACAGAGGTAGTTTCCTTAGTATTTATTTTAGTATAGTTATGTAAATGATTGTGAGACAGCTTTCTGTCGTAGGCGGCGAAATATACATTTCCGTTTCTGTCCTGAACAGGCTCAATCAAACCTAGCCTCTAATATTTTCATATTTGTCGTTTTCGGTGGCTTTCAATGTTCTCTTTTCATCTATTATCTTTTCCTGGTTGTTTAATGCACAAATAAGAATGATGGAATTCTTATTGAGTTATATTTTCGAAACATTTTCACAACTGTTGGATACATTTAAGAGATATTGAGATATTCCACATTTCAAGAAAACCATAAAAGTACTGAATTTTATTTACTCAAATGTAGTTTCAGGCTTTGTAAATAGTTTATCGAAGTTTATCTAAGACAGATGAAAGATACCATAAGCCTAACTTTGACTCGTTTGCAATAAAGCATTGGTCACAACAATGCTTTCTTTATTTAAAAGGGGCTGTTACATGTATATTAATGCACCTACCTAAGTGACAGCTAAGTGCGGCCGATACTATGTTTTAAAATATTTTAACTTAACTAATACTATTTAAAAGGGCTTTAAGTTAAGATAACTATTTTAAAATATAGTATCGGCCCAACTCAGGTGCCATTTAGGTAGATGCAATAATATTCATGTCATTTAAGATTTTTTTCGCGATAAGTCCATCTTTCAATGAAATGATCTCCACACGGGCAGGCAAAGCAGGTGTTAGATACGAGTTTTGAATTAGTATTGTAAATGTCTGCTTTTAGACGCTTTTATGGTGATAAATTAGGCGACGGTGATCAGTTGTTCAAGTGGATTATGATAGATCAAGTTGATACTGAGAAAGAAATACTCCATTTGTTACTTGTTTGCTTGGGTAGTTTTTGTTTAACTAGTGGTTTAAAGTATAGGTAAAATAAAAGGTGATTAAATAAAATGTGCATCAAGAAATTTTTATTATTTTAATTTATTTGCATGTCTTTTTAAATAAACTTATTAGGTGAAATCCGATAAGTATACGTACTTTGAGAAATGTTCAAACGGTGTAAGACGACTTTGATAAAACAAGATAGCATTCTTATTCAACGGATTGGTGGGATTGGTCCTTTGGACATGTTCAAAGCTGGTTGTTATTCGTTTTAACCTCTAAAGACTCATGAGACGGAAAACATCTGTTGGCAAATCTCACAGAAAATATAACCACAATTATATAGAATATATACTCGTACAAATTACTGACGGTAAAATGCATGGCAAACACATACACACTGGGCAGTTCGCACATGTACGACTAATGAGTTGACTAAAACGAACATAAAACAATTTGCAAAAAACTAACGTGGAGTAACTGCCACTATTACCCACGAATTATTTATCAATTAAATGCTGAATATAGAATTTTCACATTTCTAATCAGTGTATGAAGAGTATTCCCTCCCCAGTCTGATCTGTGTCTATAGGGGGTTTGCTATTTTGTAAGCAATTATGTAAACTAAAGGAAACGCTATAAAACTTACTTTGTATAGGATAGAGTCTATTAAGACGTTTCTATTTTCTATAGAAACGTCTTAATAGACTCAACCGACTTAGAAGTTGCCCTTCATTTGTAGCCATGCGCATTCGCAGTTAAAAATAGATCGCTCTATTTTGTTCATTGTAAGATAGAAAATAGACAAGAGTTCTATTAAAAAAACGCTGAGGATTTGAATTTTTATAGCTTCAGATTATCTACAAATTTAGGGCAACTTCTAATTTCTATATAGAAACGTCTTAATAGACTCTATCCGACTTAGAAGTTGCCCTACATTTGTAGCAATCCGCATGCGCAGTTGAAAATAAATCAATCTATTTTGATAATTGTAAAACAGAAAATAGAAAGCAGTTCTATTGAGATAAATCGCCGAGGAATTTGAATTTTTACAGCTTCTGATTGGCTACAAATGTAGGGCAACTTCTAAATATAGGATAGAGTCTATTAAGACGTTTCTATAGAAAATAGAAGCTGGAACGAGCGCAGCGAGTGCAGGCTTCTATTGATGAAAAATGGCTACACCTGAAAATTTAATGAAAAGAAAACTTCGAACGGCACGAAAACATGAAACTGCATTTTGGTTTTGTTTTAGCCTTTTTATTGGCAATAATCGAAATGCATATTTCTGCCCAATCCTTTAGTTCGGGTTGAACATAATGCTCTCTGCACAACCGAACGTACAAATTTTGATCCATCATTAACTGAATGTGTAAATATGACGGTTAACGCGGCACCTTAAATTCAGTATTAATACCATTCCATATGATACCTAAAAGACAAAACTTTTGACGGAACTAGAATTCTGACAGGGGTTCTGAGAATATAAATTTTGTCTTATTACCATCGACGTCATGCATAAATTATGATCAGATGGCAAATCCTAATCAAGAATACTCAAAACCATATATTTCTTGGGATATTGAAACCAACAATATAAATTTGGGCGGAGTATTTAAGCAAAATAAATGTATAAAGTGAGTATTAATCAGTTTAAGTATTGTGCTCCAAGACCTTTAAATGTCGTAAATGATGACAGCGCAAGTGTACGGGGAGAAATTTTACATCGGCTTCGCGGCGCATTGAACGCTACTGTGTTATTAAAAATTTGAAAAGTGAACTTTAAATAAATATAGAAATGGCAAAGTTATTATCAATAACACTGTGTCGTTTAGAAACATTGCATTTATTTTTGCAAAATATGACAAGACAAACGGTGCGAATAAGGAAACCCAGGATGATAAAAAGTTTACAAGAGTATCAAAGATGCAGACAACTCTAAACGAAATTGATTTGGACACATTTTTGACGCCAGGAAATATTTAACTAGATGGAAAAGAACTTTGAAAGTCACCGAAAACGACAAATATCATGAATGATTCAGTTTATGAGCAGTATCGGCAAAGCATATACCGCCGCCTTGCTCATGGTCGAGCGCAACTCAGTATTTTCACAGACTTCCTGAAAGTTGTAAAAAAGTGTCAGACATGAGGTCAGACAAGATGTGAAAATCTGTCTGACCGAAACAATTTCTGTCTGACTGAAACATTTAACACATTAAATAAGCAAAACACAGTATTAAGGGTGTTTTTGTTGTTTTTCTTCAGTGGTACCAATTGTCATTATGACGAATACGTAAAATATTTCATTCGGATATCCTCACTCATTTCCTTCGGAACAGTCTCGAATCAAAACAGCGAGTAAAATTGTAATTTAGCGAGTAAAATTGGAATATGCAGATCAAATTTTTGCCGGACATTCTGTCCTACAACATTGGAAATCACATCAGACCAGTCCAATTTTACCGGACAGGTCCGACGGTCCGGCGACTTTAAGGAAGTCTGTTTTCACAAATATTAATATCGTACTTAAAGGCCTTTTAATGCACCTGATGCTGATGACAACACTGATTGAATGTGTTTTGTGGGTTTTGGTCATTTTATAAAATAACATGTATCCTTATTTTGTTTTAAGATGATGGTGGTCTACATGAAACGAAACGTACATATGCATATCATCTTTTTAATTTTCATAATGAATATTTACAGTTAAATACATTACAATTTTACAAAATTTAATAATGTATGGCCCTGATATCATCAAATGAGCAAAACAAAAATAAGAAAACAAACATAACAAAATTATTTAGATCTATAAAGCAATATGTGATAAAATTCGTATTCATCGTAGGCTAGCTTGTATACTGTCTATGTGCGTTTTGACACGACTCCGTCTATACGCACATAAATTGATACATTGTTTAGAACTTTTGATCAGTATTTTACTTTCTGCTCAAATTCAACAAAAGTACACACAAAACATGCGTATACTGTTAAACATGGTCATATTTCCTAAATTAGCAGATAGGTTACGTCATGAAAAACATACTTGCAGTGTACATGTTAGCCTGCGATGTTATTAATTTTATCAACATGGACACTCGGATGTGCATATGCAATAAGAAACTAAACTGATTATCCAAACTGAATCTTAATCCATTTTTCAAAGTAAATGCAAAGCAAAAATATCTGGATCATTATAATTGCAACAGCTTCTTTACAGTATTTCTTTTTAAGTTGCACTTATAAAATATGAATGAGCGAACATTGTAATTATTAAACGTTATTTATTCATGAAATGTTTATAACATACACAATTAATTGATGTGATGTTTTTGTTTCTTTTAAATATGGCTTGTCATTAATTATCAGTGTACTAAGGGGATGAGAAGAAAGCTAACTTCAGTGTTATATAATTGATGCCATCCGAAAAAGGTTTGTTTTGTAAAACACAGTAATTACTTCATTATTAATATTCTGTTTGGTATATTCCTACCTATAATTTGTCTAGTAAATGACATATCAATAACTTAAAGAGACATTTGTAGCCTTTGCTACCTATTTCCTCTAAAGGTTGGAATTTTTATATCCCATTTAACTTTGAAAATAAAAATTATACATTCAGGGCCTTATCCGAAAACTGTGACGGTTACCTTGTTTACAAATGATCAATTTTCCGATACGATAGGCTTTGCAGATTGTTCTATATAACAATATTCAGTCTGTTGATAGATGTTAAACTAAGATATATTAATAGCAGGTACTATATGCATCGCCATAAACTCCTATTTACAGACGATTTTATTGAAAATGAATATTTACGCATTATCACATCGCGGTTAATACATATTACTGGCACTTATAAATAATTCTGATACACAATTACCTTAATAAATAATTTTTAGGATTCAATAAGCAATATGCACGCTTATTGTCTTTCCATACACTTCGTACACACGGGTCACGTGACCGGAAGACCGACAACGGAAATTGCTTCAAATTTAACTAGAAGAATAAATACATGTTATCAGTATCTACCTTGAGGTGTGTCTTCAGGTTTCTTGTATGTTATCCGGCTTTACTAGATGCTTGTTAAATATATAGAACCAATATTTCGTAAAAGTATTTAAATTACGACATATACATTGTATTTTCTTCAATCCAACGGTGTGAAAGTTAACTTCTATATAAAAGACCTTTTGCGTTGGATGCTATCAAAACACAAGATGAATTCGGTAAATAGTGAGTATTGCCTAATCTTTTCGTACGAAAGTGTTTTTAGACGTAAAAAGTAGCTTTTTTAATCTGCTATGATCATCATTTTCCATATTTAATGCGAAAGTAGGAGTAAATAATTGAATGGTGTATTAATGCTAAGTGTTTGGAACATGGTGAACTTAACACTGAAGATGTTTACGCCTTGTTTGTCGTACATTTGTCGGTCATGGTCTCTGTAAAATCACCTGCATATATCGAAAACATAACCTCAAGTTACCTTTCTGTACACATTACTGCTTCTTTTGCATATTGTTTCTGTATCTATTTATATCAGTACTGAATATTTCAAGATGCAAGTAAATATATACAGATGTTGAAAACATAACGTATAAATATCTTTCTGTACCTTATAGGAGATTGTTTATATATCTGTTAATATAATAGTTGAATATTTAAATGGTATTGCCTATACCTGAGAGCGAACCCGCACCGTTGCGGCGACAGCGCCCAGCCCTGCAATTCCGACTACGCGACCAATTGAGCTAACCGGGACAACCCCAAAAAAGGTTGATCGGATAGCCCTGATATACGTTATCGGTAACGGGTTATTTAACTGATAACAGTACTGACTATATGTACGGTCATTATCGAATGATCTAAAAAAAAACGTCGTGAAAAACAAAGTTTTAGAAATAAGATTTTTCATCTGCCCTGTAATTTGTGTTATATTAATTTAACGATCTGCATACTATTGCATATCGCTTTGTTTTTTGTTCGTAGCACCAATTAAGGATTTGCGTTTTATTTTGTACAGTCCAATGATATAAAAATAGGTAAATGCATCGAGATGTTTAAAATATACAGTGCAAATGAATGAACATATTATTTAATGAAAAACTAAAATACCATTAATTAATCGAAGAACATATTAATACAATACTTTGTTCAGCACAATGGAAACACACGTTTGCTGCATTCAGGTATGACATAGCATATGTTGAGAAGATGTCATATGGTTGTCTCAAAGGGAGTTTGCTAGTCAACTTGATAGTAAAGCTAGACTATTTTCTAGTACGGTCTGGTATTTGACTTTGCAAATTCAACGAATACACCGGTACTTTCGTTTGTCTGAATAAAGTCGATTGTTCTTTAGTTATGAACGTTATTGGTACATATTTGTCGAAATGAGAACCTGATAAGGCAAGTTTTACTTTAAAGTTGCCTGAAAACATAAAAATTGTTATTGTTCAGTATAACATTATAAAACATTGGGTACTACAAAAGTATTTGGACGTAAACATTGACTAGCGAAACCCCTAAAAAACAGCCTAAATATAACGAATTTAAAGACTTTATTAGCTTAATCGAAAACGTTAAGTACAGAGTGTACTACTGGGAGTCAGACATTTGAACATATCGACTGCCAGTCTGCTACCTTTATCACAGTTGTCAGAAATAAATGATCTTATACCAACATTTTTGCATGATTTGTTTTATACAGTTGTTATATGAAACACTAAATGGAATGATTGAATGATTAATATGTATAAGAGATGGAATGGAACGCACAGAAAATAATGCGTACGAGGATGGCCACAAAACCATCTGAATTAATTGTAGAAGTTTCTTATCTCGTTCCTTTATATTCATCCGAGTAAGGGGCACGCCACGGGAAAATGCATCTTCGGTTATAAATCGGTGATACATTTGGACATTTTAGTTACTAACTATAATTACTTAGAAAGAACATACAATTATCTATTTTCCATTCTTATTGGATAATTTACTTAAACATTTTGGCTATATCATGATAATTTTATTGCAAATTTCGTAATAAACATTTCGCCTGTTTATTGTTTTAGGTCATTAGAAGGCTTAACGTCATCTGTTCGAAGACACCCTTCCCCGTGAAGTGCCCCAATAACATTCCATGGATACTAAAGACACACTTTAAAAATTTCATCATACGTCTGCGGAGCTGACACTATCAATTAAATAGATGTTTTGCTTACACTTAACAATGCAATAAATAACTGCTGGGTCACTCAACTACAGTAATCCTCTATAATCCTGTATTCAATACTTAGCAGGCAGTCTATGCACAGGGGCACAATCAGTAGCCTTGCGTAACACCTGTTTCTCTTCACCGACTTAGTAAACATTTCAATAAATTATTCCAATGTAGTTGTTGATTTGTTCCTACACAGAAGGTGATTCATTATTTGAAATAATATGTGAATTACTATTTTGTGACTCTGATATTCCAGTATTTTTTCCCGATGGAATCTCACGTCTTCCACCGCCGTCATCATCTCTATGATTATGTCTGTGTCTCCGCGCCTCATGGGAGGATTTTACTTTTCCTTTACTTTTGTCTTTTTTGCGTCCTAACCTTTGCTCTCTTCTTAATCTTTTGCGCTCTTCTCGCTCGCGTCTTTTCTTTTCTCTGTCTTTTCTATCTTTGTCTTTATTTTGTCTTTTTCCTCTATTACCTTTTACCTCAGTTCTATTGGGCTCTCTTTCATAACTTTTACACCTACAAGACTTAACAATTTTAATTTTATAAATTCTGGTTTCGCCATTTTCACACTGCAATTGCACTTTCTTAAGTTTAGTCACTGCTTCCACGCACCTCCATTCCTTAAATTTAGGTTTAGCCCAATATTTTGTAAATTCTGCCCACCAGGGCATGTTTTGTTCTTTAATTGGCATACAATGCCCTGCACATACTGCTTCCTTAATTGCTTTCAAAGATGTACAGAAACCGTCCGAGATGAATCGTTTAGCTCGAAGCTCCTTACATCCGAGCTGGACATCATCTGAAAGAATATAAGGAAACATTTAAATGAAGTAAGGTTACCCTTCCTTTCTAAACCGTTGTACATAAAGATGGGTAATTTTACTTCCCCGTATCAGTGTACATATCAATAAGCTACTTGTGGGCAGGGCTGAAGGTTATTAAACTGAGCATGAAAACCAGTCTCAAATCTCAAGCATCTGCTTGGCTGAAATGGCGACTGGTTGCCATTTCAGCCAAGCAGATGCTTGAGATTTGAGACTGGTTTTCATGCTCAGTTTAATAACCTTGGGTACTGATATCATTTAAATGAAGTAAGGTAAATTCTTCCTCTCTTAACCGTTGTACATAAAGATGGGCAATTTTACTTTTTCTGTGACAGTGTACAGTGTACATACCGATATGCCATTTGTGGACAGGAATCAACAAATATATTATCTTATATGTATATTTCGTGGGGTGAGAGCGGAATAGTTCAAATATATGTATATGTTCGTATATGCTTATACTTTGTTAAACATAAAATCACAGTTATTAACAGTAAACATGATCAAAACATAACAGTTTGGTTGAGCAGATATGTTAATACACTAAGTGTAAATTCAAAGATAAGAGTTTTGTTGACGATTTGCATTGGCAATATTATTAAATTAATTTCTCATGAAGTTTGTTTATATAATACAATAAAATAGTATACGGATGGTATACGAAATGTTGTTTGAAATGTGTCATGCGCGTATGCATTCCGAAAATAATAATATTTGAACAAGTTGTAGGTTGTTTTTATGTTTTCTCAATGCACAAATGAGTTTGATAATTTAAATTGATACATCAAATCGGTATTTAAACCTACTTTAATGATATTTTCATACATTAAGTTTGACAAAATGTTTACTTAAACAACGGTTGAAAAATATCTTAATGATTAGAAAAACCCATCGTATGCTTCGGTGAATTTAATAACTTAATGGAGTTAAATCAGTGTCAAGGTCAAAATGATTATATGTTCAAGTAATTTATGCTTATTACGCGTATTACCATTCATTCGGGGTAATTGGCGAGACTTTTCAAAAGGGTTAGCAGCCGTGTGACGTCACTCTTACATAGAATTCTTCCATTGCTGATGTTAAATATCAGACTTCACAGAGTGTGTAAGAGATTTCGAAACTTTGTACATCATTCTTGCAATCAAATTAAAGGTACCTGGTCGCGGATCATGGTGAAAATATTGAATGTTTTCAAATATCATAATTGGGGCGCGCCACGGGAAAAGGTACCTTCGGTCATATTTTACGACATTTTAGTTGTTACTATATTTTGAATAAACTTACAACTGTCCATTAATTTCACATAACTAACAAGTGTTTTTCTTACACAATGACATTTTGACAATAAAACGACATTTTTAACGCGAAATGCACAATAATCAAAGTCGTCTGCTCAACTTTACGACGTCAGTTCAAATATTGACGTGAACTGTCCGAAGGTGCCTTTTCCCGTGACGCGCCCCAATTAATAATTGAATCTCACTGTAAAAAGTCTGTAAACAAGGTAAATGCGTATTAATATTCTTACACAGCGAATGTACAAGTGAATATATTTGAAGCCAAAGTTGTAATAGCGTTTCTATCGCAGTAAAATTCAATGACAACGTTGGCAGTTTAAGGGTAGTAATATAATATTTTCCCACTTAATGGCCAAACTCCCAATAAAAATTAAGTATTTCTGCCCAAAAAGGGTGTTTATTCATTTCCGCTGGACCCGGAGCTGGTCAACCTACGCAGTAATATTCAGTTCGATTACTGCCATAAATACTAGGTCAAACCGAGCCTGGAACACTTACAGATTCTATTATTTTTGCTCTTATCGAATATTCTTTTTTTCCCCAATATTTATATTTGATAATGAATGGAAAAATTGTGCAAGTTTTAAGTGTGATATACAATTGTTCGGTGGCTTTTTCAATGGCCTTTTTTCTACTATTTCTATTTTTTTTTTTTTTTTTTTTTTGCTCTCATTTTTTGCTCTCATCGAATGTTCGTTTTTCCAATGTTTATATTTGAAAATGGAAATCTTGTGCAAGTTTTAAGTGTGGTATACATCCTCTTCATATCAGACAGCGAGCGCTTTTTACTTAAACTGGTTTTGATATATTGTTCAAGGTTCAAAGTGAATTTTGCCCTGCTTTGCACAATATTTCTTTAAAAAATGAATGAATTACCTGACTGAATCATAAAATGCAAACAGTGGGCTTGTTATATCTAATGGGTGATCATGAAGTAACCGTTCTTTGCATGGTTTACGGGCAAAAGTAGATAAGAATACACTGTGGTATCATTTAATTACGCGAGGCCGAATTTTCGCGACAAAGTAGCTTATGATATACCTGTTTACGCGCGGGCTTAAATACCCGCAATTGAATATTTCTATTAAGGCATATTATCATACGGTGTTATTTCACTGGGTTTTGAATTCGCGCATATTCCCTTGTGCGAAATACACGAAATTTAATCACTCGCGAAATATAATAATATCGCATTACTCAATATTGACAGGCTTGTGAGTATGTGTGTATTGCAGAAGAATTTGGATAAGTTATATGTGTAACGCATATGCATAAGTTTGATAAACATCGTTTCGTTACATAATGTACATCAAACGTTTTCAGTGGTTGCACTGGCATAGATGTTCGTTTACATACTCATCTATTGCAATTAGGTCATGTACCATGTCACTTTACCGTGATATTTATGTGTTACGTGAATTTTATAGAGATTATACCCGCGAATGAATTTTGCATTATACATGTACAACGTGTAAGAACAAGTATTGATACAATGAGGCATTATACATCGTGTATCCGCAATCTTGAAAGATCGACACAACGAGGCAGATTCAGTAAATCCATATCCCACAGTGTGGTTTTCTGACCCAACATCTCTACAGTTGTTTGTGTTGTAACCGACGTCATAACTACGTCATATTACGAACTCCAAAATAGGAAATTACAATATTCCTACGTCATTCACAATTTCCTATTACTATTTAACTACTTTACTATAAAATTGTTATTACTTCTATTATATAAACCACGCTGTTAACTAAAATTTTGTTGTTTAAGGTATTTACGTTTGGTTTAAAAAGGGTATATAATAAAAGGAACGTAATGACATTATGCAGTTTGTAGTTTCATACCATATCTCGTTGCCTATGTAAACCACATCACGCTCAACAAGCAGTATCGCGTGATTTTGTCTGCAAAAGCAACTCGAATAACTAAATACTGTTGTAATAGATGAAAAGGGAGATCTGAAAGCAGCCGCACTACAAATATGAAAATTGCAGGCTCGGTTTGATCGAGCCTGCTCATGGCAGTAATGGAAATGCATTTTACTGCCCACAACACAAATGCGCGATATCCTTATACGCATCAATAAATCTTATATTAATTTTGAATATTGAGAAATGGGCTACTAAGTGCCCATTGAAATGATGCAACTGCATTAAACTTAAGTACTCTCTAACATAAAATATGAAGGCTCTAGCATTCATCGATTGCATTACGTATCATAGGTTGAGAGCGAAAAGTTGCTAAGTGGTATAAAATAAAGAAGCAGGTTGAACCTGTTTGCTTTTATCAATTTACCCCTTGGTATAACCATAACCGCAACAGATAACATTACAATACTGTCATTGTTTGTATGCATATGAACTAATTAGAGATGAAAAACGAGTTCAGTAATCCAATCTAAATTAATGCAACCAACGTGCCAATTGATTTCATTTATTTCAATGCAGTAAAATGTTACATTCAATCGGTGCAATATGTGTCATGATAAATAAAACATAGAAATAAATATATGGGTAGCTTACAGTATGTCATCGTAAATTAATAAACATTTTCAAAGCTTTAATTACCCCGGTGTTATTTGTGCAATTTTATTCATACTGGCTAAACGGTTTGAGGGTGGTCTATTCTAAAGACGTCATTGCACTTTCCGCGATAAAAAAGAAAATTATTTAAATCTCTCTAACGGCAAAACTTACAGACTGCAGACTTTGCTTAAATAAATGTTATTTGTGCATCTTTATTTTGCATACGTTAAAATGTTAGAGAAGTAAAGAAAAAAATAGGTAGATCTAAAAAAAGTCCCTACAATTCTAATCCAACACAAATCTTAACAACACACGGAGTCATTTTAAATGCCCTATTTAAAATGTTATTGACAACAATATGTTGTGTCATTTTGTCTAACAAAAGTATACACTATATTTCTGGTTATCGAGACATTAATTCTTTTAGGAAAAACGTTGGAAAGTGTGCGTTTTGAAACAGTAGAATCTGGTGCAACATCGCTCATATCCCAGGACCACCAACTGCTCGAAGCTGTTGACATCGAATGTTTTTCATCCTTTTTGCGAATATGGTGATGTTTAATCAGGCTATGTCTCTCCTTTTCTCTCCTTCTCTCTATCTCTCCCCCCCCCTCTCGCTGGCTCGCTGACAAGCTAGCACTCGGCGGTTGGTTATTGACATAAATGTACTAATGTATTGATAGTTTAGTTTTATCTAGTTTCAGAACTTTTTGGTCACCCCTCATTACTCCGATAAAGACAGCTATGACTCACTGCTGATAAGACTCTGCTTATATGAAATGTACGTGCATGCAATTTAACATATGAACACATTTAGGTACGAAAATCTGATTTGAAGATAAGTTACGCAATGGGCTCACCTTTACTTCACTTTTATTCAGTCCATTCATCTTTTACAGAAATTTATTAGCCGTTCACTACATGGGATATAGCTTTTATCCCATGTGCAAATAGTGTAGATCCAGGTTAGCCGGCACATCCATGCAGGCATAGCTGTGCAGCCTGAGCTGGATCTACACTGTTCGGACATGGGTTAAACCCGTATCAATGGGGTAAAGGGTTATCAATGTAGACGCGGGTAGATGGGAATCCGTAGATGTGCATGGATGATTTGAATTTACACTGCCGAAAGCGTAACATAAGCTGTGTATAGAACATAAATGGTTAATGAAATAACTGATTTCTATGACTAAAAATAATTTCCTAATAAGACAACTAACAATTAAGCGCCACTGGGTTTTCAGTTTCATTTGCTTTTAAGTTTTTAACTCGTGATTCTAGATTTTCTTCTTAAAGAGCAAGCATTTTAATTCAGTTCGCGTTGGTTGAGCTCGAAGGGTCTCATATGTTGTGGTTGTGCGCTGTGCTAATGGTCACAGACGTGGTTACCCATCAGAAGGTCGTGAATGATAGCCCCATAATTTCTGTTACTGCGTTTTACTTCCCCCTTCCCACAACGTTACTAGTTCTCTCCTCAAAGGAAAACATCGTTACTTTAAGAAACAGTAGATATCGCCCCTGACGTATCCGTATCTGAAAACGTTAATATTCGAATGATGGGGGACAAGACCAGGGGTGGAACCAGGATCTGACGTAAGAGGGGATAAATTTTTTGGGCGCGACTTCGACGTACGCCCTACCCCCACCCCACCTTCAAAACAAAACCGAAAATTTGCATATTTCAAATGAGTAATCGGACTTGGTTGTCAAAAGAGCACTTGGCTATTTTTATTCTTAAGTAGTGCATTCTGTTTTTTATTATATTTATATCTCTTTACTAAAAATGAAGTAGAACAATTTTATATGGGTACGCGATCGTCTAAATACGCTATCTTTATATCTGTCTGATAAACTAAGTTGACAGATTTTGAAACATGTTCATGAATTGCATCACTTTCTTACCAGCACAAAATCGAATTATAATTGAATGGGTCGTGTACTTTGATTTTCTCACAACCTCTGTGCGCTTACTTTATAGAGGTTGGTTTTAAATTTTGGCAAGTTGAATAATATTTATTAAACTTTAAATTGTGATTTTTTAACAAAAATTGAAGACATATGTGTGGTTTTCAACTCAAATATAAAAATTAATGACTATAAAACCAGTCAAAAGTTAAAAATGACTTGTTTATGAGCAGAAATATTTCATGAATTCTTGGCATTATTTTTATCAGTTCTGACACCTTGTGATGTGCCAGCGTCGTCCCTCGGGCTCAGAAATATTGCTATAGTGTTACATTGCCCTACTTCCGGTTGTAAGATCTGAGCCCTACTTCCGGTTGTATGATCGCCAACAAAACTTGAGCACGAGTAAATCGTGGGGTAAAAGTGAAAAAAGAACTTAGTGATACGAAATAAAGAATCAGATACAACATTTGTGCTTCTATCCCTCGAACTGTTTCATGATAGTTTCAATAAACAAAAAAGTGAACAACGTCCCCCATTACTCTATTACTTTCAAATGTGTGAAAAGCGTAATCGATTTAAAATCACAATTATATAGCAGAGGGTGAATTTCTTTCCAATACGAAGAAAGTTTTATTTGCAAGTCCTTACCAGGTCCTTTCAAATTGTTCATTCGTCGTGACATATTTAGGTTACCATTAAATTTATTCATTGATAAATGTATATTGGGGACGTTTGATTAATGATAAGCAAGCGTCTCAATGAAATACCGGTATGACCTTGAATAGTTAAATAAATATTACCGGCAATTCACTTAGAGCTGATAAAATTTAAGAGCTTTTTACTTACATAACACAGATGTACGTAAAGCCTTGTTTAGTATTTTTCCCTGCTGCACTAATTCATGAAATACATTCAAGATACTTAACAGATTTTGGTTGCCAATGTAGATAGGGTTTACGTTCGTTTTTAATTGAAAAACGGATCCTTTGTATTAAAAGTTTGTGTCTTTATATCAAACATTCAATACTCTTATCCCTTGCTTATCGTATTAATTTTGCTTTATATATTGGGCTAGGATTACATTATGGGAAAATCGATGCAAATTGGTGGTTACAGATATGAAATCACAAATTAGATTGACTTCTCGTGTACTCATAAAGTCTACACTTAACCTTAAACTCAATTTTTTACTGGGTATTAAAACCCATGAACTGCACACTAACATGTTATTGTAGTAAAACAGAACTGCACATTTACACGTAGAGCAACATAACTGCTCACTTACATGTCGTAATACAGAACTGCACACTTTCATGTAGTAATCCAGGACTGCACACTTAAATGTCGTAATACAGGACTGCACACTTACATGTCGTAATACAGGACTGCACACTTACATGTAGTAATCCAGGACTGCACACTTACATGTCGTAATACAGAACTGCACATTAACCTGTAGTATTACAGAAATTTACAGTAGTATTACTGAAACGCACACTTACATGTCGTAATAAAAAAACTGCACACTGACGTGTCGTAATACAGAACTGCACAATAACATGTACAATGTAGTATACAGAATTGAACATGTTTTAATATAGAACTAAACACTTAAGGTAGTAATACAGAACTACATACACTGTAATTACATGTAGTAATGCAGAACTGCACACTTACATGTAGAACATGCAATACAGATCTTCACACATACAACTAGTAATACAGACCTACACACTTACTTGTAGTTGTGCAGAACTGCACACTTACACGTATTAATACAGAACTTCACACTTACATGTACATGTAGTTAAACAGGCTTAATTAAATCAAGTTAAACATTTTTCAAACTTTTTGTGGTACTGATACTAGAACATCCAGTTTGTCAGTCGGTAGTTCTACTATCAAAATGTCATTTTTAAGATATTTATGAAAGCATAGTTGACTCCTGCCTACAATGTTTGTGCTAAATCTGGATTGAAACTGTACAATATATCATTTACAAATGTTGTATTTGTTTTCATTTAGCGTCATCTATCGAATTTCTGTTCTCATGACTGAGTGAGGATGACAGATTTTACAATGAATTGTATATTGTGCATAGTTATCTACAATCTACACCTCTGTTTGCTGTGCAAGAGTCTACCAATTTTTAAAGTGATAACTCTAAAAAAACGTTACCCTGTTTTCGCTACCGTAAGCTCGTTTGCTAGTCCAGTTTGAGCCGGTCAAATGAAACCCGTTTTTTAAGCAGTTATAAGTCAACCTTTCTGGTAACGAATGAATCGCAGCCTAGCTAGATGACTGGCAAAAATATTAAATTATGACGTTCAACTTGTGCGCTTTTTGTGACCCGGATATGATGCCTTTGCTTTCTAAAGAGACCCACTGGTTTCTTTTTACAGCACACAGTTTAACTGTTGAGAATGAGCACGTACTGCTGTTGGGAAACACCAATGGGCCACTGTCGAGATAGCTTCAACCAAGTGCGTTACAAAGGACCAGACCACAACCGAGGGTTATACAGTTCCAGAGCGGGTAATATGCGTTACAGCGGACCAGACCGCAACCGAGCTAGCGATAATTTGCATGTCGGCGTGAGGTTATACAGTTCGCAATATGGGGTAAATAAAGATAATGGTTAAAAGGTGTAAGGGTAATTATATTTGATATCATTTTTGAAAACTGTCTGATAAGCAAATTAATGCTTCTAACAGCATATTATATAGGTCAGTGAGTAGTAGGATTTACTTTGAGTGGCGAACAACCACGAGATTTTCTATATAGTGATTAAAGGTCCCTGGTCATCTATAAGGGAGAAAATATTTAGAGTCTTCAAATATCGTATTTATTTAATAAACTTTTAAAGATCTCTTAATAAAGTTAATGTAATGCCTTATTCTTACACAGAAAACGTACTAGTGAATATCTTTGAATCCAATGTAGTTATATCGCAAAATTCGCTCCTGTTTTGCCAATTATAGGCATTATGTAGTAGTGCTATGAATATTAACCATATCTGAAACATTCTGAACTGTGAAATGGCTGCTTTAAAGGTTTTCCAATTCTGATGAAACTGTTTTAATATGTACCATGGTGTTGGTGTCTCCCGCCTATAGTTTAACTACCACCCAACATCTTATTCTGCTAAATTTCTTAATTCAGAGGACTATGTAATATGGTTAAATAAGGTTCCATGAATTTTGTTAACTTATTTACATATTTTGGGCTCAGACAAATGCGTTAATTCATCTTCTCGTAGAAGTACTCCCCAATCTCACTAAAGCCAGATCTAACAAAATGTTAGATCTGATGACGGCCCGCAGACACCGTACATAAGTAATAGCGGTTTTCCCAATTACTATTTTAAGAAACTGTCAACAAAGGAATCATGATTAATTACGCTCGCAAAATGATCTGAAGATGTCATTACATTAGAAATGAATGC
Source organism: Corbicula japonica (assembly GCA_038501625.1). Taxonomy (NCBI): domain Eukaryota; kingdom Metazoa; phylum Mollusca; class Bivalvia; order Venerida; family Cyrenidae; genus Corbicula; species Corbicula japonica. Next base: position 1,016,663 of record JAZAYU010000111.1, on the reverse strand, counting down.
AATACGACTTAAACACATATATCTCCAGTAAATTATGTCTTACGAAAGCTGTCGACACTTCCCATGGTTCAAAATATTATTTCTACTTTCACTTTTGCGATTTTGTAGGCGACAATCTGATTGGTTCAAAGGGTTAGTGATAAAAACACGTTTTAGTTACTCGTCGTCAGATCCTGATAGCGTAGCGTTTTTCAGGAAATGATTTTAATCAGATTAAAGTACTCCCTACAGTTTTAATATATAGCGAAACCCCACTGTAAGGACCACCTATAGGACTGTGGAAAAGTTGTCTTAATCTTAACCCCTTTCTCCATAGACACACCTTATTGCATTGGCGAAAAGTGTAGATACAGATCAGCCGGCACATCCGTGGCGTCTGATCAGGATCTGCACTGTTCGCTTTTTTATTTGTTAGGTTATTTCTGAACAACAGGCGAACAGTGAAGATCCTGATCAGACAGCCTGGATGTGCCAGCTGATCTGGATCTACACTGGTCGCACATGCGTAATAATGCGTAAATATGAAAGGAAGGGTTAATGTCTTTAGTTCAAGACGGAAAACTGTGACAAAAAACTGTTATAAGAGACATTGAAATGTGATCACATTATCGATGTGGTCTTAGTGTTAGGGCGGTCATAATAATTGGTTTTATTGTATAAATGTGTCGACATTTTGCAGCTTTTGTTTGCAAATGAAACATATATGCGGAGCGATTTTTTGTACGAATACTTTCTAGGCGGAACTTTAGACTACAGGTACAACACTAAGTGCTTCTTTTCGCTTTTCTTCAATTTACAATTATAATATACCGATTTGATCGAGTACGACCGCTTGAAAATTATTAAAGATAATATCTGAATTGAACAGTTTACCATAAAACATTTAAACTTCAATTTGTTACTGGTTAAATTGATATTTAAGATATAATGACATACGCTTTGCTTCTACGGCCTAAAGAATTACGGAAGTGTCTTGTTAAAGTAAGGAACAGTTCGGGTCAGCCGGGCGGATTTTTTGACTATTTCTTACGTGTTTTGTTGTTTGGTTTATTTTTGTTGTGTAATTTTAAAATATAGTTTGGCTGAAAAAGAACCAAATTTATCATAGAAACAATATGAATGTGTATTATTATCTTTAATTGGTACACAGATGGTTTATTGCATGTGTTGTTGTTGTTCCATACGTGTCCGGAACATAACCAGATTGAGTGTTCTACACCTGTATATGCATTTAGACATATTATTCAATGCATTAATATACGAAATTGTTCAAAATGCCAAATAATACAGTTGAGTAGGTGTTTATAAGTTAGAATTGTTTACGCTTTTTACTTGTCATAAGTGTAAACAAGTCATATCGCCATGTTTCTTTTATTACAGCATTTTACAATTCGTACATGTATGTGTCCAAAAATATGGCAATAAAAACCTAAAAAGTTCACCCGCGCTAAGTTATAAGATTTACAGTCGTTCAGTTAAGCAGAACAAATTTATAGTAAACGTATTCGTTGTTTAAACATTTATAGTTCAGTTCATCAATGGATTTACCTATAAATGTAACCGCAAAGACTGTAGTTCAGCCTGAAAAAACGTTTAGTAATTAGTGATTTATGTCGCGAATTGTCAAACATAGCAATTTAAAACTACTGAAACAAATATATCATTTAAACAAAAATTAGCAAGCTTTCGTTTTTATTTTATGTATCAATAATGTGGGAGAACATTAGAAGACGGGTCTGTCGGGCGGAAAACCTGGAAGGACAGATGCTTGAGATTTGAGACTGGTTTCCATGCTCAGTTTTATAACATTGGGCGCTGATTAATACTCTGTTCGACAGGCTTCTTTATGCTGATTATTTATATTTACCTTCCTCATAAAGTATCAGTGAATTATTTCATACTATAAACATCTTTGTTTTAAAAACACGGGTGGATCCAGGTGAGTTAATTATTCAAAATAGTCTTAAACCCCTATCTCTATCTCTCCTCTTTAATGTAGATCTGTTTTACTATTAATAATTATGAGGTAAAATTAAGACCATCATTTCGCTGTAAGTATCAGTTTAACAGATTTGCACTGTATTCTATCCCGAATTAAAGACCAACCCACTGTTAAGACCACTTTTGCGCAGCCCCAGTGGTGGTCGTAACAGCGTGGTTTCACTGTAATTCATTCCACTGCGTTTAACTGTATGTGCAGTTTGAGTTTTTTATACCCCGATTTTTTTAACTTAGTACCTTTTATACATTACTTGGACTAAATATTCCTATTTGTCCTATGCCATATCGTTACACGCACAAGCATGAACAAACATTTTAAGCAAACTGTTGAACCAGCTTCAGTTATCATACCATTCTTTAATAGCCCTAATTGAGAAAGTAGACCACCAATTCCTATGTTAGAAACTAGACCACACCGTAATGTTTTCCAACACAATTGTTTGATTTCAACATTGAGCAAACAATTTTCTTGCAGAGCATAACAATGCTTCAATTAAACATCTGGCCCCGTGATTACATCCGATCTGATCCGTGCCATCTGATCTGGATCTACACTGATCGTTGTTTTGGTCAGAAATAACCCTTATGAATCTAAAGCGAACAAGATAGATCCTGATCAGGATCAGGATTTGCCGGCTGATCTGGATCTACACTGTTTGCCCATGGATGAAAGCCATATCCCATGTAGTAAACGGTTAAAAACAAATAGTACCTAATTTACATTTACGACACAACTTAGCGTGTTGACGACTTTTCCATGCCACTTACAAGTCAATGGTTGCATGCTAGAATGTCGTAACCATATTGAAATAAAGAACGAATTACGACAACATGTCGTAAAACCCTAAAGTGCTTACATTACATTTACGACATCTGCCGAAAATGTAGAGCAAGTATTCTTGCATAAGCTTTGGACTAAACTGGGCTAAATTAATGAAAATTCGAATCACTTTAGCAGTTTCTTCCTTCATAAACTTTTATCCTTTTTACAGTTTAAAAAAGTTTTCAGTCGATTAAATGTAGATTCAGTGTCTACAAATCTATTCACAGCGAATCGCTTCATTTTCGATCCATAAAACCGTGTCAAAATTTTCGAACAATACTTTCTCTATCTAAAAGGTTCCGCTCCGGAACGTCTGATTTTAAATCTTGTTTGAGTTTTAAATTTAAATGGTTTTCAAACCATCAATATGCAATATAGACAGATTTTCCCCGATGTTTTTAAACTGTCGCAATACAAATTATCACGTATTATGATTTATGATATCTTCCCGATTGATCGAGAGAAAAAAGGAAAGCAAATGAAATAATAAGGGTCCTGCGATTTCTCATTGAATTTACCCAATCCCACATACTACTATCTGTTGATAAAAACTTCAGTTCATAAAAATTCAAATTATAAACTTCAAAACAAATGCACTATACTGTAACAGTATATAATATAGTGCTCCAGATTTTTATCTATATTTGCATCTTTTCAAATTATTTGCATCATTGACATACGTCTTTAAATTTAGATAATTCGATCCACACCTGCGTTTTAGTATCAAATAGTTATATAAGTTTATTGTTTTTACGCGCCTTTTAACAACTTTGCAGTTATAAAACATAAAAGTATCATACAGTAGCATTTCATTTTTCAAAGTATTCGGGTTTTCGCATATGCGTCCAATGTAGATCCAGCCGATACATCCGTGCCATCTGATCTGGATCTGCACTGTTCGCTTCTAGGTCAGAAATATCATATGAATCTAAAAGCGAACAGTGTGTATTCTAATCATACAGCACATATGTGTGCTGGATGATCTGGATCTACCTGTTTACCCACGCCATAAAAGTCGTACCTGTGGAGTAAAGGGTAAAATCAAAACCTCTGCGCATCCTCTTAAAGGTGGTATATATTATAAATAAATAAGGCTAATGGAGTAAAATATAATAAACTGTGCATTAAATATTAACATTGTTTCAACGATATTTACAATAAAATCAAATAATATTTACAAAAAATTTTAGTAACGTTCTTTAACCTCGGTTTCGCAACCAAGTTATTTTATTATACTTTCGCCCAGCATTCACTACTTCTAGCATTTACCACTAGCATTTACCATGAGTGAAGTCAATTTGCATAATGATTCTCAGAACTGAGCGTGCTAAAAGTAAAGTTGGGATACCGTACACGCCTTGTGGTTTGGTCGCATGTCAGAGGTTTAAATGAAACCTGTGCTGTACCAGAAGTTAAGGACATTTTCTGGAATTTTACACATTTAACTGCCTTTATCGTCTATACTTAGATCTCTGGTTCTAGCTATTGTTATTTTAAAATAAATGTACTGCACTCTGGCTTTATGTAACTGGTGGTTTGAGGCGGACTCCGGGTTTACCCCCCCCCCCCCACCACCACCACCACCCCCATCCACCCACCCGTCTAAACCCGCTAGTTATATGTCGTCCGATTAAATTCGCTTGAAGTCGGTGCATACCGCGATTTATCGGACAGCTTTAGTGTTAATTTTCTTTGCCAATTTAATTTCTTTATTTCATCTGGTGCTACATAGTATATTTATTGGTAAACAGGGTAATACCATTTATTTTTTTAGTAGTATAGTAGTAAATCTTTTAACTAGTTTATATTTATAGTTTTTCTCTCAGTAAATTCGAAGTTAAACTTGTTTTAAAAAAGCTCGATAAGTAATGAGTCAAGTGTGGATTACATCCGTTTCTAAAATTACTGGATTAGTGTGTGTTTATTAATTTCCTGGATGAAAAAAAACTTCGTAGGACATTCCGTCGCGGTAGATTTTCGTGACGAATCCCAAGTGATAAATCGGCACATCGCTAGAGCAAACATGTCCCGGTTATGTGACACTAAATCTGAAGAAATATGAAGAAATTCCCTAGTGCTCAAATTATTTGAAAGGTGATCTCAGGATTCTTTTTTAAGACTGAACATAACATGTGAATTTTTGTTTAAAATGATGATTTTTAGCTGCTTGGAGCATGTTGTTCACTTCTTATGCTATCTAGGTTCGTCGGCGAAGAGCAGTGACGGATCACGTTGGGGGTCTTCAGCGGGTTACTTGATGAAACGCTTTTGGGGCAGCAATATTCAATTTTTATAGGGATTATGGCCAGAAAATAGAACTTAGCATGTAACCAACTTTAGACTGTCCTAAACGAATCCCATTTCTGGAAATCTTACATTCGACCGTTTGTTTTAGAGTTCGCAGATAACTGTACATATCAATAATTTGCATCTTGTAGTTGCATACTTATTACCAATACGCAATGTTTCAACATGATTACCAAATATACAATGTTTCAACATAATATGGATAGAATTTTATGTGTTGACTATATTAACCAATCTTTAAACTGAATTAACATATAATCGTTTATATTTTATGCTTTTTGCAGTTATAGTTTCAAAAAGTGTTCACTTCACTGCTAAAACTCGCTTGACCGACTTACAATTTAATAAAATAATCAAATAGATCTATGTACACAAGATATGAAGTACCTGAATGCAAATCTGTCTTGTTTGACATTTGTATTTGGTATGAAATTACATTTCGCACTATTTTCTCAGTTTTTAAGTGATTTTCTTGCATATTTTGACTACTATGTTATTTCTTACCGCAAAATGCATAATAAACAGTGTCCTCTGCTAAATTTTATGACGTTATTTCAAAGATGACGTCAGCTGTGAAACACCCCAATAATGTTTTCATAACACACTGTCTTGTTTTTGGATCTAATTTTTAGGTATGAGTTTCGTAACATTTCACCTTGAAGTACTTGAAGGCCATAGAACTTAAATTTTGGTTAGGTGAAAAATTTGTTTTCCACTTTTTTTTAATTGTGATGGTATTTAGGGGCGATATGCTCTGGTCCAGAAACTTTATTTTTTACAATTTATTAACCAATTATCGCATTATCGCATAACTCATTTAAATTAGCATTAAAAAGTTGGTAATTTAACTGAACTACTTTTTAAGTCACTTTAATATGGATTGGGTCTGTTCTCGAAAGTTTGAAATTCCTGAACTAAAATTTTACCGATCGCTAACATCAGATGTTGTAAGTACAAATGTACAAATGTACTTCTTTTTGGCGCCTGCCAAGAATTTTAAAATACCTCGAAAATATGGTAAGTGAATTAAAGTTGAAGTTTGAGTATGTTACATATTTCGGCCCTGTTCGAGCAACCCACTGAACCCCCACCCCTATGAATCCGACCAGGAACGTGTTCTCCTTCTATACATTCAATACACGTTATTCGCTATTGCTTCTTACCTTGTGCTTTTGCCATGTATTATTTAGAGAAAAATATTCGAGATTCGTATACCTCATCTGGATGTGCCCCTTATGTTAAACTATGAATGTCATATACCTAATTCGCTGTTGTTTCTGATATTGTACTTTTGCCATGGTTATATTAAGAGACAAATATTCCTGATCGGTTAGCCTAAGTATTTGTTTAACCAGAAGAAACATACATTGTATTTAATTCAGGTAACGCAAAGGTTGACCTTATTTTTAATTTGTGTATGTAATAAGCGACGCCATTAACAATATCCGATATATTCTTGTCTAATGATTATATGTAAATAAAATAAATGTGTATTCAAATTGATTTCGCGTATTTGTCTTGGTGTATTACTGCTCGTATCATGTTTTCATTTTCACGCATGAACTTAAATACTAAACAAGACAATTTTTACATAACTTGATGAATATTTGTTTTGATCTATTATGTCAATTACAAATACATTGTTCTCTTTTGGCTAAATGAGTTGATCGATTCGGCACATTAATCATAAAATTTATGCAAACGTGAATTTCTGTGAAAACATTGCATATATATCATTTACTTGAGTTTAACAAGAACACACTATTTGCGTAATCGGCAATCTTCGGATAACTCCGCTGGGCCTACACTTTTATAATAACAAACATTTTGACCAAGATGTATGTTTGAAAAAGTGCAGGATGTTAAAGCGTTAGTGGTTTATATCTATCATTTTAGAGAATCTTATGAGAAATATATAAAATTGATGGAAAATTTAAGATATTTTCAAGTCTATACTTAGAAAAAGAAATGACACAACTGCATTTGAATAATATCAATTAATTAACAGTTTATTTTATTACTATTGTTTTGAAGCTTATGAATAGCACCTTCAATTTTGTACCAGAGTTTAGCTCAACCCTCCTTGCGTTCTTACTTAATAGGACCCAAGACAATAAACATAAGTTTCAGGCATGAGCCGAAACACCGCCACGTATTTGGTCAGTGAAATAAAATTAAATTGAATTAATTTCATGAAGTCGGTTGTTTTGCTTCATATCACACTTTCAAAGCTGATTTATCAGTAATTTCGCAACTAAATAATTAGAATTTTAAACGTAGTACCAAATAATTAAAACATATACACACTAAGAACAAAAGAGCAGATTCCAGCCAGCTTGTATAATGTTGTACAGTCCATATTTGAAATATACTGCCGTTCGTAGTATCTTTTCGATCTTGTGCACTTCTTCTAAAGTACTTTAAATAGCCCTTACAAAACTCTCCTGAATTTATATAATACAAAATCAAGAGGGTTTCTATAAATTTCACTAAAAACTTAATGAAATAAATTTTACGATTCAAATATATTGTCAAATAACCCATATTTTTATGGCCGTGCTCGTTTATCGGGGCAATCACTTGTCAAATGTAAGATAGTATCTACATTATACTCAGTCTAGCGGAACCTATCGACTAAAATCACTTTCTATTTCGTTCATTCACAAAGTCAATGGTCACAAAAGCTACACAGCGATATCTATTTGCCGCCAAAATAAAATAAAACAATGCAAGGTCAGAAGTATGGCGCCATACCCAGTCGAAATGTTAGTTTTGAAACGCGTTTTTGTAAATGTCAAACTCGAATGTTGAAATTGCAACAAGTACAGTGGTAACAGCAAACTAATTTTAAATGTTTATTTCAACACCTTACTTCAGCTAAAGGTTAGCGTATAGTGCTTCCCCGTAAATGGCAACAAACGCAAAAATTAGAAAATGCATTAAATTGGTCGCAATCTCGTTAAATTCGTTAAGTATACTAAGTATACCATTTTTGTCAAATTGAGGACATTTATTGTGCATAAGTTGGTTGCAATATCGTGAAAGCCGTTAAGTGAACACTTTTTTGTCGAAATGAGGACATTTATTGTTCCGAAGTGTTGAAAGCATGAACTTACTGTCTAAAAATTGATGTAGACTAAAGTAGCCCTTCCACTGTCAATTATATTGGCAAACAGTCAAATCTGCCTTCAAAAACTGCATATGGCATAACCATCGTTTTTCGAAGGGTGGTCTTTGATGACAGGTGGTCTTTATTCAAAGGTGATTTTGTTCTTAAAACCCATAATCGATGTCATGCAGTGATGACAACGTATATAGGACTATCCAATCAACTTTTTTGGGGTTGTCTCGGTTAGCTCAATTCGTTACGTCTTCGGAATTGCAGGGCTAGGCGCTGTCGCCGTGACGGTGCGTGTTCGCTCCCATGTAGAGGCAATATCATTTAAAACAGTCAGTGTGACAAATAAATGTGTACTTTATCCACGTTATGTGACAAAACTTCTAAGAACATGGTCCGTGCTTTCGTAATAAGTGTTGTTATAAGAGCTTTGGCTAAATTTAAACTATAGTCCAACCATTGCTTAATACTGTGCTAAAGACTGTCTGTAAACAAAGACCACATTTTATGACCCTCTGAATTTAAGAACAATTTCGCATGTAATCAAAAGCCACCTGCTTTTAGAGACCATTCGTGAGGTTACCCTTTGGAAGACAGATTTGACTGTTCATCGAAAGCACTTTTGGATCAAAAGCGGTTTTTGAGAAGACAGACGTTTGTCTATGCTGTGCTGCTTGAGGCACTGTGGTGTTTAACGAACCTGAAGAATGAAGACTAGGAGGAAGCAAATACAGAAAAAAAGATACATTGATGCCTAAATCCATATCCCTATTTAAAAATTTTAGAAGAGCCTAAATAACCCTGCAATAGTATTGAAAATCTGTCATAAAGGGGGTTCGAGCAATCCCATTAACCCCCCCCCCCCCAACCTCTGGATGCGCCTCTGCATTCAGTGGCTGTAAGTATTGAATGAGTGATATTCGGAACAACTTCGTACGACATTGAACGATAAACACCATTCCTGCCACATGCCTATTTTTTGCTGGTACTTTTCCTAGTATAAAGTGTACAAGAGCAAACGGATGTGTAGCCTGATCCCAATTGGCAATGTCCCAAAACTTACGACTGCTAGCTTTCAGAATTCTAGAAGTAAATAACACTGTAAAATCACTCGTCAACACGTAGTCGTACTTTATATTTTGATTTGGATGTCTTTATTAATTTCGAGTTTGGAGATTGTCATTAACGATAAAATCTCGGAAAATGAATCACTAATGCGGTTTTTCTCATTTATATTCAGTCCATTCATCTTCATTTTTACTCCAATTTGTAGTAAAATGAGTGATTGTGGAGCATAAAATTTGATTCAAGACCCCTTGTAGGGTCTTTATGTTGGTACGGATATTACTTGGTTTTGACACCTGCGCCCAAGATCATAAAACTAAATTTGGAGATCAGTGTCAAATCTCAAGCATCTGATTGGCTGAAATGGCGACCAGTCGCCATTTCAGCCAATCAGATCCTTGAGATTTGACACTGATCTCAAAACTTAGTTTTATGATCTTTGGCCCTGTACAAAGGCTTCAAACTGTCCAGACAGGTGACATATTACGGAAATACAAAGGCTTCAAACTGTCCGGACAGGTGACATATTACGGAAATACAAAGGCTTCAAACTGTCCAGACAGGTGACATATTACGGAAATACAAAGGCTTCAAACTGTCCAGACAGGTGACATATTACGGAAATACAAAGGCTTCAAACTGTCCAGACAGGTGACATATTACGGAAATACAAAGGCTTCAAACTGTCCGGACATGTGACATATTACGGAAATACAAAGGCTTCAAACTGTCCATACAGGTGACATATTACGGAAATACAAAGGCTTCAAACTGTCCAGACAGGTGACATATTACGGAAATGATAACTTTTTATATAAGGCATTCTGTATATTATTAGGCTACCAAAGACGTTATACCATGCCTTTTCTCGTTTGTATACCCATGGCAGATCAGGCTTGGACTGATTCTATGCTCATTTTTTTTCTTTTATCGGATCAGCCTTTTGATCCGTAAAAATTGTATTTTAATATAGGATACAAATCAGTGGCAGATGTATTACGTTGTTGCTGGTTTTTAACCGTCGAGTAAGAAATGAAAGTGTAAGGTTTGCACTAGCGAGCATATTAACCATATTACCAATTGAAACTGTTTTCCCACATTTTTCATTGTTTTATGGCATAGTTTCATCTTTAAATGTTTCTTCATACATTTGACAGAATGAGGTGTTTGCGTTGTACAGAACCGTTAACGTGCCTCCGTCTATCGTCTATCGTACGTTCGTCTATCGTCTATCGTGCGTCCGTCTGTCGTTTATCGTGCGTCCGTCTTTCGTTGATCGTGCGTCCGTCTGTCGTTTATCGTACGTCCGTCTATCGTGTATCGTGCGTACGTCTGTCGTTTATCGTGCGTCCGCATGTCGTTTATCGTGCGTCCGTCTTTCGTCTTTCATGCGTTTCGTTAGTAACTTAACATGTTTTCACATGACACGGCTCAACTGTGTTAATGCGGCGTGTGAAAGTGGTTCAAAAAGTGAAACACTAAATCAAAAAGTTCCCCTTCTTAAAAATAATCCTACAGGTATGCATCGACATAAGGAAATGTTAAAAGTTAATAGGATATTATGCATTCTGGCTATAATCACATAATAAGTAGATTGCAAATCTAAACTTAGTAAAGTCACAAGCATGTTAATCCAGTGTTTCAGAGTTATGAAGATTAGGGTGAGGCACTGAAGCTGCCTATTCACAGTTCAGGGTGAAATACTTCAATGTGTAGTAGCGTCCTTTACAGGTAGCCTCGGTAGCTCAAATGGTATAGCGACGGCACGGTAAGCCAGAGGTCCGAGGTTCGAATCCTGGTCGAGGCATATACATTTTCTCCCTCCTGTTTCATTTGGTGGCCAGTCGGAATCGATTTACCCTTGGAGCTCTACTGGGCGAAGCACTGGCTGGGGTAGTCGATCTGAACCTGCGTTGTAGAGACATCTGCCGATATAATGGCTTGTCTCATTTAGAAGGGAGGAATGTAGTAGCGTCTTTTACAGGTAGCCTCGGTAGCTCAAATGGTAGAGCGACGACACGGTAAGCCGGAGGTCCGAGGTTCGAATCCTGGTCGAGGCCTATACATTTTCTCCCTCCTGTTTCAGATGTCTCAATTGTGGTTAATAGTAATTGTGCTACTATGTTACGCCTAGAAATGACCGAACAGGTGCGAATTTTTGGATTAGATATTCTTGCTTTATCCAAAGGTTCAGATATGTTTGAATACCATTACTCAAATAAGAAACAATAACACATCGCAATGCGAAGAACCAATGTTTACTTCTTAAACATTCTAAGTGAAAAGGGCCATACCAATGACAAAATACCGTCAAAAGTTATGGAACTTGACCTGATAATTATTATTTTGATGTTAGACAACTACAGTGTATCTAAAGGGGTAGATTCACGAAGGCTCAAAAGTGGCCTAAAATATCTAAAAATTTCAAATGGCATTTACATCGCAGAAGGTTAGCTTTTTTTATAATCTATAATGGTTGTTTCCTTGGACAGATTGTAAAGGAAGACAAACTTATTAACCAAAATGAAATATTAAGTGTGTCAAATGTGTTCTAAAATATAAAAATGTTGCAAAATATGCATATTTCTGTTAAATTTTCAACATATTTTGGTGATTTTCATATTGGGCACAGGCCTCGACCAAAATAATTTAATGAATTTTATTTGTAGTAACACATGCTGAATTCATGGTCAAAATTTGGTTTTGGTCGAGAAGTGTGCCCATATTGAAATCCTTTAAAATCTGCTCTGAAAAATGGAAAAAAAATTATTTATACATATTTTTCTCATTTTAAGCAATTTTGAAGACCCGTTATCCAACTGCATTAACAGTGTTTGATATAAAACTATAAGATATCGAAAATACAACAATTTATGTATTGAAAGGAATTAAAATTTGTGATATGTAACAAAGCTTAAAATTTTAAATATTTTTAGGCCAATATTAGGCCTTCGTGAACCTGCTCCTTTCAATACTCTACATGGACTGGTTTCTCAGAACAAGAGAACTTTAACAAAACAATTTTATAAAATGTTGATCCCCAAAGACACCCCAATCTAATAATCAGGTTTTTCCAAAGAAAACATGGTTACTAAAAGATAAGTTCAAATACAATAATATAAGTTTAAAAATATATGTTTAAATACCATTACTTAACAATTAAACATTTGTTCAAATACCATTACCTAAATCAAAATATATACACATACCATTACTTGAATGATAAGTTAAGGATATGTCATCATTGAAACAGAGTTTTTGAATTTAAAAATAAGATGTTTTTATTCGTTAAGTTAATATTGGATAGCCTCCAGGAAGCAAACAAATGCACAATAAACTAACATTGAGCATTCAACAATTTCAAATAAATATATCGGAAAACTTACATTTTGCATTTTCAACAATTGTGAATCAGTTGTGTGAAAAGTGAATAAATATAAACACTCCCTTAACTGAAGTTTCTTTAGTACTTGTTTATGTACAGTAACACCTAATCATCCATTCATAATGTTTAATAAATTAGCAAGATCAAAGCATACCGTGCCATGATTATTATAAGCATACAAGTGTCAACGGATCTAAAGATACAGGCTTTTTCATTCATAACTGCGTGAGAATTGCGTGCTGATGGTATGTTTAGATTAATTGATGGCTAGTTGTCAGGTATAAAGGCAAACTAGCCGTGGGCTACACTGGCGATAAAGCTCCATGGTTAATACGTTGTCCTATTGGTTTGGATAGGAGTAAAATGCATCTTTCCAATTACATTGGATATAGCACTATGCTTAAAACGTTGCCCTATCGGTTTGAATAGTAGTGAAATGCATCTTTCCAATTACATTGGATATAACACCCCATGCTTAATACGTTGTCCTATTGGTTTCGATAGGAGTAAAATGCATCTTTCCAATTACATTGGATATAGCACTCTATGCTCAATACGTTGTCCTATCGGTTTGGATATGACTGTGTAAACGGCATCTTTCAAATTACATTTAATACAACACTCTATACTTATACGTAGCCCTATCGGTTTGGATAAGGGTAAATGCAGTCTTCCCATGTTAATGTCCCTATTAGTGTTCAATTTACTATAATTATTCCATATCTGATTTATTTCCTTGCTGTAATGAGAATTTCATTCACTATTATTATTAATTTTCATTGAACATTTGTTTGCATTTGTTTACAGTTACAGTTCTAATGAGTGTTGAATATACTGCCCTCATGAGTTTAGTATTGACCGCCCTCATACATGTTGTATCTACTGCCCTCATGCGCTTTGCGTTAATTTTGTATTCACTGTCTTGTGTTCAATTGACTTAACTCTTGAATGGTGCAGTTTCTGTCCTCATTATTTTTTCTTATAGTTATATTGATATTTCACGAGCGTTTACTTTTCGCTTATTTCGCGCTAGGTAAACAGGGAAATATAGCATGAAAAAGCAGAAAAACTTATATTGTACAAATGATAAATCTGCGCGAAATTGTGTTTTCATCGTCAGCGCGAAACTTCGACCCGCGAAATTTAATGATGCCACTGTATAGAATTATCAGAGCATGGGGTCACTTAAAAAGCCCTAATTGATATATAAGGTGAAGAAACTGTGAACTTATCATGAATTAAACTGATAGAGTTGATTATATAGCCATTTACATTAAAGTATAATTGCTGTCAGTCAGGTTTTGCTGATCTAAGCAAGAGGTAAAACTCTGACATTCTGAATTAAATGATATTGAAATACCTATAAAGTGAATGATAAACCAGGAGGGTTACAACTATAGCCAGATGACATCTTTGTGAGAAATGAATACTTTGAATTGATTTTTGAAAAATGGCATTCCCTCCCGCGATCGGTGAAATAATAAAAATTTACGTTGTCAAAGAACAGGTTACAATGGTTGAAAAAATTTCATTATTTTTAATTCTTGTGTCAAAAATGCCTTCATTAAGTGCTGGTCACTTTAGTTAAATCGAAATCTCCGCGTATTGGAATGCTTTGTTTCATTGTTTAATACTGGCATCCGCCACCTTGTGAAATGTATTGTCTAAAAACTGGCGTCCGCCACCTCGGAGAACTGAAAACTTTTCACCAAGTCACGAAATATTTTGCAGACTTCTGTCATTTCACTTTTTTTTAAATTATGCTGTGTCATATAGGTCACAGACAAGCCTGTTTGTATTGTATTTCAATTAACTTCAAATCAATACCTTTAGAGGAAAAAAACTTAATTATACCAACTACATTTTCAAATTTTTTAATACAATCCTTTCTCTACGTAATTTATAAAGGGTTATAAAGAATGACAAATAAACGTCATTTTGTACAAATATATTCGTGTCAGCCCTATTTGCAGGATAACCCAGTTGTACTCTTAACTCCATTTAATACGCGTTTTAACGCCTTTGCCACAAGTGTAGATCCAGATCAGCTGGCACATCCGTGCTCTCTGAACTGGATCTGTACTTGTCGCATCTTGGTCAGAAATAACGTAATGAATTTAAATGCGACAGTGTAGATTCTGGTCAGGAGGCACGGCTGTGCCAGCTGATGTGGATCTAAACTGGTGGCAAAGGCAAAAAAATTGTATCTATGGAGTAATGGGTTAATCAGTAGCAGCTCTTAATTATAGTATACAATAAACAATTCATCAAAAAATCCTGTTAAGTAGAAAAAAAACCGACAGCATAGAGTTCATGGACATTTGTTGAGTAATTGGGTGATTTTCGTTGATTTCGCGGGCAGATCGACCCTCGATTTCAAACCAAAATGAAATAAAATATTGAACACATACAGGTTGAGAAAAAAAATAGATCCACGAATTTAAGATCCCGCGAAAATGGTGTCTAATGGAAAACCACGATATTTTATGCCTATGAATATAAGCCCTTCAACGGTATCTTATGTATCGCTGAAAAAACATGAATATGTATGTTGTTTAAGAATTCAAAACATAATTTATGTAAAATGAATTATGTATTTTATACATTCTCATTACGTACTTTATACAGGAATAAATAAAATGCGGACGATGTAGACCTTTTGCAGGCTTAGAGCGTACAGGGTAATAAAAGGCATTTTATGCAATGGTCCGAACACAGTACTGCATGCAATTAAATGATTATAGATAAACAAGTCGCTCAAATTAGCAATATTATGGCTTTAACTCAATACTCCATATATACAGGTTTTATTGGGTATGCGATCAGTATAGCTCCAGTTCAGCCGGCACATACGTGTGCGACCAGTGTAGATCCAATGCAGCTCCTCATTAGCCGGTACATACGTCTCGTCTGATCTGGATCTACACTGGTCGCATCTTTGTCAGAAAAACGCCTAATGAATTAAAAGCGAAAAGTGCACGGATGTGCCGGCTAATCTGAATCTACACTGTTCGCCCATGGGATAAACAGCCATATCCCATGGAGCAAGGGGTTAAAACGGAATTTTATTATTGATGTCCTCAATTCCGTCAATATGCCAGTTTTAAGATACGTAGAGTTTGATATACAGATAATGAACAAGCATGACGGTAACATTCCTAAAGCCACAAGTTGTCGACCAAGGTGACGGGGATAAACTAAACATACTTTTAGCACTGAACAAAAATGGTGTTAATGTCGTTTGGAAGAAAAAAATAACCCCAAAATACGAATCATTTTATATGAAAGTGTAGATGCGTTTATTGATATTCATTCCCATAAAATCGTGGTTTTCCTTAAATACAATTTCCGTGGGTACTTAAATTCGCGGCTCTCAATTTTGTAAACGACATGTATGTTTAATTCATAATTTTTAACCTATTTTCGGGGGTACTTAAATTCGTGGATCTAGATTTTCAAACCTATATTTATGTTTATTTCCTCTTTTTGCAGTGGTTTTAAATTCGTGGATCTACCTGCCGCGAAATCCGCGAAAATCAGTTAACCACAAATAATTAATTATTTCACAGTATATGAAAACATGTACCTAATAACATATCTTTAAACATGCAATGCCCATCAAGAGCATCATGTCTACTGCTACTGTTGAAAAGTAAAAAAGAAGCATTGTATTTTTTAAACAGATGTTTTAAAATTGGCAACATTCAAAGTCACCGAAAGCTATTAATATGAAAATATTGCAGGTTCTGTTTGTTGCAACACTTATTTTAAACATTTCAATTAAATCAACCGCGCTACATGGTGCATTTACCTAGTTTTACGAAGAGTTCATAGTTATTTAGAGTGAGAAGACCTGTTTGCAAACCACTCAGGATAACGTGAAAAACTTCCTTGACTAGAAAAGCCAAAGAAGTGATGTATATAGTAGATGAATGTCTCGATCCAAGGAGGTAGCCCCTAAGGTTTTCTTATTCTTAAATTATTTATGGTGTATTATATGAAATTGATCTTTTTATTAACCCAATCTCTTTTTCCTCTCTGCTATTTGGCTGAGATGAGAGACTGTGTTTCACGAGTGTGGCTGTTTCTGATATGCATGTTTCACTTTTGTTTGGTATGAAAATTAAAAGACAGGGCAATGAAAGTAAAACAATAATTAAACCGCACAACTACCACTAACCATACGTTTGTTTGAACTGTAAATTATACTGACCTTTGTATAAGCTTTATATTTTAGAAATGAGTTTTGGGGGAGGATAACTTTTTATTGTATTATTATTTTAATTAACGTTATTTATTGTTTCAAATCTTTTGGATGGATTACAATTGTTATGTTTACTTGTGTAAATACTAAGTTGCGCTTTACTCTGTCCAGTAGTATGTATTTCCATTACTGCCCATGAACAGGCTCAATCAAACCAAGCCTGCAATATTTTCATACTTGTCATTTTCAGTTGCCTACAAAGTTACTCTTTTATCTATTGTCTTCTTAAAAAACTAAAAAAACAACGTAATTTTAATCCTACGGTTCTACAAAACCATTGGTAAACAGTTGCCAGGATAGGACACGAACACATGTTCCTGTGCTGACCCAAACAACCCAAATGATTTCATCCCCTTTGAAAAAAGGTAGTATGTCATATATCCTATATTCCGTGTACTTTGCAAGGAAGGATCATAAAATACCATATATTTGCAATCGAAAATTACGATCTAGCCATGAAAAGTATTGCAAACTTAGTTTATGATTCCTTTTGCATTGATGTAAATTTTGTTAATTTAGAAGTGTTCGGTCGTTGACAAGTTTATATGCTGAAATTTGAACTTTTAGAAAATCTCTGACTAGATAATGTTTTTAAACTTGCTGTTTGATAGACGGGCCTAAGCTTTGCAGTGAAAATTTCTCTAGCTCATTTTCTGGTAAGCAAAACTTACTTGTTGTAAATAATGTTCGTTTGATTATTTTAAACATCGTTTTATAAAGTATTTGTTGTACCAATGACATCGGGGCTTATGTACTAAAGAACCTAGTCTACCTCCACCCTCGCCCGTGGCAATTTTGTTTTATCACAAACGATTATGTTCTATAGAATCTATTCTCACCCTTCCCCATAACTGTCAGCTGAGATAATGTTCCATAGACCAAAGTCTACTAACTACTACCCTCACCCCTTAAATCTCCAGTGGCAAAAATTCTTAAATTTGTTTTGCTACAGGCAGTCATATTGTCCGCATCTTAAATGCTTTATGGTTTCTTTTTTTTATTTGGTCATATATTTAAGTTATGTCTCACATCCTATAAAAATGTTATTTTCTCTTTTAACGAACTTGAGATCTAGCGAGTCTAACACACATTTTGTTCAACATGGATTCCATGATTTACAGTGATTTGTAAAGAACACATTTACACAATGGGGTTAACATTCTAAAAATATATAAAAACTGACTACTGATATTTAAATAGTTTTTGACTTGATGTTTTAAAACTGTTTCAATATTACACAACTTTTAAATAGGCAACTCTCGTTTAATAATATTCCGTAACGAGGAACAGAGTGACTGACTAATGCAGTTGGAGTCATCACATACACCGGCATTCACAGAAAAACAAGGTTGACATGATTAATTAAAAAAGAACCCAGACTAGTACTGCAGTTGAAATTCTGACATACATCGGCATACATAGAAAATAGAAAAAGATTAAACGATTAATTAAATAATAATTACAGTTAATACTGGAGTGGGTGTTATGACATACACCGATTTACATAGACAATAGAAAAAATGAAACGATTAAATAAGTAAAAACTGACCAAGATATCTTGTGTATTCGACGAGGTATAATCAATGTCAAATTACTGTCAAATCGTAATGAATGTCTGAAGAACATGTTGATGCCAGGGTATAAATTGATTTGCTTTAAAACATCTGACACTTCAGCCCCAATGAAATGTCATACAATAACGTAATGAATGTAAGAAAGATTCGAAAATGAAACTGGCAGACGAATTTGTACCGAAACAGGTAAACGTCACAATGGCGCCTAGTGAAATAAACAAGTAGAATGTCTATTTTGTTTGAATTACAACTTATCATTTAGTCTCAATGAAACGTTAGCTACGCAAAATACTGCAATTACGTGAATATTTATGGCCAATAGATAGTGTAATGCATTTATTTGTGCTAATTAATTTGCTAGCCAAAAAAGTAAACTGTCAAATGAAATACATAATGCCTGTGATTGTTTAGTTTTACAGTTTTTGTATACTATTATGTTGCACGAAAACGCATTGCATTTTGAGCTGAGGTTTGAGATTTTTCTTAAAAATGACGATTTTTAACTGATGGCTTGTGAACTGAGGAAAATTACCATTTCAAAGCAATTGCCTTTAAAATCAAGGCTATTAAAATTTAAACACAACGATCGGACCATCTTTGCAAATAACAATAGTATATAATTTCAGATTAGCTAATGTTAATGCTATTGTCATATTATTAACAAAACATTTAAAATTTATATTTTAATTGATTCATAAATCGAGCATATCACTTTTGATGTGACCACAATATACACGATTTTAAAATTCTATTTTGAAAAAATCCTGTAATCATGCAATCATTTCTTAATCAATTCGCTTGGCGCTTCATAATTGTTGGACCGAAGTTAAATGACACATCCATGTCTGCACAAAGTCAACTTTTTATGTTTTCCTAAATACTTCAATTGATGGGAATGCCTGATTACTAACCAAAAATAATATATCCTTTTTTAAAGGCGATTGTGGTTGTTTTCGTTTTCACATACTATGAATTTTACATTAGCACCGTTTGCACACGAAACGTCCTTTTTAGTTTGTTGTTGTTGTTTTTTCATAAAAAGTGAATTTTTTTATGTATTTGGGTATCTAGTTTACTCGACTGGAATATATTTTTTACGTTCCTGCTTGAAAAAAATCACAGACAATTTAATAGTGAAATCAATCGCCTCTCAGAGGCCCCGATGTGAAACTTCAAGTTTTTTTGTTTTTGTTTTTTGGTTTTAAGGAAATGTTAATTGTGTAATTTTAGTATTTGCAAGGGAAAATCTTCTTTCTTAACATTTAATAATATTTGTGAATCAACTCTCTTCAAAGACCAAGTTTGCCTTTTTTGATTGTGTCCTGCAAACGGTGAAAACGTAAAATTCACAACCTTGGTAAAACTGAAACTACCCGCTATCGTCTTTAATAGAGAGGATCATATCAAATTCATTATTATTGACTGGCAAAGTTTTTTTTCCATATTATTTACCCACTCTCGGCTTGTGTAGTAATAGAAGAAAATTATTGAATAAGTTTGATTTCAAAGGTGAATAGACGGTATAACCAATATCAAATATTAGGTGATTTATAAAAGGAATATTAATTTTCTTAAGCAAAACGATAAGATATTTGCACTACTATTAGTGTTCACATAAGACGAAACCATCTGCAAATTTATGTCAATTTTCGATTTTTCCCTTTAATGGAAACTTTTAAACTTTTAAGTTACGTGCAGAATTTAATTTATAACGTATTTTCTAGTATCAGTGTATTAAAAGCGCTTATTTTACGTTTAAGTTTAAACTTTTCCTGACTCAATTCACGTTAAGTCAATGAACTAATAAAATCGCATTTTATATTTTAGAACTTCGTAAAACTGAACCTGATAAATAAAACATTTTCATTTTAATATCACACAACACTAAAGTATCCATAAATTTTACCAGATTTTTTATTTTGCTGTTTGCTTTTTGTTCCCTTTTTAAGAGTACAACCTTATTAAATACAGATGTAATCAAGTTACCCATAATTTTAAGTCATACGAAAGTTAACATGCTAGATAACAGACTGCATACATTCAACTCGGTGCATAAAATTGGAAAATAAAATAGATGTTTTCAAATATTAAACTTGAATGCGTTTTACAACCATGATAATAACTGACTCATTCATTGCATTTTCGTGCAGTATTTACAAAACAATATTCTCACCTGGCCAGTTTGCTGAAAATGTGTTTGAAGTTTCTGTGTTGCTCGAATTTTGCACGTGCGTGTCGAGTTTGGTTTCGGATGAAACGAGGGGGAGTGTAGCTACTGCCGTTAGACAGCTTTGCACGTGCATTATGGCAATCAGTAGTAACGTCCACCATTGATTCATATTGCAGATGCATTAAGTGGAGGTTTCGGATTTTAAATGGTGTTTCACAATTTCTTTCATAGCTCAATATACAATTTTCATTGATCGAAAATATTACAAATTAAGGTAACTATTATCCGCTGTAATTTAATTTTATCCAAATCCCTTCAGATGAACCATCGCAGAATTATTAAGACCGCATTCTCCACTGCACAGGTTTATATATCTTCGCTTTCAATTAAATCCACACTGTAAACAATAGGCCCAATCGATTATCTGTATAATTTTGTATAATTCCCAATCACCAGTAACTCACTGCAGTATTTAAGTTGCTCAATAAAACATATGTTTATATTTGCCATGCAAGAAGAAATGTGCGCGTTATTAACACCACAACTAGGCGGACTTCAGCGTGGATTGAAACTATCAATCAAATTCGTTGCGAGTAGCGAACTCTAGCTATCGGTGTACCATGCGTATAGTTTTTATCTTTAAACCTCGAGTCGGTTCTTTCTGAATGGGCGTAACTTTATCCGTCCATTCATTAAAAATCGGAGTAATTCTTAATTTTTTCTACAAAAAGGGTTTAATTCATAAAAACTGTTTGAACAGTTCAACAATTTATCGATGACTTAAGAAAACCAGTGAACGTAAAACAAATTGAAACAATAGGCTGACCTTCGATAGAGACGACAACGATATCTTGAAAAAAGGTCTCCATGTTTTAGACCGTGAAACGTGTTGTCAATATTTTAGATTGTTCAGATTAAAACGTTTATTAAATTTCGACAATTTTTCAATAGTTTCAAACGGTTATATGTCGATACGCCAGACGGGAACTAAGCAAACGTTCTTGTGGACGTGAATGTAGAATTGAAAATACTTTTCCCTCAAAAAGTCACTGAGATAATGTCATCAGCGGGAAGTTTGAAATCAATGACATTTTTATAAACGTAGATAGATTTACTGTCCCAACAGATGTCAAATAAAACTCACAAAAAACTTGTCCACGATTAAATATAATTTAAGAATGAATAGAGAAATATAACGACTTGGACTTAGCGCATTGATATTGTTTTCAAAATGCCTTTTTGAATATAAAATTAACAAATGAATGAAGTGGCACACTTTTTCACCACTAAATTTTTATCGCTTAAAATATCAATTTTGTATTATAGAACATCTGACGTTGCGAAAAAGCGGAAGCGCTGATCTGACGCTACGTTGGTGGGAATGCAATCATATAGAGATTTTAGAATATTATAGCTGTTATAAGCAATTTAACTTTGGCAACACAGTAAAGCGGTCATATTAGGAATAGCCACAGTCAGAAAAGACATCTTACCCACTAGTACTACGCAGCCAAACAAAAGAGACTAAAAGGGTTCACGAGTTTTTAATTCGATGAAGTTCAAAAAGAAAGGCTTCAAAAACAAATTATGAAGTCCTCAGAACCTAGTTTAAACTCCGAGTGGCAAATATATTTTGCAACTGCCCGTAACGCAAGTACTCTTAATCACACAATGTAAATTTATGATGTCTGTGTTTTAAAATTGTTCTTACTATAAACTTCTGTTCTGTCTTCTTTCACTCTTATTATTATAAGTTGTGCATATATTTGTTTTGCCACACGGACCTTTCCAAAGAGGAATTCCATCTGGTTCTTTTTTGGTTTTTTGTTTGTGGTGTCCAGTTTGAACTTAATAATGTTTAAACCCATATTTTCTTTCCGTCTCTTCTTTTTGGCTGTGTGGGGATGCTGTGTTTTCTAGGTGCGGCATTTCCTGATATACAAATTTCACTGTTTTCTAATTAAGTTGTTGGACAGACTTTGTTTAACATGTTTATGGGTTTTATTGACTCACTAATAACAATGTGATTGCCATTGTCAGCAATTTAAGGGTTTTAAGCAAGACTTCTGTAACTCCTTCATAACTTCAATACAGTTATGACAGTCTTGCATGCAATTCTCGAAATACTGACAATGGCAATCACATTGTTATTAGTGATTCAATAAAACCCATAAACATATTAAAAGTTTATGTTCTCTAGAGTGAATTTAATTTTTTAATGAAAAAAAAGATGATATGCATGCACATGAAAATCGCAAAGTTTGCATAATTATAGTCTATGGGTATTTTTTTTCAACAGAGTTTAGAATAAAAGCATAATATTTGTTATCAAGTTAGCAAACGGTATCGCAAAAACCATACATAGTGACCTCATACGAGGCAATGTAGTCGCGAACGTGACTACGTACTTAAATTAGAAATTAAGGACACTTTATAACAGATGTTGATAGTACGTTTGGTACATTAGGGAGCAGTTTTGGCCCAAGTTTACAGCAAACAGCCCTACACGGTGAAAGTTTTCCCTCATTTATTATGATAGTTTGTTCTTAAGTTTGCTTGTCGTTTCATTGTTTAAACGACGTGTCAATTGAGGATATATCTACCTAAAGCGATAAGCTATCATACTGTACACATTATCCATACGGTTATAAGCTACCAGTCGACACCATGCTCGACCAAATATATGAATGAATTGAACATCTGTAAAGGATTGGTTACTAATGGCGGACTTGCTAGTACTGAACAACTAGACCGGTACAAAATACATGACCGCACTGTTTTGAATTAATCGGTAAATCGTGTTTGATTAATGTTCCAGTGCTTAAGATGCTTTAATGATATATTTTTGAAGCGTGTATATGAATGATCGAAAGGTTTTTAATCAAAGTAGCAGAAAAACTAGAATAAAGCAGATATGAATGAAAAGTACAGTTATCCAAATAAATCTTCTTGTGTCATCCTACATGTCTTTAAATAGATGAAAACTTTACTTTAAAAGCCACCGAACCCGATAAATATCAAAGTATTGCAGGCTCAGATTGATTAAGCATGTTCATAGGCAGTAATTGAAATGAATATTACTGCCCACGCCGCCTAGCCCCGAGTTGAGTGCAACTCAGTATTTACACTTATAAACAGTACCAATTTCAATTTATTCCAAACGATGGTATGCATATGTAAACTTGAACGCGGTATTTTCGGTATTTTCAGATTGATATCATTCCATGATCAGCGGCGTATGGTTCCCAGCATTCCATGATCAGCGGCGTATGGTTCCCAGCATTCATTGATCAGCGGCGTATGGTTCCCAGCATTCCATGATCAGCGGCGTATGGTTCCCAGCATTCCATGATCAGCGGCGTATGGTTCCCAGATAAAAGAATAAAAGAAAGGGTTAAACGATAAAACATAGGGCCTAAAAACAAAACATCTCCGCCCTGCCAAAAAGAAAATAAACAGACTATGTCCGAAGAGATGAAACCGCGGCGTTACCGCCTAAGGACGGTCAGTGGCAAAGCACACAGGGTTACCACTTGGTATTAAATGTACAATTGCAGCGTAAGTAAAAAAAATGACAATTAAATTGCAAACATTTGATTAAACTGATATGCTGAATATAAATGGACATGAAAATTAAAAGCAAAAATCTAAACTGTTTTACTAAGGTTGTTAATTGGGATACATTGTATTTGAAAACAAGAACACAAACACGTTCACTTTCTTCTTTGATAATTATAATAATGGAAGCGAACAGTACATAATTCTCCTCTCTTCATTTTGGCTGTGTGGGGAGGCTTTGTCTTCAGGATGTGGCCATTCCCGATATGCACACTTCACTTTTTTCAATTCTAAACCAAAATGTTTACCAACGTGAACCCTAATACAGTACTTGCTTTAAAAGTATTTACTATTTACTTTTAACATCTAGCATCGAACAAAACTCGAACCGATCTAGAAAGTGATATCGCAACCCATAAAAGTTTAGTTCAACATAATATTCATTCAGAAGAGAAAAGTCAATATACATACGATGATAATATACAACACGATAAGTATTTATTTATCGAAATACAGAAGTGCCACTTGTAGGATAATGATTGGACCTAGTGCTCATACGTCTATTTATTACAAGCTCATAATATAGTTATACAGGTGTCAAACGTCATATAACTCTCGTCTTTCCATATGATCACCACTCTTGTGGACGTTTGCCAACTTGATAAATTAGCTGACAGTAAAGATACCCTCAGCGCATCAACGAAAGGGAAATAAACTATTTAGACGAAGTTTCTACGAAACACACATTTCTGCCTGTGCGTGCATAACATGACGTAGGTCAATACAACATATTTATCTCAACTTAATTCATGGTACATATTCAATAATGGACCTGTAACCTATTTTATCGTATTTTTCACCAATTTCTTCGAGTTGCACTTCGCACACCAAATTAATTAAAAATAAACACGTTTTAATGCTAATGTTGTTTCAATGGATAATATGTGTTGATTCGATAGTTAAGATATAGGAAAAAATATCCCTGTTCGAAAGCCATTTTGAGCAAGTCAGCCTTTATGCCAGGTCAAGCCACAAGAAAACACAGACAACCGATTGGAAGAAAGGCAGGAAACAAGACGCCACAAACAATTTACGAAATAGAAGCTGAGGGGTTAACGCCTTAGATAGGTCAGTGCCAATGGGAGATGAAATGAGGTTTTACGGTTCACCAACATCACAATTGCCCCAACATGGTTCTCATATGAACCAACAAGTACAGGTTGTCTTGCTGAATTAGCTCAACATAAAGTTCTATTTTTTAAGATCACATATTTTCCTGTCTGTCTTCTTATATCAGGAAAAGCTACACTCAGAAAACACTGCCTACCCAAGCCGAAAAGAAGAGAGGAAAAACAAAACGCTTACTAGCTCTAAAAAAAGAAATGTCAGGAATCGCCACAATCACAAAACACAGCCTTCCGTAAAGTAAGTGTTTTGTGAATGCCGAAACAGCGGACCTGTATTCAAATTCGTCATCTTTATAACATATTCCATTAATGTTGATTGAAAAACGAAATTTTACACAAATTCTTGGTTTTGGTTGTGAGGGGTATTAGATATTCAGATAACAATTATTAAAACTTTAGTTGAACCGAGTATGTTATCTTTAATAATTGCTTTGTTTTGCAATTTGAATTCATTTCTTTTGTGATAATGTTACAATTCCAGTTGCTCTGGTCTCTTTAAGGTCATTGAGTCCCTACGTTTCTGTTTTCATAATGTCATACACTTTTTATCCCGTATATGTTTGTATCCTTTTGCATGCAACATTGTCGAGTTGATGGGTGTGTTGAAGTTATTTCGCCAAGACAACTTAGGCTCATGCATTTAAAAACATGTAGGGTCAAGTGTGAGGTTGGTGCACGCTAGCACGTGGTTTAAACCCCCAGTGTCAAATTACTTTAGGTAACCAATGTCAAAAGGTCTATCCTTTTAACTGTTCTTGTCTATGAGAAAATGATACTTAAACGTGCAATGAAGTTTACATAATTATATACATGCCTAACCTCAAAAGGTCATAACTCCATTCAAATGAAATCCAAGTTGACACTTTTCAGATGAAATCAATTGATGCGTGATATATTTCTATATTTCAAACTTATCTCTGTGATGTAAAATGATGCAAGAAGTGATATACATCATGGTAGATTAAATGATTTCCGATTCAACTGGTACATGCATGAACTACTTGAACCTAAAGTGAGATGTACGATTATTTAGATCGTGTTAATTATCTACCTTCCCTTTTCTGAAAAGTTCCCATATTCTCCAAATAGCTTTACAAAATTGGAAAGTCACATAAGTATCAAAATATTGCAGGCTCGGTTTGACTTAGCCTGTTCATGAAACGTAATGGAGATTCATATTAATTTGTATTCTTCCTAGTCCCGGGTTGAGCGCAACTCAATATTTTCACAAACCTTAAAATATAAATATCGTGTTCAACGTTTCTTGTTTGTTTGTTGTTGTTTTTGTTTGTTTGTTGTTTTTTTTTTGGGGGGGGGGGGGGGATTCAAGGGGGCGGGGGAAGGGGATTGTCTTGCTTAAGGCATTTTGTAGCGTTCTCTGAAATATGTGCCGTAGTGGTTCGATCCCCTGTCTTAGATGTTTGTAAACGTTCAGAAAGCAAAGGTCTCCCAGTAAATCACTGCTATCTGAGCATGCGCACTGACATCTCAAAAGTCACGAAGCATAATGAATGAAAATCTCAGTGCACGAACACATTCCGATAGAATTCGCAACTGATTCCAACAGCATACCACCATTTCGGTGTTCGACATAATTGGCAACTTGTTTGACGTCATTAAACGCATAAAATATATAAGTTGCTGATCAACCGAATTTGCGCATTATCCGAATTACCGGTGTATCTAGACTGCGCACCGGGAATCTCTGTGTCCACACGTTGTCGGGAGATAATATTCAACAATGCGCAATTGTTATCCGACAACCGTAATGGATTTATCAAATATTATAAGAAGGATTATCACAAGAGGACAGTGTGTGTATTGTTAAACACTCGAAATTTATAAACAAACACAAGGTCTTTTTAGTGGAAGCGCAATGGGCTATTGATATAGCGGTAAGAAACCCCAGCAGGCTTTGGGTAAATAAGAAAACGACTCTTGTTATTATGACACTAGCATTAATCTAGGTTAAACCTGAGAGTAATCTACCTTCTAGGGGATAAGTCTCCGCATTTAAGTGTATCTTTTGCGTTTACTTGCGAAGTCAGCAAAATTGATAGGATTTTTTTCAGTGGTTTTGCTATTGTAAGTGACTTCAGAGGTAAGATGTATTAGACGTTTGAATAGAAATAGTTAGAATATGGATCGGATCTTTCAATAAAAAGTATTTGCATTATCTTCGTTTGTTGTTTTTTTTCAATCGCACGGTTTTATTTAAGTTCGGCTTTGATCTAGTTTTACCTACTTTTATGCTCTTAATTATAGACAAAATTATATTAACACTAGTGTGAGTATATGACACGCGATCGCGCAAAAAGGGACTCCCAGCAAAACGCTGTCACAGTGGTTTATGAAACATTTCATAAAACCTAAAAACGCGGTGGTTTGTGAAACATTTCATAAAACCTAAAAAAGCTTTGGTTTGTGAAACATTTCATAAAACCTAAAAAAGCTGTGGTTTGTGAAACATTTCATAAAACCTAAAAATATTGCTTTCTGGTTCCTGCGCATTTCTAACATGCTAAAAAATGATCGCCTGTTCTTGTCTTCGAAGTAGTATATACAATTTGTCACCTTGGTGCAAAACGGTATAAGTACCATTGAAGTAGGAAGAAGACCTATATACATGTATACTGTTATCGCACCAAGGCGGCGAATAGCAATTTTCATGAAATCTGCTTTGTCTCAATCCTGACATCTTCCAAGTATACTTTGATTTCTGTATGATTCGCGCTGGTTAAATTTTCGCTGCGCATATAACGCTAGGCAGTTTTCGCGAAACCAAACCCCACCGAATATTATCCATATAATATATTATCATTCGAGAATAATATAACTGTGCGAATTTGAATCCTGATAATTATTATTGGCAGTGATACCTTATTGATATAATCCTGTTTATTATGGCAGTGATGCAAAAGTGATTTTATCCTGTTAATTAGTATTGATAGTTATACAGAAATGATATGAAATGGTCAGCTCAGTTTTTAAGCAGAACTAGATTTGAAAAAATAAGAGTTAGTTTTATTGGTTCTCCTTAATGTATCGCAAGATTTTTCATTAAAAACAAACATACAAAGCCGAATTAATCCTAGAAACTGGCTGTTCTAGGGTGGTAAAAGGTTTCGCCACTGAACGTTTCGGGCAGTTACACATCGTGGTTTTTGTTCCTGGTAATTGTTTGTGGTGTCTTTTAGTTAATTATTATTTACTCATCACGTGGTCTATTTCTCTACTAATTGATTGTATTGGAAGGTCGTGTTTTCTGAATGTGCATTTCTGATATGCATGTTTCACTTTTTAACATACTTCGTCAATCATACTTCATCTACCAGAGGAGCTTTAATTGTCACATATTTCCGCGACTCTAAAGTTTAGATACAATTCACATTTTCATTCATTAGAAAAATCTATAAACGAGTTTGTGCATTAAGTAAATACATCAGTCTTAATCATTTAAATTCTCAGTGTGCGTCTTACAATTAGCTCGATATCCTTTGAAAGGTTAAAGTGTACAGTACTGTTGTTAATGCGTGTGTCTTATTGCTAGATCAAGTACTATTTAATTTGCACGCATGTATAAGTTTTATCCTTCGTTCTGACTTCATTTCCTAGGTGAACTAGGTAATGGTCAATGAATTTACGTCCATGACTGCTAGTTTTAATTGTAAGTTTTCGGTACAAGTCATTATACTAAAAAAGATGAAGAAGAAACTTTGAAAGCCACCGAAAACGACAAAAATCAAAATGTTGCAGTTTCATTGTGGTTGAGCCTGTTCATTGGCGGAAATGCATATTACTGCCCACGCCGCTCAGTTTACAGCGCTCTGCAGGCCTGCTGATTACACCATCTACAGTTGATCATTATGCTTACCTCTTTGGTTGCTCGACGGTGGCAGGGGTTTAAGAGTTTATGAAGGTTTATGGGGAAATCTTTTCTTAAAAGAACCTAGAAGCTCGATTCGTTTCTTTTATCCCTGTCATCGTGTTCTTGCTGATTTTACTCCAGGAGCTCTGGTCTCGGTAAGATCATTTAGTACCTACCCTTTGGCCTTGCAATGCTATTAGCTTCTTATGTTTTATATGTTTGTGCTTTTGCATGCAACATTGTTGAGCCGATGGGTGGGTTGGAGTTATTTCACCAAAACAACTTGTACTTGTTTTGTGATACGAAAACCTTTTTGGGGCAAGTGTGAGGTTGGTGCACCCTAGAACCTGGTTTAAACCCCCAGTGGCAATTTGTTTTGCCACTGACCGTTCCAAGGCGGTATCCCCAAAGGTTCTCTTCTTCGTTAATTGTTTGTGGCGTCCTATATGAATTGACATACAACATGCTCTCTCTCTTCCTTTCTTCTTTTTCGCTGCGTGGGGAGGCTGTGTTTTTTGAGTGTGACGATTCCTGATATGCATACATTACTTTTTTATAGTTACACAGATATGTGTATGTAAGCTTCAAGGCGGCTCCATCGACATCCAGTGGAGACTCTATAACCAAGCAACAGACAACCAAATAATAATAATAACAATTACAATACTGAATGAACACAGAGGGGTTCAAAAACACACACAAACATGCACACAATGCATTCTAGGTAAACTCGTGTTTTTAACGTTGTAACTATATATAAAACCTGATGTCATGCTCGGCTGAGACAATTCTTTATTAGTTATCCCTTCCGTCTTGTATCTATAATGTCACCGATATGGCAAATGACATTACAACTTTCAACTTCTGCAGTTTCATTGCTTAGTTCGCTTTAATGTGCTTATTTCATACATTAATATGCTTATTTCAAACATTTATGTGCTTACTTCAAACATAACTATCGACTTGCATGTTTTCTGTTTACCTCTTTACCGTAACTCGATCACGTAAAAAATTAAAATCAGAAACAAGGGTCGTGACCTAGGCTGCAAGGACCAATCCTAAAATTTACATTATTTTTGAAGTCTTGTTTGCCTTTTCATAAAATTTAGAAAATATCGAAGATATATTGTCAATTAAGCAAAATGAACACACACTGTTCAGGGTTTCCTGGCACGAAATCGCTTTTAAAGAGACTTCTTTATAATGCGAGACATAATTTATTTATTACGTAACCGGCTGTATTCAAAGTTTTGAAGTTGCATGCAAAGAATGAATGAATTGGTAGGCTATATTTTGTGTGAATGAATTACAGCGTTGTGTTTTATCGTAAAAGATCAAAGTAGGTCGCACTGGTGATTAATTTCGTTTACAAACCGCAATGCAAATAAGCACTGCTCCAATCTTTCTCGGTTTAGTGTGTGTTAGTGTCTACCCGAAATATAAACCCTTTTGAAGTGTTTGGTTTGCATACGTTCAAGTGAACAACTTGATGACCTAGATTTCAGATGAACATCTGTTATCCCGATATTGACGTGGTATCAGTGAGTTTTGCTGGTACTAAATTTCGAGACCAAGAATGGGAAAACATACACTTAAAAAAGTCCAAAATAATTCGCTGATATCCCGATATGGGCGTGGCAACAGTGAGTTATGCTGGACAGGTACAAATTTGTAGGGAAAGCATACCCTTATACAACCCAAGCTAATTCGCTCAGTTTTAAAATATTCTCGAAATTATACTGTGCGGGCTCGCTCCCAGGTAGGGGCAATATTCGTATATTTTATATTCGTGGGCATAAACTATCTTGGTTTCCTTTTAAATATTATTTTCGTGGGTCCTTTGATGAGTATTGTTATTTAATAAAATACTTTTTATTTCAATGCTTTATTTTGAGGTAGATTTGGATCCGTGGAGTGATGACCATTTGCGATATGCTATTTTTACAATTAAGGTTAAAAATTGAAACATGCATACCAGGAAAGGCCACACTCAGAAAACACAGTCTCTCCCTCACAGCCGAAGATCAGAGAACAAAAGAGAGCAATGGTTTATAAATTAACAATTTCAAGGAAGACACCACAAACAAACATGATGGGTTACCGCCTTGGAACAGTAAATAACCAACCAATTCGATAATGGGAATGGGGAGAGTAAAAACAGAATTAGGGTAAAGGAATAAAGAATAAACATTGTTATAAAAAGGCTATGACTTGGCATGTGGAAATAGATGAAAAGGGAACTCTAGAAACCAGAAGACAACAATCATGAAAATATTGCGGGCTCGGTTTAAATGAGTCTGTTCATGTTGAGCTATGGAATAGCATTTTACTGCACACGCCGCCTTGTCCCTTGTTGAGCACGTCTCAATATTCTCACAAGCAAACCGTAAAATTGCGATCCATCACAAACGATGGTATCCATATGGCGGTGAACATGGAACCTTCAAAGCGGTATTTTCATATTAATACCAGTTCATATTCATCGGCGTTTAGTCCCCAGATCTATAAAAAATGGGAAACGAAATCTTTTGAATCTGTTAATTTTGCATAGCTAAGCAGTGTGGATTCGATGGACAATGATTAAAAAGCAATAACCATATTTGGGTTAAACTATACATGCAAGCGCAATGAAGACATATGAATCAATCAAACCTTTGACATGATGTCTCAAACTTCGTGAAAATCGACAGACCAAAACCAAATCGACTAGACAGTGCCAATAATTTACTGGACAGTGAAAGATACGTACAATGTGTGAAGTGACTGGATAGATAACTGTTTTGTTAAAAAACACAAAGAAACTCACTTAAACTTGTAATTAGTCTTTTTGTATTATTTATGGTTGCATATAAACAATTTATTATGCATTGAGTGTTAACAAACAGGGGATTTTTGAGAAACGATTTTAAATACGATAACCGCTGAAACAATTACTTACCAGTGACTCATAAATATCCTAACTAAATAGATTCCCCTTACACAGCAAAATATGCTAAGCCTCAAGTGCATGGTTTCAAGTGCAAGCCAGTACTTTTAGAGAAATATCCTTGTCGATTGAATTATTCTATGTTTAATTACTAAATTACGATATTTTGATTATTTGTTGTATTCGGTTTTCCTTTTTCATCACATTAGCGTTGTTTATGCCGTGTGGCGGCTGTAAAATGTCTTCCAGTACATTCAGTCGGTGTTGTTTACAATTACATAAGTACCATTTTGTTCATAAATAAGTATCGTGCTTAATATTTACAGAATGATATGTTTCTATCTTCATGCACGTGTAAGATTCATAGATACTAAATCGATAAAGGAAGGCAGGGTGACATTATTTGCAATATCTTGCGAGCGCGTTGACTCAAAACAAGGAAATTCTCTCAAGGAACTCTAACTCTCTAGCAACATTTTTAAGTTGATTGGTGAGTTGGAGTTATTTCACCAAGACAACTTGTGCTTGTTTGTTGATATGAGAACCTGATGGGGCAAGTGTGAGGTTGGTGCACCCTAGAACCTGGTTTAAACCCCCAGTGGCAACTTGTTTGCCACTGACCTTTCCAAGGCGGTAACACAGAGGGTTCTCTTTTTCGTTAGTTGTTTGTGGCGTCTTATTTGAATTGACATACTTCTTTTTCGCTGCGTGGGGAGGCTGTGTTTTGGGAGTGTGGCGATTCCTGATATGCATATTTCACTCTTTGTTTCTCTAGGTTACAATGCACTTAGTACTGTATCGCTTCTTTATCTCTTGAGTATAAAAGAAAACTAAATAGATGAAAAAACTTTGAAAGCCACCCAACACGTCAAAAATTCAAAAATGATGCAGGCTCGATTTGGTTGAGGCCAGTTAATGGGCTGTAATCGAAATGCATTTTACTCTCCACGCCACATAGCATGATATTGATATTTTCACAGATATATGGAGCGGGATGCAAAATGCGTAATTGATAACAGCACTGATTGAATGTACCAGAAGACTTTCTACAGCCGCCACTCGGCTAAAACAACGCTAGTCTAATTTAGATATTTAACAAGTTAAATTTGGAACCTAGCAACAAGACACAACAAATGATCAGAATATTGTTATCAAATAATTAAACATAACATAACTCACAAATAATGTTTATTGTCAATATTAATACGTAAACTACAAACAAGTTTTGTTGTTTTTGTTGCTGTTCTGCTTTACCAAAGGAAAGCACACATAATTGTGAAGATAAGTAGTGTCTCAATTTTCTATTTAAACACTATTCCTTTAGATGTTCGACTGCACTAAAATCAAAACTATGTCAGTTGACAATCGGCAAGTTTTACAAGGCTATCAAATTTCTACACTTTTATGACCTAATGGAAAGCCAGATTTATTCCACGTCATTCATTATGATTTACGTACATTGAAAAAATATCATTTTCTATTAGTTTCAATATTCAATGAGCTATATCTGGTATTGCATTTAAGTTTTAGTTTTTACGACTATTAAGCAAATACTACTTTAAATTAGTCTTCTATCGTTCTTGCAATTATGACAAATTGTTACCATTAAGTGGTTGTGTGGGCGTCCAAACAATATCTCAAACAAACAAAAATGTTTTAAATGATATAATTAAGGTTAATCAACTGAATCCATTAAGCGTCGTGAAACTGATAACTTCTCTGTTTCTATCAAGAAAAAATTATTAATCAGGGTATAAAAGAACAGTTGAAACCTAAGCTCAGATTAACGTCTATACAAAAGAGACAATCAGTGCTGTTATCAGTTACGCCCCTTGAAGGAGGTTGATCACGATATTTATATAAATTTGTGAAAATATTAAGTTGCGCTCAATCCAGGGGCTAGGCGGCGTTGACAGTAATCTGCATTTCCATTACTGCTCATGAACGGGCTCAATAAATCGAGCCTGGAGTATTTCGATATTTGTCTTCGGTGGATTTCAAAGTTTCTTGTTTTGTCACTTCCATTCCAAGACAGAAATCCATAGTTTATCTTTTTCGTTTTTCTATGGTGCCCTTTTTTAAAACCAATGCTCTCTTGCCCTTTATGTTTGAAGGTCAGGTTTTCTGAGTGTGGCCATTCCTGATATGCAAATTATCTATTTTGTAAAGATAAATGAAAATAAAACATACGTGTAACAAAACCACCTTGCAATAAAATATCCTAATAAACAACAACCCTTAGACTTATTTAGGTGTTTTTCATGATTTGCTGAAATCAACATTTAAAATTTCGTGCTCTGACCTTTAACATTTAGGCCTTTAAAGATACGGATGAAACAACGCCACTTTGCTCGGCGATGCCGCCGCCTTTGTATGGCTTTGGGATTATTACACAAATTAAATAGATAATAAAAATTAATTTTTAAAGCCACGAAACACACATGAAAATATTACAAGCTTGGTATTGAGCCTGTTCATGGGCAGTAACTGAAATGCATATAACCGACCACGCTGCTTAGCCCCAGGTTCAGCGCTACTATGTACAGAGCTCGATGGCCTTCAAACTAGTAACAAAATCACATTGAAAGAGAATATTTGATTATTTTCTTATTTTACTGTTTTCCATGATTTGCGGAAACCAAATCAAAGAGCATGAAGGCAGTGCATGAATAGATCTTAATGTGTACTGGTATACATCGCATATGTGTAAATTCTATTAAATTTAAATGCAGATGTGTACTCTTTATCATTTCAAATCTATGATATAGATGAAACATTACAAGGAACTTTAAAAGCGACCGAACGCGACAAATTTAAACATATTGCAGGTTCGGTTTGATTGAGCCTGTTCTTTTGGCAGTAATGGAAATGCATATTACTACCCCCATTGAGCGCAACTCAATATTTACACCAACAAACAGTACAGTTTTGATCCATCCCAAAAGATGGTGTTTGTATATGGTGGTAAACATGGAGCGTTCAAAGCGTTATTTTTAGATTAATACCATTCTATGTTTAGCGGCGCATGGACCTGGGATAAAAGAATGGGGTTGCCCTAAACGAGAAAACAATGGGCGGAACTAAACAGGATATAATGTTGAAGGGATATTCTCAGTGTTGGCTTTAGAGAAAAGAGAAGTACGTTAGACTGCGTTTTTATTTTTCATACTGTTAAACCGAACATCAGTTACAAGGAAATGTCTTATTATATAGTTTATATTGATTTTAAAAAGGTAAAAGATGCTTATCAGGAATAGCCACACTCAGGAAACCTGACCTTCAAGTATGAAAGGCAAGAGAGCATTGGCTTTATACAGATCAGTTTGAAGAAGGACACTACAGCAAAACGGAAAAAAGAGAAGCCCCATATCAGTGATGAATTTCTACGTGTAACATTGACTTTTGATAATCATTAGCCATGACTGTCAAATTCCTAATAAGTGACGCACGTAAAACTCAGTTGGGGGCTGATTTGAACCTCATGGGTCCTTGGTTTAATCTCTCCTAGGGGTGTCAGTTTAATGATACTTTTGCCTGAAGATATTTTTATCTAAGTATGTTACCTGGGAAACGAGTGTTAAAGAGGAAAACCAGGAATCTTTGGCCTTTGAAACGCTAGTGTTATAATAATAATAATAATAATAATAATAACAATAATAATAATAATAATAATAATAATAATAATAATTATTATTATTATTATTATTATTATTATTATTATTATTATTATTATTATTATTATTATTATTATTATTATTATTATTATTATTATTATTATTATTATCAAATATCCTACCAATTTGAAACATCCGTTGGAAAAAAAAGTATAATTGCAATAATTTGTCACATACAAAATGTACTTTATTTCGGAACTGTGTTCTATTACTTGTTAAAACATCTAATGACGACTCTATGACGTCACCAGTGGCAAGCTACAAGCAGTTATATATCACAATGGAAAAGTCACTGTTATAATTGTATCATAAAATACAAACATTTCCTTGTTATGAACCAACTTTCCACCCGATTGGTTATCCTTTTTATGAAGAGAAATTTAAGTAGTTACTAAAAGGGAAAGACAAGTGATAAATGATAGTGTACAATTTCCTGGTATGACGTCACTGCCATTCCTAATTGGGATATTTCTAAAGTTAACTAAATGTTGCCATAAATTAGATTTTCTCTTTCCTTACTTGTTAAGTCAATTAGTCTGCAATAGAGAACAAGATTTACATCCATAGGATTGGAGAGTCAATATCAAACACTACCCTAACGACAAGGAGAAAAAGCTATTTTAATCGATCTGCAGAGCAAAAAGGTTAAACAGAACAACAGTCTTGTTCTATGTCCAGTATTTTTTTACCGTCAAGTTACTATCAGGGGCGTAGCCAGCTTTTTATAAGTTGTAGGCACATATAAGGGTTTCCTAGTGGCGGTTACCCCCCTCCCCCTCCCCCAAGAGGCATTAAGCATGTGGAGATTTTATATAGCAAAATGCAAAGAAAGCGTGACAACACAGAGATTTGGAACGAAGGTCTGCATTTACATCTGGCAAATAAAATAATCATTTTCCCCGGAAGGCAAATCAAAGCCAAAGACATATTTGATTCGACAAAAAAGGCTTGAACCTGCAACCATACCACCCCATTGTTTTATTGTATTTTTGGGACTTTGGAAAGCGTTATTTTCCTGTCAAACTTGTAGGCCCGGGCCTACATGGCCTTATAGTAGCTACGCCACTGACTATTTCAAATTCCATTGGCAACCTCCCAAATAAAAATGCAGTTAATGAACAGGTTCATGAAGTCATAAGTGCCCAAGGTTATAAAGCTGAGCATGGAAACCAGTCTCAAATCTCAAGCATCTGATTGGCTGAAATGGCGACTGGTCGCCATTTCAGCCAATCAGATGCTTGGGATTTGAGACTGGTTTCTAAACTCAGTTTTATAACCTTCGGCAAATATTGGCCTAAAATATTGAAAATATTGGTTTCGTTACATATCACAAATTTAATGTATTTAAATACACGAAATGGCTACTCTTTGTATATCTAAACATTTTATATCGATCACTAATAAAGAACTGAATAATAAGCCAGCAAAATGTCTAAAATGTCTGAAAAAAATAACCAAACACTCATATTCAGAGTAGATTTAAGAGGATTTCGGTGTTGGCATACTATTAGACCAAAACCGAATTCGGTTAAGACTTATTCTGTTTTTTGTATTTCAAATGTTTTACAAATATATTTTCTAAGTTGTTTTTATAATTATTTTGAAAGTATGAAGTACTATGTCTGTGATTTATTACAGAAATTTAATTAGTTTGCACAATTTGTCAAGTTCTAATTCCACTTCTTTTACAAATTGGTATATATTATATTTTTACTGAAGGCCAAACTTGAAATCCAATTGCGTGCAAGATGGTTTACAATGTATCGAATTGTTACAAAAATCTTGGTGGTCTGCTAATTATCTGTAAATTATTTCTATGACCCTACTTATCAAACAATATAGTGCAAATTAAAACAATGCAAATTCATGAATGATTACACTGTGCAACAAATATGAAACCATTAGAAGAGCGGTTTTTGTATGTTTTTCAAACGAATAAAGGCCTCGCCGTGTAAGGCACGCACTCATCGTCGCCCAACCTTTGCGATATACAGGGTCAAGCTAGGGATCACCAAACGGCGTTGTCAAGAACCTTAGGATATCACAATTCTTTTGCCTCATAAACTTCAAACAATACTTTTGCTAGGTATCAGTTACTATTAAAACAATTCCTCAACAACGACTGTCAAAAGTTGTTGAGATAATACCCAAAAACAAATCAGTAGTATTACAGATAATGAAAGAAAGTGTTTCATTTTGGGGTTCAAACACGCAATCGACGTGTTAATTTGAATGAAAACGATGATCTGTAAATCGTTCAAGACCAATTAACAAGTCTTTTATTACAATTTTGTATGGCAAAGTAACGTTGGGTGTAACTGATTTAAGATTGGGACGCGATGTTTGTGCAAGTCTCTTTGAAGTCTTTTTGAATATTTTACAAAAGGGTCAACTCGTAACTGTCTGTAATTATTTTGTGTGGTTTAAGCAGGACTGCTAATGCCAAATTGATTGTGAAGTAATTGTTTTTGCTTTAGGAAATATATCGTCCCCTAGTATCAAGACGAATGTAAAATAATACTCAAATCTCTATGATACTTATTCTAGTAGCATGCTTGCAAAGAACTCACAAACATAGTAATAGCAGAATTAATAAAATATTAGTGCGTTAAGGCAGTATTTCCACCCATTTATGTCCCTGTTTCTAGGAAAATGCCTTTACAGAGTTGGTGTAATACCAAGTACAAACATTAATTGTTAAATACTGTCATTGCTTTCACTTCATACTTGTTACTCCCATATATCCAGATGACCGAGGTAAGAGATTAAACTTAAGAAGATTTTTGAAAGTTTTTCGGGGTAATTCAAAGTAGGTTTTTTTTCTTGCATACCGGATAAGTGTTTCCGCGTGATTTGCTGGGGAAGGAAAATAGTCTGTTTTTCCTAGGGAAACATTACCTTGACGTCATGTCTTCAAGTATCTGACTTAATGTTTTCATGTTCAACTAACATTTATTCAAGATACTTATAATCCATCCTCTGAAATAGTTACGTTTACGGTAGTGTATTTGTAACCCGATTCCAGTTAGTCATAATTTTGTATAATAATCATAGGCCTAATAACAAGTTTGACTTAAAAGTACTCAGGAATAATTTCCTTCATGTTAAAGTTTATGTGAAACATACATAGTTGATAACTTCCATCTGCTTTAGTAATTGTTCATACAATCGTTGTAGATAGTAAAGATCCTGTCATCCGTGTATACAGTTTACTTTTAAGATGCGTAGGTACATATGATATTTCATTATGCCGGTTACATAGACTTCTGAATCATTGATTTTTTGGTGTCAAAAATATAAGGTCCGGCAAACTCTCTTTTAAGGTGATCGATTATGAGGAAACAAACTTTTTGCGGTTTGCATTTTTTCTCTAATAAGGATTGCGTTGTGCATTAATGTTTTTTAGCTTAACAATGCTATTAGCTTCTTATGATTTTTTGTTTATGTGTGCTTTTGCATGTAAAATTGTCGAGTGGATGGGTAGATTGGAGTTTTTTCAGCAAGAAAACTTGTTTGTTCATATGAGAACCTACTGGGTCAAGTAAGAGGTTGGTGGACCCTAGAACCTGGTTTTAATCCCCAGTGGCAAATTATTTTGCCTCGGATTGTTCCAAGGCGGTAACCACAATGGTTCTCTTTATCGTTAATTGTTTGCGATTTCTACTTTGAATCTCTTATAAACTCGTGATCTCTTTTTCTCTCTGCATTTTTTTTGGTGCGTGGAGGCAGATTTTTCTGATTGTGCCAATTCCTGATATAAATATTTCATTTTTAATATAGCTGTCAATGTAGATGTTAATTTAAAATCTACCACGCTGATTTATGTGTTTAACCCGGAGCTGGATGATGTGGGCAATTAGATGTATTTCAAAAGTTCCCTCTTCATCGATTTAGTTAGAATATTTTTATGTTTTTGTTGTTTTGTTGTTTTTATTTATTTGCCGAATTCATTACTTGACATACAAATATAATTAAACGATTCTAGTCATACAATATGCTTTAGGGAAGTTGACGTCATAACGATATGAAGAAGACAACATTTCTTATGATAACGCATTAATCTTTACAGTATAGTTTGTAAGAAAAAAATAATAACCATACCTTATTAATACATAATTTAGCTTTAACAAATGAATATAATATACCAAACCTAATAGAATTATGAAAATGATAGAGTATCGTTAGTTCTTGTCCCAAATACCAATATAAAATGGCAAATTGACCACCTAAGACATATAGCCAAAAAAGTCTATTTTCGTCACCTTAGTGCAAAAACGGTGAAAGTACTATTGACATGTGAAGGAGATATACCGTTATTGCACTGAGGTGTCAAATTGTACTCTAACTTTTGCAATGACGTTTTTGTCACAGTCATTTTCAGCCGTCTTTCAAAAAAATAAGGTCTCTTGATCAATTTCGGCAATTATTGCCTATTCTTATCCCTTGACATTACTCAGATCTTGGTCCCGTTTAATGTGTGGTGTCAATTTGAAAGGTGTGGCACGGGCAATCATTTTTTACACTACGACATTTAAACATACCATTATATGACAAAAGAACTGTTGACTTGTCTTTAGAAACATGGTTATCAATTTTCTTCAATCATGTTATTTTCTAAAACGGCCTAGAAAGACACTGTTAGCTAATTGCATACTCGTTTAAAACATTATACAAATATGGGGTATGAATGGAGCTAAATAATTTCAAAATATTTTAGT
Source organism: Corbicula japonica (assembly GCA_038501625.1). Taxonomy (NCBI): domain Eukaryota; kingdom Metazoa; phylum Mollusca; class Bivalvia; order Venerida; family Cyrenidae; genus Corbicula; species Corbicula japonica. The sequence goes on along the minus strand of JAZAYU010000111.1, from coordinate 976,025 downwards.
CGTATATAGTTTCTTAATTGAACGCAAATATGCTTATTTATTTCTAGTTCGAACTATAATAAGATTACACTTTTAGAAGTAGTTTATTGCCCATTTCTTTCTTTGAAGTTAATATATAAAAACGCTAGTTTTGATTATATTTTAATTAAAATCATCTGTAATTTAACAGACTATTTCAATAATATTTGTAAGTAAGTTACACCTAGAAACTTGAATGCTGATAATAATGTTGTTGGTAACTACTTTTGGTTCGTGCACGTACCTCAATAACCCATACCGAACAGCAAAAGTACACCTGTTGTTAAACATAGGCAAACTCCTAGCAGCGGTTACTTCCGCTTACTGTATTAGTTATTAGTACGCCTATTTTTATACATAAGTGAATTCCTAGCAGCGGTTACTTCCGCTTAGAGTATCAGTACTAAGTACGCCTATTTTTAAACAAAGTCGAATTTCTACAGCGGTTACTTCCGCTTACTGTATCAATTATCAGTACGCCTATTTTTAGACATTGACAAACTCCTAGCAGCGGTTACTTCCGCTTACAGTATCAGTAACCAGTACGCCTATTTTTAAACATAGGCGAATTCCTAGCAGCGGTTACTCCCGCTAACAGTATCAGTAACCAGTACGCCTAGGTTTTAACATCTATATGAATACCTAGCAGCGGTTACTTCCGCTTAGAGTATCAGTAACCAGTACGCCTAGTTTTAAACATAGGCGAATTCCTAGCAGCGGTTACTTCCGCTTACAGTATCAGTAACCAGTACGCCTAGTTTTAAACATAGATGAATACCTAGCAGCGGTTACTTCCGCTAACAGTATCAGTAACCAGTACGCCTAGTTTTAAACATAGGCGAAATCCTAGCAGCGGTTACTTCCGCTAACAGTATCAGTAACCAGTACGCCTTGTTTTAAACATAGATGAATACCTAGCAGCGGTTACTTCCGCATAGATGAATACCTAGCAGCGGTTACTTCCGCTAACAGTATCAGTAACCAGTATGCCTAGTTTTAAACATAGATGAATACCTAGCAGCGGTTACTTCCGCTTACAGTATCAGTAACCAGTACGCCTAGTTTTAAACACAGATGAATACCTAGCAGCGGTTACTTCCGCTTACAGTATCAGTAACCAGTACGCCTAGTTTTAAACACAGATGAATACCTAGCAGCGGTTACTTCCGCTTACAGTATCATTAACCGTTTCTGTCACATACACTTTTATTTTTTAATTTATAATGGAATAACTTAGTTTTCTAATCTATAATAAACATGCACATCACTGTTCACTGTTAAGGATTATAAAATAATTAATAATCATAATAACTAATAATAATGAATCTAATTTATAATAAACACGTACATCTCTGAATACTGTTAAGAATGATTAAATAATTAATAATCATAATAATTAATAATAATAAACCTGAAAAGATTTTTTTAAAAATACTCATTTTGCATATGTCGGTCAACTAGTTATGTGTCTCTGGTGAAGTAACAATAAGTGGGTGTAACCGCTGTGTTGCTTTTGATAACATATTGTACATATGTTTGTCACGTATTTATGTGTCTGTGGTGAGGTTGAAATAATTTTACATATGTCTGTCAAGTAGTTTTATGTCACTGTGAAGTTATCATTAGGGGAAGTAACCGATGTGATACGTTTGATGCTGATGCTGTGTTTTCTTGGTGTGGCAATTCCTTATATGTAAGCCAGCTTTGTGAATGACGCTAGGTTACTATAGTTTATATAGATGAGAAGAACAAAAACTTTTTAAAATGAAATAGTTAAGTTCTCGTTAAGATTATACCAATCAAACATTCTAGCCTAATTGTACCTGAATGTATTAGTACAAGGTATTAAAAGCCCAGATTTCTCTAAATACATTTATAATTGCCGTAATGCATTAAATTATGTTTATTTAAATTTTAAAGGTCCTATAAACTTTTCACTTTACGCTTATTGTATTTTAACAAGATAAGATTGAGTGGGTACGATTTGTTATTCGAATTCGAAAACACTACCCATGATGAAACGCTTCGTATTGTTATAATGATTAAGCGTCAGATTTATCCTTTTTTTTTCATTCATAAAACGGTTAATAACCTTTGACGTCAGTGCCTAACATTATTTTTAACTTCGTTAATTTTTATTGTTTAATTGCTCTGTATAAATGATTACGTATGGATAGATAGGCAGTCATGTGATTCTTTATGAATATAATTATAATAAAATGGGAGTTTACCTTTGACCTCAGTATCTTACATCATTTAACGTTTATATTTCTGGTTTAACTATCCTTGGATTAAAGTTAGCACTGGCTGCATCAGTGTTCCATCCTTTGTTACATTATATTATAAATATTGCTTTTATCATTTTTTAACTTACTAAAATTCTTACTTCCTGCACAACGGTTTGTCTGCAAATATTTAAGTCTTACGGGATTAAGTGTTAGTTTTTGCACCTTTCTTGCACTTTGCTAGGTTACTTCTTGGTGGACTGAGTAGCCTAGTAGCCCTAGCACCATCTCTTTTACTAACCAACCCCCAGCTCGATCGGTTTCATTTTTTCTGCCATCCTGTTACTGCTGATTCAAGTCCAGGTGCTTTACTCTTTTTGCTTTACACTGACCTAGGCTTAATTTTTCATGTTTTTACATTTTATTTCATTCAAGATGGCCGTGTAGGTGGTTGGGTTGGAGTTATTTTACCAAGTCAACTTGAGCATGTTTCGTTTTTAGCACCTGGCGGGGCAAGTGTGAAGTTAGTGCACACAGTCACATTATTAACTGAAAACGTAAGATTTAGCAATAATCATTATTTTGCACATTCATTATTCTATATACTAGTAACTTTTACAGCATCAGTTTACCAGTAATAATAGCACAATGTCAAAGACAGTTATGCATAATAATGAATATGAAGTAGCCAGCATTCTGAAAAAAAATTTAAATAAATTTCTTTAATTACGCGAAAGTAACTTAAGAAAAAATAAACGTAATTAAATGGGAACATTGTGAAAATATTGCACTAGATGAAAAGGGAACACGACAAAGAACCCATCAAAATTTTGCAGGCTGTTCACGAGCAGTTGCGGTAGAGCATGTTATTATCTACGCCGCCTAGTAGTGTTGGGATATCGGTTGCAGATCACAATCGATCATCTGTTGGAATCGGTTGCCACTTCCGATGTGATTTCACCGATTATTAATCGGTTTATAAATCATATCTGTGTTACATAAACAAATGGTTTCTAATAAGTAGCTTATATAATATCCTTTATTATTGTGTGTTTGCTGCTACTTTCTACATAAAGGTTGGTGTTCCAATTGCAAAAATAAAACTTTTTCACATGTTTTTATTAAATATGCACTGATTAGAATGAATGAACAATGATTAACAAAGAATACACACCCCAAAATACGTTGTTGATAGCACTCAATGACCAAAAGGCCCTACCAAATAATTTCAATCATGACTAGTACAAATATTGACCAAATTATGTTTAATTGTGCAGTAGTTTACAGCCGGGGGTATACATCGGTTTAAATCGATTGTGGGATAATGACATCGATTATCGGCATCGGAAGGTTCTGTAATGGTAATGGAAATGTCTGTTACTGTCAACGCCGCCTAGCCCCGTGTTGAGCGCAACTCAATTATTACACAAATATAAGTGTCGTTTTCAATGGCATTCATAGCGTAATGTATTTATTGTACGGGAAAACAATTTACGACAACCATACTGCGCGTGATAATTAAATAGATAGTAAGGTAAATTTGAACACCATCGAACACGATAACAATTTAATATGAAAATATTGCTGTGTTGTCTTCATCAAGTCTGTTCACGAGAAGTAATAAAAATGCTCATTACAGCCAAAGCCGACTAGCCAAAGGTTGAGCACAACTCAATATTTCACAGATACTAGTATAAAAATTGTGATCAGCGGCCTTAAAATGGCACAAACTCGGTTTGATTGTGTATGTTCATGGGCATTTATGGAAATATATATTACTGCCCACACCGCCTAACCCCGGGTTGAGTACACATTAAGTAAACAGTAGAGTTTCAATCCATCCCAAATGGGATTAATCGTCAGATGCTTTGTAGATACGGACCCATGTACATGACCTGTGTTATGTACTTTAATCTTAAATTCTGTTAAGCTGAATTAAAAGTAATACAATTCACATGTTTATTAAAAATTCATTCATAAAATTTTTGACTACAGTTTCGCTATTCAATACATTTCAAAGAGCACCAAATCAAAGTAACTCGCTTGCTCAGTCGATTTAATGACAATGGTGTCAACGTATTAATATCAAAAATCTTTTCTTAATTGATTAAACGAAGGTGCAGGGGGTATACTTAAAAGTAGTCTAACGCTCTTAAAAAGTACTTCACTTTTAAACACCGTTATTAAAAAGAAATACAATTTAATATGTATATCTGTATATAGGTGTATTAAAATGTAACATATATTTGCATATTTGTGATTTTGTCTCTAGAATGCCGAAAATATACCCCTAACCCTATATAACAGATAAGATAGTATACTTAGTCTGAAGCCAAAAATATAAAAATAAGACTGCTTGTTTATTTGCATCACATGATCATACAAGAAATTTGCATCTTTAGATGTTCGCAACAATTACATCGTTATCCTTAAAAACATGAGACCAACATAGAATACACCTCGTTGCTTTAGGGAAATGCATATTAACAAAATAGATAAAACATAACTTTTAAAACCACCGAATACTTAAGTGCAGGCTCTGTTTGTTTGAGCCTGTTCTCGAGCAGTAACTGAACTGAATATTGCTGTAAAAGCTAAATAAAATCTTAAATAATTTTAAAATAATTCTAAACTGTAAATATTACTGAATATTAAAAGTATTATGCCACAATGCAAAAACAATGGTGCGAAACAACTATAGATATATAAAGACAAGATGTGTATTAACAAACTGTGAACATATTTAAAACAAAGTGATCTATGCATATATATGGAATATTATAACAGTATGCATTCTGTAGGTTCGTATTTTTCGAGTTGGGTATGTAATCAATATCGCGCGAGACCGAAGGTCGAGCGTGATGTGGTTACATACGCAACGAGAAATAATACGAACCTACAGAATGCATACTGTCATAATGTTCCTTTTATTATATACCCTTCTCCCTCAAAACAAATTTAGATAAACTAAACAACAAAATTTTAGTCAAAAACGCGGTAAACATAATAGCAGAAATAAAAATAGTAACGCGATAGTAAATTTTTGAATGGCGTAGAAAATTTATGAATGGCGTAAAAATACCGTAACGTTTGTAAAACTGCGACTGAAATTTCCTATTTTGGAGTTCGTTAAGTGCCGGAAAATTACGACAACCTACCGTGACTTTATATATGACGTCACATAGAATACGGAAAGCTGGACATTGTTCGATACGGAATTTCTAATCTGACGAGTTGCATCAATTTTGCGGATTAACGATGCACTATGCAAAAATCATTCATGGGTATATAATAAAAGGAATAACCACATCCAGAAAACACAGCCTCCTTACACAGCAAATAAGTAGAGAGGAAATAAATAACCACATCCAGAAAACACAGCCTCCTTGCACAGCCAATAAGAAGAGAGGAAATAAATAACCACATCCAGAAACCACAGCCTCCTTACACAGCCAATAAGTAGAGAGGAAATAAATAACCACTTCCAGAAAACACAGCCTCCTTACACAGCCAATAAGTAGAGAGGAAATAAATAACCACATCCTGAAAACACAGCCTCCTTACACAGCCAATAAGTAGAGGAAATAAATAACCACATCCTGATAACACAGCCTCCTTACACAGCCAATAAGTAGAGAGGAAATAAATAACCACATCCAGAAAACACAGCCTCCTTACACAGCCAATAAGTAGAGAGGAAATAAATAACCACATCCTGAAAACACAGCCTCCTTACACAGCCAATAAGTAGAGAGGAAATAAATAACCACATCCAGAACAAACAGCCTCCTTACACAGCCAATAAGTAGAGAGGAAATAAATAACCACATCCTGAAAACACAGCCTCCTTACACAGCCAATAAGTAGAGAGGAAATAAATAACCACATCCTGAAAACACAGCCTCCTTACACAGCCAATAAGTAGAGAGGAAATAAATAACCACATCCAGAAAACACAGCCTCCTTACACAGCCAATAAGTAGAGAGGAAATAAATAACCACATCCAGAAAACACAGCCTCCTTACACAGCCAATAAGTAGAGAGGAAATAAATAACCACATCCAGAAAACACAGCCTCCTTACACAGCCAATAAGTAGAGGAAATAAATAACCACATCCAGAAAACACAGCCTCCTTACACAGCCAATAAGTAGAGAGGAAATAAATAACCACATCCTGAAAACACAGCCTCCTTACACAGCCAATAAGTAGAGAGGAAATAAATAACCACATCCAGAAAACACAGCCTCCTTACACAGCCAATAAGTAGAGAGGAAATAAATAACCACATCCAGAAAACACAGCCTCCTTACACAGCCAATAAGTAGAGAGGAAATAAATAACCACATCCAGAAAACACAGCCTCCTTACACAGCCAATAAGTAGAGAGGACATAAATAACCACATCCAGAAAACACAGCCTCCTTACACAGCCAATAAGTAGAGGAAATAAATAACCACATCCAGAAAACACAGCCTCCTTACACAGCCAATAAGTAGAGAGGAAATAAATAACCACATCCAGAAAACACAGCCTCCTTACACAGCCAATAAGTAGAGAGGAAATAAATAACCACATCCAGAAAACACAGCCTCCTTACACAGCCAATAAGTAGAGAGGAAATAAATAACCACATCCAGAAAACACAGCCTCCTTACACAGCCAATAAGTAGAGAGGAAATAAATAACCACATCCAGAAAACACAGCCTCCTTACACAGCCAATAAGTAGAGAGGAAATAAATAACCACATCCAGAAAACACAGCCTCCTTACACAGCCAATAAGTAGAGAGGAAATAAATAACCACATCCAGAAAACACAGCCTCCTTACACAGCCAATAAGTAGAGAGGAAATAAATAACCACATCCAGAAAACACAGCCTCCTTACACAGCCAATAAGTAGAGAGGAAATAAATAACCACATCCAGAAAACACAGCCTCCTTACACAGCCAATAAGTAGAGAGGAAATAAATAACCACATCCAGAAAACACAGCCTCCTTACACAGCCAATAAGTAGAGAGGAAATAAATAACCACATCCAGAAAACACAGCCTCCTTACACAGCCAATAAGTAGAGAGGAAATAAATAACCACATCCAGAAAACACAGCCTCCTTACACAGCCAATAAGTAGAGAGGAAATAAATAACCACATCCAGAAAACACAGCCTCCTTACACAGCCAATAAGTAGAGAGGAAATAAATAACCACATCCAGAAAACACAGCCTCCTTACACAGCCAATAAGTAGAGAGGACATAAATAACCACATCCAGAAAACACAGCCTCCTTACACAGCCAATAAGTAGAGAGGACATAAATAACCACATCCAGAAAACACAGCCTCCTTACACAGCCAATAAGTAGAGAGGAAATAAATAACCACATCCAGAAAACACAGCCTCCTTACACAGCCAATAAGTAGAGAGGAAATAAATAACCACATCCAGAAAACACAGCCTCCTTACACAGCCAATAAGTAGAGAGGAAATAAATAACCACATCCAGAAAACACAGCCTCCTTACACAGCCAATAAGTAGAGAGGACATAAATAACCACATCCAGAAAACACAGCCTCCTTACACAGCCAATAAGTAGAGAGGAAAAAAGAGCATGGGTAATAAAATAATCGATTTAAAAATAGACCATGAGACCCGGAGGATAAATGGAACGATCAGAGGCAAAACAATTTGCCATTGGGGGTTTAAACCAGGTTTTAGGGTAAATCAACCTCACACTTGCCCCTAAAAGGTTCCCAAACGAACAGACAAGTACAATGTGTCTTAAATTGGTGAATTCACTCCAACCCACCAATTCACTTGACAATTTTGCATGCAAAAGCACATAAACATAGCATACTAGTTATTATAAAATATAAAAATCTAATCTTATTGCCAAGCAAAAAGATAGGTTCTAAATGACCTAACTGAGACCAGAGTCCCTGGAGTCAAATCAGCAAAAACACGATAATATGGACAAACAAAACACATCGAGCTTTTAAGCCACACATCACAATGCAAGTACAATTGTGTGTTACAACAATATATCTCAACAATATATCTATCATGTCTATGAAAACTAGTCCTTAATTATTACAATAATTTAAGAGTCACCATTCAAGTGCAATGGTGTGAAACAACTATATAATATAAACTTAACGCGCTCACATTAGATTCACTTATCTTTACTTTTTGGCTGTGTGGGGAGGCTTTGTCTTCTGGATGTGGCTATTCCTGATATGCATATTTCACTTTTTATCTCCTCCAAGTTTTCACACTTTCTATCCTCCCGTTTGCCATCAAGCCCAGTGCAAGGTGGACATTACTGGACAAGATGTCATAAATAAAGATTTTATACTTTATTTCGTGAACGAGTTTCTTATCATTAACATATCCGCTTTTTAAAAATGTGTTTGCATTTTATTTGAACTTCAATCTAGTTTATAGCATAATAAGTAAACATTAATTGATTAGATAGAGTATGATACCTAATATACGTGTTTGTAGTTTTAACCAAAGCGTTAACGTTGACCGATATAAGAGGAGATTCTATCATTCAAAATTTGTATAGGTTTTAGTTTTTTGCGTTTCTGTTTGGTGTTCTAGTTATTTTGTAAGTCATATTAAGTCATCGTTGAGTTTGGTATTTTTTCTGGTCGTTTAAACATCGTCTCTTACATGTGTTAATGAATAAAGCATTAAGTAGGGATGCTGTGTTTTCTTAGTGTAGTTATTTCTTATAAGCATGTTTCACTTTTTGTAATAACGATCACAAACCTTTCATCTTATAGTAAAGCAACGAAGATATCCAAACTCTGCTTTCTTTTGAGGCACGCCACGGGAAAAGGTACCTTCGGGCAGTTGACGTCAATCCTTGAAACGACGTCATAAAGTTGAGCAGACGACATTAATTATTATGCAATTCGCGGTAAAAATGCCATTTTATTGTCAAAATGTGTAACAAAATCGCTGTTTTGTTATGAGAAAATAATAGAAATTTGAAAGTTCTTTCTAAATATAGTAATAAAAAAATGATACAAAAAATGAGCGAAGGTACCTTTTCCCGTGGCGTGCCTCATATTTTAATATCGAGTTGACACATTTCCTGGATGAAATAGGTGAAAATGGAATTTTGAAAGCCAGTGAACACGACAAATATGAAAAGTTTGCAGGCTGGGTTTGATTGAACCTGTTCATGAGCAGTAATGAAAATTTATATAAAATATCACGCCGTCTAGCATCGGGTTGAGCGCAACTAAATATTTTCACAAATATAAATATCGTGATTGACCATCAAGTTCTATTACCATAGATCCGAACTTTAAACAAGCAGAGGGCTTAGTGTCGCAAGGGACAGAGAAAGCCCATACTGACCTGTAACTGTGAATACACTAAGGAAACGGAGACCTGATACTTTATTTTGCTACACCGCTTTTGTTTTACATAGTCGTTTATCAATGGCTTGGTCAACTGGTCAGTCTGGATTGAATCTTTCAAATGATATTGCCTGGGCGTGAACCCGCACCGTCACGGCGACAGCGTCTAGCTCTGCAATTCCGACGACGCAACCAATTGAGCTAACCGGGACTATCCTAAAAAGGTTGATCGGATAGCCCTGATATACGTTATCATCACTGCATGACATCGGTAACGGGTTTTTTAATTATAACAGTACTGACTATGTGTACGGGGAGACTTTTTACGACCGCAACACTGCACAAATAGCGGAGGAGTGTAAATTCATTTGCGTTCGTCACACATCACACGTATAAAATATACAAATGTCCATTTAAGATTAATGAAAAGAGTTTTTAGCATATTTTGAAATTGTCAAATTCTTCACAGATAGGAACACAATCAGGAGATGTTTTTCTATGGATATAGCCACACATGCATTTGTGTTATCACACATCACACTTCCAAATATAAAAATGTCCTGTACTCATATGAAGATTATTTTATAGCTTTGAATTAAAAGAATGAATATAATGCTGTGTGTAGGGGGGTGCTATGTGAGTGTGTGTACGGTGGGAAAGGGGAATACCAATGTACAGTTTTTTTCCTCATTCGTACAAATGATTAAACGATTTATTTTATTAAGCATTTTAATACTAGAACAACTTCCAAGTATTTTCCAAAAACATTGAATTTGAGCGAACATACGAAAGAATCAATATAATTATATCTGCTTTGCGTACGTATTCCCTTTATGATATCATTCAACTTTTTTACATCATCAATTGCTTGACCATCTGACTTGCGCCAAAAGTTTTTTAAGTTGATTAATGAAATTTCTTCTAAGATGCTACGTCCCTTGCACTATGTCCTTGCTTATCTGAACTCCGCCCCTTTATAAACCCTACGATATATCACCTTCGGCTATTTGTTATTCATAAACGTATTGTAGAAACATTGTTAAAAAACGACGTAAACACTACAAAATCAAACAAACAAATGTTCATGAGCATTTCACAACAGACAAGATAAAATACAACTGTCATGGAGAAAATCACGAGCAAAAGATTACCATTAAGGCGTTTAAATCAAAAAGAGCTATTTATCAACTCTTAAATAAACATTGGAGTGTTTTGAAAAACAGAAATGTTTTAGCATTGAGATGTATAGCGCTTAAGACTAAATCTAGTTATGTGAAAAAGACAAGAGGCTGTAATCTACTTCCTCGATACCGGTTTGAATTATCTGTGACAGGTTTTGTATAACAATGAAACTTAAGTTTATATGGATTTTCAAAATTCCATTGTTCCACGCCCTACCATAATTTATATAAAGTCATAATCCCTTTGGAATTTACTTGCTTAAATAAAACAGGTGTTAAATAGCAACTGGGTGCAAAGGACAAGTACAGTCTAGTAAGCGAACAATATTCTTGTTATGCACCGAACAGACTTTACATTATCAAGCTTTAATTGGTTCCAATAAAATAAGCTTTGGTTTGTTTGTTCCTGTTAATTTGTCAAATACACAAGTTCCTAGATTACTCATAAAGATTACCCATAAAGACCAGCAAGATTGCAGTATTAATGACACTTTTATACCTTTGTCTGTGACGCAGTTGATATGTTGGTTTGCTGAAAAATTTTACCAAGATAGGTATAATATTTTGTCTTTCAGTTAAATCTGCGAGGAAGTTGACAGATTTGCGGACAATAGTATTTGGTTCAAATCCCACCCCAGTTGCAATAAAGTTCTGACACTAACAATTCACTTCACTAGTTCTCTACGCTGTTAAATTTAATGTTAAAGGATCGCACCCGGGTTATCTTCCGAGCAACTAACCAACTGCACTACCGCTATAAGCCATAGGTTTCACACATAGTTCTATATACGTCAGCGCCATAATGTGACATGGGGCAATAAATAATATGGTTATCAGGTTTGTTAAAGTATAGTTTTCATCTTTCGTGCTGTGTTAGCATGCTGCGCTTGCAGAATGATGAGTTTCAATTTGAAAGTTGCTCTTTGTATTTTGTTAAATGTTGGCAGATGCGTATTTTTGTATCCACACCTACTTACAACACCAAATTCAGGAATCTGTATAACTGACACAGTATTAACCTGACGTTTCTGTAAGACATTAATTACATCATCATTCGTAGACTGTACAATCTATTCAACGGAAGTTTGTGTCAAAATAGTATTATGCTGAATCTCGCCCTGTTCAATAAAAGTGTGTTTCGGTTCGCTATCAACCCTGATCAATGAAAGTTTGTCTCAAGTTAGTATCATGTTGATTCACTATCCACCCTGTTCCTTGAAAGTTATTTTGAATATAGTACCATCCTGCACACTTAAGGTTTTACGTGTCAAGAGTCATAGATGGTGTTAGATATTAACCCTCAATGAAAATGTGTGTCAAATTATCGTCATGTTGATACACCATTAACGCTGATTTACGAAAGTTTGTATCAGCTTTAGTCAATATCCACCCTGTTCTGGAAGTTATTTCTATTCTGCACCATGTAGGTTTAAGTGACGCCGTGTCTTGTTGATTCTTGTTGATTCGTTATCATCTGTACTAGTTGTTACCCTCACATGCAGAAGAGTTGGTGTTGTTTTACTTCAAAAAAGAATGCACTATGCAAAAGATGTTTTTATTCAGATTGAATATGTAATCGCTTTTAGATTAAACTATCAATATCACTTCATTTCAACAGAGCGTTTAAGATCTGCAGTGATATGATTTTAAGGTCGCTTTCATAAATACTTTTATAATTTGCTCAGACAGGGCAAACATAAATTGGTCGAGAAAAAAATCAAAAATTAATCGAACTTCATTTCTATTTGCGCCACGCCAATCAAGTATTATAAATACAATGATCCCCACTGTGTTGAACAATATTGAATGTTTGTGAAGTAATACTATGTCCAATAAAACTGAGTTTTGGAGACCATTATAGAAATTCCAACTTGTGCTTTTAGTTTAATTACAGATTAACTTCCTAGTCTCATTGAAAACAAGCATTTGCAAGACATGCACTGCATGACTAACTATACCTTATGGACTTTTCAAGCTCTCTTTTGTACTGGATAATATTTTCTTGCATACCAGATCAGGTCATCCGGTGTTTTCACCCATGTAGGAAATTTCGATCCTACACCCCTCCATGTAGAATGAGTCACGTGAGTGACGTCACGTCTTCAAATATCTGACGTAATATATTCAAGTTAGTGACGTCATTTATAAAAAAGATTGCTTTAACGTCAATATTTCAGCATAATGCAAATGAATAAGTTTGTATACTTACACAGAAATGTTATAAATAATAAAAGTTATGCAAGAAAAAGTATCTTGCATGAGACATTCGGTAAAGATAGAAAAATCTGTCACCTCGGGTGAACTGTTTTGGCGCGAACTCGGCAGAGCCTCGTTCCCGCAAAACAGTTAACCCTCGGTGACAGATTTTTCCATCTTCACCTCACACTCATGCATGATACTTATAATCTACAATTTATTAACAAGTAAAAGGCAACCCTATGGATACTACTTGTGCATTCCCTTTTGCAGATCTGCATTATACTGAGCACTATAAAAAAGGTGAAATTTGCATATCAAGAATTGCACATCAAGAAAACACAGCCTTTCAATGCAACAAAATTTTGTTATCTCTTCCTATCGAACAGCTCAATCAAGATGACATTAATACAGCCTTCGACAACACATAGAGTTATCTTGAAACTTTGTAAGACATAGATAATAAGTATTTTCTATCTGTTGATAACAAAACATGTCCTGATAATCTGCAGTTTAATAAAGCCAACACTTTAGAAGAGAAAGCAAAAGAAGAAACACTACAACAGAAACACAGTGCCCTGTATTAATTATAGGAATTAATAAATAATTCTGAAACGATTTACAACAGTTCTCCCCAAGCAGAATACTATGTCAGTTTTAACTGATAAGGGCTCTCTTTATATTCCAGACCACTATTTTTCAAACAAGCAGAAACCGATCAAAAAGGTTTTATAATATCTATTCTTTTATTCCACTTACCACCGCCCTCATGCCTTTAGCACCGAATTAACTACCCCAATCACGGCCCTTCATCCTTTCTTATATCAGTATCAATAGACTCTGTCACAAGTGACCAGTGATACTCAGATACTAACAACGCTGATTCGAAGTACTGGGCGTAACTGCAATTGCTACTAAGAAGTGAAACATGCATATATAGAATAGCCACATTCAAAAACACAGCCTCCAAGACAGCCAAAAAGGAGAAAAGAAAAAAGAGAGCACGGGTTTTTTGAAATGATAAGCACAAACAATTAACGAAACTGAGAAAATGAGGGTTACTGCCTTTTTCTCAGTTGGTTTAAAACAGGTTTGAAAAATACTTCGAGAAACAAACAAGGAACGTGGCTTCCACAAGCTGCAGAGTAATAAAAGTTAGGCTGTTAACATAAAACATTTGATACAAAGAGACAGAGGTTAAATATAGAAATTAAGAATGTACCTAAACATTTAAAATTCGAATGAGGTGGAGTAAAGGTACTCTTCTGTGGTTTGAGATGAGTATTGAACCTTATTCTGATAATTATTTAATATAGATACGGAGAACTTATCCACTCTGCAAAATGATCTTCTTTCAAAGTCCCTTTTTCATGTATTACAATGTATTAAGCCAACTTGTATATTTTGGTTTGTTTTATGAAGCTGAAGAACGAATCTTCGAGTTGGAACCTCCTATGAAAAGATTTCAAAACCGTGGAGTATGTTTTCCGAAGACCAATACTTTTGCACTCGAAAAAATATTTATCGAGCTGTTCTCTTCTGCAACAATACTTACATTTCTGAATGGAAACTGATTTTATGGGCGAAAAATACGAATTACACTCAGCTGGTGTTGACTTCGTTTTAATTTAACATCAATGTTTGTCGGTATCAATCAGATTTGTGGTTAGTGTAACTGGTTGAACGGTGTGATAGTGAGTTATAATACGTGTTGACGATTTTGATTGCTTTAAGGAATCCTGGGTAATATTAAGGCCATATTGTAGATGAACTAAACTTTGTGTTTACCATTAATTTCTGAATATCAATTAGAATCATTAATACGACGTCCGTCATCTATTTAGGTCGAAAAACTGCGTGATATTGAAAACATTTTATTTAATCCATGCTACCACAAAAAAGTGATTAAGAATAATTGCCGTGTCAGTTTTCAAGAGTTTAAATGGAATAATTGTAAACAAATAGTAGATTTAAATTGGTAAATTTACCTATATTGATAATCAAGTATATACTTCAATAACGATACAACCTTATTTATCAAAATCTTGATAAAAACAAACGAGTAATTCATTCATAAAATTTTGACATGGGAAATAGTTAATATTTGTTACCTTAAAAGAACATTAATTTCGAGAGCTGGGGCGACGCCCTGCTTGTATGATGTTTACTTTTCTCTTCAAGACACGTGTCAGAAATTATAACAAATACAGAATATAAGTAACAAGCAATACAGTTTGTAAATAATGTCAATTGATATACTAATCACTATCTTAGATGCCATAATAGAAAGTTCGGTTATAACAAAGGGGCCTTACAACGATGCAACCAAAATTAAAAGTTTCCATTCTTTAGAGGTGTTTACGAAATACTTGGAAACGAACAAAGGCTGTGTTGTCGTCTGAAAACGTAATTGCAGTGGGTAAAAATGTAAATGCGAAAAAAGTCAATTCAACAAAAAACAGGTGAAAGTGACACGCCACTAATTAAAGAAAGTTCAAATGCGTGACCAGATGTTACTAATGGAATTCGGTTATTGTAATTCAGAACATAAATGCCGAGTAGACAGAATAAATCAGATTTGAAAATAAAGGTCTGGCTTTACGTTTTAGAGATGCTAAGTTTATGGTGTCTGGAGTAATGTTTACATGAATAGCTATCTTTCAGCTATTTTGAATTTTTCGAACTTTGCCTGTGACAAGATCATTTTGGAGTTTAGGGAGGCTGTGATTTCTGGGTGTGGCTTTTCCATATATGCATATTTAACCTTCTTTTGGTATTGGATATTTCTTTGTTGTCAACTGCTGTCTCAAATTAATATATAAATTGCATTTCGTCACCTGCGTGCAAAAACAACACAAGTACCATTGCGATAAGAAGAAATTATACCGTTTTTGCAACAAGGTGACAATACCAAACAACAAATCAAAGATAAATAATCAATTCTATTGTGATCTTTTGAACAACTAAAATTTTGACATGGTTCACACCCAGTTCCAGCTGTCAAACGTATTTATTACTTAAGATAACGTCTACAGATCTAACATTATATAATCAGCACATAGGTCTATTAATAGCAATGGCATTGTTTCTTAAGAATGCAGTTTGCATGCAATTATTATTATATGCGATAATAAGGCTGCCACAATTATAATATATGCTCCGGTTTATAGACACTAAGTCACTATACTATGCCTGGTCTATAAATAGATCAAACACGTATTTACTTGGTGATATTATTCCTTAGAAGCATACAAAATTTTAAAAAATAAAGTTAAGTCGTGCAATATTTAAGGATTGAATCGATATTTGATGGTTTCATTTGGGTATGGAAAACAGTTGGATTGTTTAAAGTGTGTGAAGCCCAATGGATCCTTCTTGTCTACAAAAAAAAGTAATTGTCTTCGAACAGCTAAAGTAAAATATCATTGAAATGACGTCATAAAAATTAGCTGACGACATTGCTTTTGCATCACAGGAAAAGTTGTCTTCGAACAGCTAAGGTAAAATATCATTGAAGTTACGTCATAAAGTTGAGCAGACGACATTGCTTGTGCGTCACGGGGAAAGTAGTCTTCAAACAGCTAACCTAAAAATCATTGAAATGACGTCATAAAGTTGAGCAGACGACATTGCTTATGCGTCACGGGATAAGTAGTCTTCAAACAGCTAACCTAACAAATAATTGAAATGACGTCATAAAGTTGAGCAGAAGACATTGCTTATGAGTCACGGAAAAATTCTTCGAACAGCTAACGTCAACAAATCATTGAAATGACGTCATAAAGTTGAGCAGAAGACATTGCTTATGCGTCACGGAAAAAGTCTTCAAACAGCTAACGTCAAACAATCATTGAAATGACGTGATAAAGTTGAGCAGACGACATTGCTTATGCGTCACGGAGAAAGCAGTCTTTGAAAATCTAACGTCAAAAAATCATTGCAATGACGTCATTAAGTTGAACAGACAACATTGCTTAATGGTCACTGGAAAAATAGTCTTCGAACAGCTAACGTCAAAATCCTTGAAATAAAGTCATATGGTGGAGCAGACGACATTGCTTATGCATTTTGCGGTAAAAAATAAAGTTACGCAGTCAAAATATGTCACTAAATCACAGAGTATTAGTTATGAGAATTTACGAAAAATCTATGTTGTTTCAAAATGCAATAATAACTGAAATGTCAAATATATAACTGATGACACATTTTCCAGTGGCGTGCCCCAATTATCAAGTAATTACCAGTATTCGTGCTCTAAATTGTAAAATAAATAATGCAGACATAACGCTTTGTAAGGAGATGTGGGCGGAGAAACCCTTTTATTGCTTAGCAGTCGATAAGTTATTTCAGCCACAATAAACAACCAAAATTCACTACTAAAATTACATACCATGCGATGGTGGCAGGGGAAAACAACATAATTTAAAAGTATATTCAAATTATCAATCACTTCTGAAAATAGAATGTAAATGTTCACATGTTCGTTCTTTGAAGCATAGCGAATTTTGTTGTTTTTCTGTACATTTAACGTTTACATGTATGTGTCTTTAAGATACAATAAATTCATCTTATCTTAAAATGAATCGAATAAAGTTTTGTACGTGAAGAGCTTAGCTATGCTTTACTTATCCAATGTGTCCGCGATTCTGTTTTCTATATTGGTTGTGTAAGGAGACTGATTGATATTTCACTTTTTGCGAAAATAGAATTCCAAAATAGAATTCTGCAACAACCAGTGCTAGGGTGCATGGGGTTTTTTGGTTATCTTGCAGTAAAATGAAAGTTAACCCTTAATAACAGTTTTTTGAAAGCTACCGAACAATAAAAATATCAAAATATTGCAGGCTCGGTTCGATTGAGCCTGCCCATGGGCAGTAATTGGAATGCACGCCACTGTCAACGCTGTCCAGTCCCGGGTTAAGCGCTT
The DNA here is from genome assembly GCA_038501625.1 of Corbicula japonica. Classification (NCBI taxonomy): domain Eukaryota; kingdom Metazoa; phylum Mollusca; class Bivalvia; order Venerida; family Cyrenidae; genus Corbicula; species Corbicula japonica. The sequence continues at coordinate 958,098 of JAZAYU010000111.1, read as the reverse complement.
ACTCAATATATACACAAGCATATGTACAAGGCTGTATGGTCTAAATTTCTCAAAGCTGCTCGGCTGAGATTTATCTCTATAACAAGGATTGTCTCTCGCTAGAATCAGTTAGGATTAAAATTGTGTATTTTTAAACCTCTCCTTTCCCATTGAGTTGTTTTCAGATAACCAAATTGCATAATTCGCTGTGTGACCTATTTCTTATAAAATATTTATACGAGCCGTTATTTAACAACAAATTCAGTTTAATAGTTGATGTTGTGTAATACCCTTATATGGTACTGAAGGCGGTTACTGTTTAGTAAATAACACTATAATTCCTTATCTGGCTTGTATGAAAATTAAAAGGTCGCCCAGCTGTGCTTGGCCCGACCGTTTACTTTTCGCACAAGTCTCAAATTAAACAATAACATATACGTAATAACATATGAATTAGAATTTGACATCAAACTACTCCAAACAAGTGTTTATAGTTGTTTTTAATGCAATGTTTTAATATCGCGTGAGAAAATGTCATATTTCATACAGCTTTTGTATTAGAGATTAGTTTTAGTGTTTACGAAACGATTATTATCCAAGAGTAGAAGTCCTTTATGTGACACACCCTTGCATTTATGTTAAAATAATCAATTTCTAATAGGAAGTGTGCTGTTGTATTTTTTACAAAAAAAATCCCTTCAAAATATCCCACTGACTTAGTCAATTTGAGCACAGAAGGAATTCAGACATATAGTTAATTGTGATTTATTAACAAGGAACATTTTGTTTTCAGCGAAAAAACGTATTATTTTCAATAACTGTCTGCAAACAGGTTCCGGCAACGCCCAAAAGCCGTGGGAAAACAAATGGTCTGTCAAACATTAATCAACAACTCTACTTCCTTTGAGGAGATGCAGTATCAATCATGGTGTCGCGAGTAAAATCATTAATGGAAATTATAATGTCATTCAGGTGGTACAGATATGTTTTATAGACTCCTGCGTCAATTCTTCCTCCTTTGAATAGACGAAACCCTGAACTTTAAAATACACCGAACACGACAAATATCGAAATGTCGCCGGCTCGGTTTGATTAAGCCTGTTCCTGAATGCTCAATTCTGTCCACACCGACTATCCCTGGTTTGAGCGAAACTCAATATTTTTATTAAATTAATTAAAAAATATTGTGCTCAGTGGCCTTCAAAGGGCGTTTATTGATAATAGCACTGATTCAATGTACTGGGCGACATTTTACGACCGCCACACAGCATAAACTGCTTTCACATTGATAATTGTATAGTAAATTAAGATATAGATAAAAAAATGTGAAGGGTAGCCGGGCTTGAGGAAAGGAGAAATGTTATGAGTGTGCATGCTGAAAGTATATTGCACAAACACATGAAACAGACGACTGGTCAGATTGGACTATATATTAATTTTCAAACTACACTTGTGAATTAGTCTTTAATTTAAAATGAAAAGCTCAGAAAGTTGACAAAATAATAGTAGTATTTCAGTTCACATGATTATTCATAAGTTATATATGATTTTCTTCTATTATATGATTTTACTAGATGTATCATTGCAGGTCGTATATCAGTGATTAAATTAAACCCACCAGTAGCTAACCCCTTGGATGTGTCCGAAAAATACCAGCTTGGTTTAATCCAGATTCTAAGGCTTACCAATTAAACACCGCACGTGTCTGACCTAGTTCACAAATAGTTTTACACGCCATGCGCTAAATGAATATCGTCTACATACTGCCTACCCAAATGCTATGTTTACACAAAACTAGTGTCACTTACCCGATAGTTATAATATTGTATATTGTAAAATGGACGTAATTTGGAACTACAATAGCTTCACCGGTTTGTGGTTTCGGCAAACTTCTTTTAAAATACCAGGTATTCATTTTCGAAAACTAGTGACAGAAGACAAGCGCATTGCCAGTGATGATGGGCTTTGTATTGGGTTTCAAATTTCTTCGAGAGGTCATTCATATAGGGCATGAGAGAAAACTTTGGCCTACTTTACCTATTTTGCAAAGATTAAACCATCCACCAAAATTTTCTTCGACATAAGCTATGGTGTGGATATAAAGAATCTATGAAAAGTGCCCAAGGTTATAAAACTGAGCATGGAAACCAGTTTCAAATCTCAAGCATCTGATTGGCTGAAATGGCGACCAGTCGCCATTTCAGCCAATCAGATGCTTGAGATTAGAGACTGGTTTCCAAACTCAGCTTTCTAACCTTGGGTACAGTTTTACTGCGATTTTTATTACCCATGCTCTTTTTTCCTCACTTCCTATTGGTTGATTTTTCCTCACTTCCTATTGGTTGATTTTTCCTCACTTCCTATTGGTTAAGTAAGGAGGATGTGTTTTCCGTAATCGTATTCAAAGAGAAGAATACCCGTCCGTCCGTCATAAAATTCATTGAATTGTTAAATTCAAATAATAAACAAGAACTCATAAAATTATCTTTATTTGTCAAAGAAGCATTGTGTTTAAGACGAACAATTTTGAATTTCGAATTGTAAGAATGTTTGTTCATTCTCACCTAATTTGAAAAAAGTCCATTTAAATGTATTTGATTAACCTGTGTTTTATCCATTTTTTGTATTTCTTTGTTTACATCATGTGTACATAAATTGCTTGTGTGGTTAAGAAGACAATGTACATTGTACAAGTCTAAATAAAATTTCTGTTCTGTTCTATTTTCTCGATGTGGCCATTCCTGATATGCATATTTCACTTTGTTTTAATGATGAAAAGTCATATGATGAACAATGCCTGAACAATAATGGGACAAAAATATACATTAGCAAGTCCATTCGCACTTCGATGCATGAATGTATAAAACTAAAATAAAATAAAATTATCATTGACGATTATTCAAACTGTCAACTGTCAAGGTTTTTGTTTCAGTTCATTTCCGAATAAACCAAACGAGACTTTGAACGAGATCTTGTGTAGAGTGTCATGTGGCAAATAACTTGTCAATACCACACCGGATGTTCCTGCTTGGCAACTCGTTCAAATCCTATTGTTGGTATTTTTGGAGCATTAGTGTGATCTTAAATTAACATGTTCAGTAAACGAAATGCTTTTGCTGACACACTTATACCATGTATACCAAATTGATGTTTGAAAAATATGGTTCAGTGTATGAAATAAGGCCCTGATTATAAAACGGCATATGTAAAAAAGTTTTGTAGTTAAGACAGTTTCTCATAATTTCTTAATTTTGAACTCGGTGTTAATTAAATATCGGTTCATCCTAGAGAAAAAAACAACAAAGTGCAATATTTTAAAAGAAGCTCGTCATATTCTCTCCAATTTTGCAAGAATTCGAAAATCGGTCGTAGTTTTCTCAAAATTAAAATTTGAAAATATTAACAATTTAATAATTTAGGCACACAAAATCAAATAAGTCATATTGTGTTGTGTCATTGAAGCTTCGAAATGCTATCTTACTTGTCCAGCATATGTCCATGGACTAGCTCAGTTAGTCCGAGCCTGCAGTATTTTCATATTTGTCGTGTTCAATAGCTTTCAAAGTTCCCTTTTTCAACTCTTTATATAACCTTAATCAGCAACAATATTATGATACTTTGAAAATAGGCTGTTATTATCTTTTATCTGATCCTTCAGTAATTAAAATGAGTACACATTAAAAATATTTTTATTGTTCTTCCTAAAACACTTGTTGCCTACTTACTCACCTTCCTACCTACCTACATCCAGCGAAGATCATTTATAATTGATGTTACCGGTGGCATGAAAGAATGCAAATGATATACGTTTCATTGTTTTATGTATTGTCTTGTGATCTTAATATAGAAACAGTGTGTACACAAAATATGATTGATGCTTTATCTATAATAACCTATGTTTCTATTTTAGAAATAATGAATGAAGATGATCGCCTTAAATATATCAACCGCAAGACGTTATTGTCAATGAATCATTGATATATAGACACCTTGTCGAAAACAGATATGACTTAGATTGGCAGTAGACTTTATAGCACCCCGGGGGACAAATATTGTGCGTGACATTCTGCGGTTGCACGAAAAGGACTTAACTGCATTGCATGATACCGTGTGGGAAAGACTATGCATATGGCATGAAAAATTGTCATCTGCATTACTTGATATCGTGCAGTCGATTTAAATTGACATATACTATTGGAATATTGGTATGTTGTCTGTTCTTAAATTATTAACTCAAGGGAAAGAAACTCAGGGTAAACTTTAAAGATGATTCTTGTTTTTTCCCAGATTCACGCTTTCCCCGATCGCAACCTCGTTAAACGACAGTCAATATATTACCAGTACGTGGACTGTTACTTAGAGAGTTCGTTTGCAGAGTTTCATTGTTTTTATCACAATATATTGCAATAAATGTAACCGAGCGTTTCTTTATCCCTTAAATATATCTTTTTGAAAATTCAATTAAACAAAATCCTCACATCTAAATGTCTTGGTATAGTTTCTGGTTGTTCCGTAAGTACCTGACCAGATGTTGATTGATTTTGGTCTTGTTGGTTGAGTAGTGTTCAACATTTAGTAAGAGTAAAGCCTATCGGCTTTGCAAACTAAAAACAACCCAAATGGTTTTCATATCCAGGTTAATACACTTCATATACGTACATATCTTTTCACACATCTTTTACTTTGCTGCAGGAGACAGTTTTCATTTTACTGAGAAAACTATTTTCTCCGGGACGTCTCTACAGTTAAATTTAAAGCCGCTCACAAACAATATTTTGAATTGTGGCGTCGACGTGCACCTATGCTGCGCCACGAGTTGCCATAAATATGAAAAAGTGTGCAGACATTCGCTCTGCCGTCGACGTCGTTTTTCCATATTCATACTATAAAGTTATTTTAAAACATTTTTTCCCGACATTGTGCCAAAAAGTGATAATATTTATGAGTAAAAATATAAGAACTGATTCTATAATTTGTGATGTTTATCGGGATATAAAAAGAAAAAAACAACATTTGTGACGATTCAATTAAGTTTGAAACCCAGGAACTGCTTTTAACGCAATCTAAGCGTTCTAAGCTGATTTACTTCTATGTTAATTCTTTTTAAATTCTAAATATTTTGCCAAGATAAAATGGAACTTGTAATATCAATCGTGACAGATTAGAAAATATTTTAGAAAATTAAAAAAAAAATGATTATTTTTCAGTAAAATATGTGTCAATAAACAAATCACCCAGTCCGGCAATATATTCTCATTCACCGTGTTGACAAACCAAATAACTATATAGAAACTCATTGGGGATTCAAGACGGGAAAAGAGTAACTGCCTAAATGAAAAGGTCAGTGGCAAATCATATTTCTCTGGGAGTTAAGACCAGGTTCTAGCATGCATCAGCCTCGCAGTTACCCCAGGGGCCCCTCGGGTTTTCGAGAACAAACATGTACTTTAGTTTCCTCGGTGAATAAACTCCAAGTCAACCCACTTCTTGGTAATTCTGCAAGCAAACGACCATAAGAAGTGGGTAAGTAATATAAGAATGTGAATAACATTCACGTTAGCAAATTTCCAATACGGTGTATATGGAGGGGTTGTTCCGCTAAGTCATGTGTTCAACTAGTCATTCCCAAGCCAACATATTTTAATTGTTGTTTCCTGTCATAGTGTCGTTGTGTAGGTGTTCTATATGTTGCTCCTTGTAGCTGTACCAGTGTAAATGTGTTATTTCTGTTGTTTCTTGTTTTGTTAATTTGTATTGTAATTGTCCTTTTTTGTGTTAAATAGCCCGTATATTATCGTTTTTGTAACTGTGTATTGTTTTCATTTTACCGTGGCCGAGCGGTTAAGGTTTCCGACTGAGAATCACTTGCCCCTCACCGCTGTGAGTTCGAGACCTACCAGGGTCAAGATCTTTCATGTGAGGAAGCTAACCAGCTAGCTTGCGGAACGTCGGTGGTTCTACCCAGGTGCCCGCTCGAGTCTGAAAATTGCTCGGAGGGGCACCTGTGGTCTTCCTCCACCATGGAAGGCTGGTATGTCCACACCATAATTTCCTCGTTCAGAGGGGGGAGGGACACAAAACTGGGAAGTAACAACAACAACAATGTACTGTTTTATGTCGTTCTGCAGTTGCCCTTACATTGTTTGTGTTAAATTGTGTAATGCGTGAAAAATGTTGTTTTTTTTATATTGTTGTTCTGTTCAGTTCTTACTTTCTTTGGTGTGGAATTTAACCACTCTTCCAACGCGTTGCATTACTTAAGCTGTACAATATCTGCTTAATACTTCATTTCGATCTTTATATATCTATTCATTGGCAGTCAAATTTGTCAACATTTTTTGCGTGAAGTAAAAAATGTTGGACTATATAACGATTTTTCAAGTAGGCATTGTAGAAATTCATTGTCAAATAGTGTACAGAAGTTGTAAAAACAAAGGTTCTCTAAATACCGGGATGTTTTGGAATATTGAGAAAACCAAGTTATAACATACCCGAGTATAAATATAACTTCATAAGTAAACATAACGACGTTTTGTAAAAAACAACAACACTGGTATCGTTATTTCCTCCAACATCCGAAGACTATAATTAATTAAAACTCGATGTTAAAACCTACCATACGCTTTTGCTACAGCTGTAAACCAAGCTGGGTAGTCCTCTGGTGCAGATTATATTCCTTGTTGGTATTTTATTTGTATCTTTTCGGTCTTTTTAAATCCTTGGACTATAAATATATCACATGACTAGCCAAAATGGCTACCGCGTCGCCAAAAGCAAAATTTGACGCAGCAGTTAAAGTTATTCACAGTTTACCAAAAGATGGTTGGTTACAGTCCATTTTCTACGTTTCAAAACATTAATCGAACACAAAATCATTTGTTTTTCTTCTGTTAAACAATAATATATTTTCGAAATGCTCGATTCACTGGAGTTCAAAATTTAGAATTTGTGAGAACAAAAAACAATAGATTTTGATAAATCTCAGCTGTAGATGGGATGGTGTTTCATTAAAATCATTTGAAGAAGCATTTTAAGGCACCCTTCAGAAGTCAAAGCAGCCATTTTATTTAAAATTAGTCAGGATAGCCCCATATTGGTCAAAACGACCCTCATATTTTTTAAATTTTCTTATTCAATTCTGTTCAGTAATATTCAATACAGTTTTTTACAGTATCATTGCAGTATATTTTTACAGTAATATTCAATAAAACTTCATAACATTAATTCTATATGAATCAAATTTAAAAAAAATGCCTGCAATGTTTCGTGGTCATTCTGTACAATATTAATTTTGTGAGATTTTATAAATGGCATGGACATGTGGACATGCCAGCCGTGGATCTACATTTTTCACCTATGGAAAACAGATACATCCCATCCGTGGAGTAAAAGGTATTGAGTCTAAGTGCAGTATAAACTTTAACTGAAATTGAAGTTTTACAGCATTCATGTATTATAAATATTTCAGGTCCCTTCCAGCCGTCAAGGGAGATGATGCTGACCTTTTATGGCTACTACAAACAAGCTACTTTGGGCCCATGTACTACACCTAAACCTTCCTTCTGGGATCTGGTGAATAAAGCAAAATGGTAAATATTGCATTTTTTAGATATCCTTTCCACGACCATAACATATTTAAACGTGACAAAATTTTGACTTCTCAAAACCCTGAAGGGTCACGTTCATCACATTTAAGGGATTTCAGCCAGTTAATCACCAAAATATTCAGAATTTAAGGAAAAAATGACCCTTCAGCTAACATTGTAGGGATCAAATGAAATTCCTGTTATAAAAGGCAGTATTTTGTATTCTGGTTTAGTCATATTTTCTGTCAGTGGGACTCTGAATTGCCTTTAATGGCGGTGGTATAGACTGGCAAATTATAAATCTAGTAATCAAATTTTTTGTTGTATTTTTTTCATGTTGTTGTTTTTTTCATCTGTGTGGTCTTTTTTTATAGGGAAGCTTGGAGCAAACTTGGAGATATGGACAAAGAAACTGCGATGCTAAACTATGTGGAAGAACTGAAAAAGGTATCTCAAAACCCAAAGTATGCTTAAACCTTTACTCCATATATATCATATGGGTTTTATCGCACTTGTGACCAGTGTAGATTCAGATCAGCCAGCACATCCATCTGATCAGGATCTGCAATGTTTGCTTCTTAGTCAGAAATAACCACATGAATCAAAAAGTATGGGTCCTGATCAGATGGCATAGATGTGCCAGCTGATCTGGATATCACTGTTTGCACATGGATAAAATCTATATCTCATGGAGTAACATGTTAACCATTTTTTGTTTTTAGTTTTGTCTAATTATTTCTTAAAATTAGTGAACAAATTCTACTATGCATCAAGTGTTGTATTCATTCATTATCAATGCCAATGTCACACTAAATGCACATAAGATATGGGTCGTTTCCATGGAGCAGACATGGGGCGAATTAAATTTTAATGCTAATGCATTAATAATGCATTACTTTTTGTCAGTAATGAAAGGTAATGATAAATGCAACAGATTTAGCATTATTTTAATGCTAATTTAATGCATTACCTATGCCAAAATGCTGTAATGCTTAGCATTATTGAGCATTAATTGGATTTTGTTTACTATTGGATGTTGTTGATTCATTTACATATATATATATTAATAGTAACTTTTTAATGCAAAGATGCTCTAAATATTTTATATGTTATTAGTCTATTACATATCTTATTTATAGCAAGAGAAAAACATGATTATAACAGTTAAGTAGTTTGATATGTGTTCACTATTAGTAAAACAAGGTACAGACTATAAGAGTCAAGCCTTTTCATCAGAATGTTGTAAAGTTTGAACATTTTTTTTATGACTACGCCACAAGTTCTTAAGCTGAGTTGTCTTAGAAAATGCTAAATTTAAAACAAATGAATAGCCAGAAATCTATAAAGCTCTGTCAACAAATACAGCACATTTCAATCATTTCATGTTACACATTCATTTGGATAAGATATTTCCCACCAATTGTCTAACACTTAAATATTCCTGAGAATGTTACTGGTAGACATTTGAAGTTCAGTGCAAACTACCAAAAAATGTTGTTCCGAAATAAGATAGCATCGAAATCAACTTAAACTTTCAATTTTTTAACCATTTATTTATAATTTTACTTACTGATTCAGTGTCATTGTAAAGTTATTTGAGGCTATGTCAGATTTCAGGAAATCGGCATGTAATGCAGATGCATGTGACATAATAGTTTAATAAGTTGACAGTGTAGTCCTTTGTCAATACTACACACTAAATGTGTGAAAAACAGCAATAAATCAAAGATAACAAAAGTGTGTTAAAAAGCTAAAGCTGTAGTAATCTATATGTACTGAGAATAGTTTTGTTGTAAGTTCTTGAGGTGTCACTTAAGGTCTTCACACTTTCAGAATGATACTTTGTATATTAAACTTTGGTTGTTGTTTTTTGGAAGATGATCCCTTTTGTACATAACATTATACTGATTGTTGACTTTTTATTTATTGTCAGTTCACTTGTGAATAAAATAATGCTTAATTTAATGCATTATTTTTTGATATAATGCTAATTTAATGCATTACTTTCTCAAAATATAGTAATGCTAATTTAATTTAATGCACAAATTTGACAAATAATGCTAATTTAATGCATTACTTTTAAAAATAATTCGCCCCATGTCTGCCATGGAGTAAAGGGTTAAATTGAAAACTTTATTAACATTTCTGCTCTCTGTGAGAGTTTGTTTTTACTCTTTAAAATTCGAAAACTTTGGTTTAACGTGTAATAATGTCAGTTCAGTTTTCAAATTTGATTATAGAAACCAGGGCAAATTCAAAGGGTTTTCATGGGGTTTGCTCAAACTCACATTTGGGGAAGCAATATTAAATTTTTGGAATTGTCGTCAGCAAGTTTGAAAATATCATGTAACTACCCAAAGACTGCCTCCAACAAACCCCTTTCTAGGAAATCTTGCACCTAACTCTAGAAATTAATGGTTGTGCATCAGTTTAACCCTTGAATTTCAGATGTTATTGGTGACATCATTCTTCGTAGGTGTCGGTTTAGGGTATTTTACTGTTATTATATACAAGTCTGCTCCTGATATTTTTCAGACTTTAAAAGATGGTACCAAACAGTGGGACGAAATGTCCAAAAATGGGGATCCAAGGGTATGATAATAAACAAGGCCACCCTTAAGGAATCCTAACTATATATTATTAAAACATCTTTTTATAGCTTTGTTTTGATGTGACTAAAATCTGAAATTAAATAACTACATTTCATTTTATTAAGTCATAAAGACCCCCTAATGAAATTCAGTTAATTGTATAAATTGTTTTTAGAAATACCCTTACCCTTTACTCCATGACTTGCATACCATGTGTCACCATTGTAGATCCAGATCAGCCTACACACCTGTGCAGTCTGCAGATCAGCATGCAGATCTGAGCATTCTGACAAGGATCTGCAATGGCCTGAATATAATTCATAATTATTTCTGAACAAGAAGCCAACAGTGTAAATCCCGATCATATTGCACAGATGTTCACCCTGGCCTGATCCAGATCTTCAATTGTCGTACATGGGATGTAGGTCATAGGGTTAAACTCAGTGTATTGTATCTTTTTCAAGGCAAAAACCTACACATTCATGCTATGGCTAAATCATTAAATATAAAAATTATGTTGAGACTATTACAAATTTCAGAGAATTTTTAGAGAACTTGCATTCTCAGTATAAATTATTGCATTTCTCAAAGTTCCTTAAGGACAGCCTTGCAATAATTATTATGTAGTGTAACACCTCCTGCACCAAGAAAAGAAAAAAAAAGATTTACAACTTGTCTCAAAAACACTTGATTGTGATTGGTTAGTTTTGAAGTCTGGACCAATTCTCAACCAATAAGCTGCTTAAGATTTCAGAATGGTTGCCACCTTTAGTTTTATCATATTGGGCTAGAGATTGGTTGTCAGAATGGGTTTATATTTTTCCCAGGTTTAGAGAGTTATGCATTCTTTAAAGATGTGTTAACTGCATGGGATATGGCTTTTTTTACCATGGGCCAACTTTGAAAAACTAGGCTCCAAGGTTATAAAGCTGAGCATGGAAACCAGTCATAAATCTCAAGCATCTGATTGGCTGAAATGGCGACCAGTAGCCATTTCAGCCAATCAGATGCTTGAGATTTGAGACTGGTTTCCAAAATCAGTTTTATAACCTTCAGCCCAGATCAGCCTGCTCATACATGCAATGTTCGCTTTTAGAGTCAGTATTCAGACCAAGAAGCGAACAATGTTGATCAGATCAGATGACACAAATGTGCTGGCAGATCTGGCTATACACTGGTTGCCTATGTGATAAAATTATTAAATGTGTATCCATGTAGTAAAAGGTAAAGAGGAAAACTTCTCCCTTGGTTCACAGGAGGGAGAAGTTGATGATATCTGGATAGGCTGACCATACACATCACTTGGAATATATTAGATCCGTACTTACACTAACACAAATGTACTGAGTACACACAGTCTTTTCTTATGACATGTATAAGGCCCAACTTGAATTGCACTGCACATTGGTATCAAAAAATTGTTTGATACTACCCCTTAACTCCATAAATATGACTTTTAAGACAACAGTGTAGATCCAGATCGGATGGTTCTTCTGTGCCATTTCATCCAGATCTACACTGATCACTTTTTGATTCACAGTCATTTCTGACCAAGGAGTGAACAGTGTAGATCTGATCAGATGGCATGGATGGGCTGGCTGATCTGGATCTTCTATGGTCACATAAAAGCTTTATCCATGGAGTCGAAAGTTAAGTACTGACAATTTGTTTATGACTCTGGGTACATGTTCAAGTTATTACAGTCAATCCTATCTATGAAGACTACTTCTGGGTCTGGACAAGAATGGTCTTAATAGTAGGGTGATCTTAATTCCAGTGTAGAAATAAGAGCGATCTGTTAAAAAGGACATTAAAATAAGTGAATTCCATCAGTAACTTAATGATTAAGACTACCCAAAAATTAAGACCACCTTGATAACAAGACCAATAAATTCCAATGGCCCAAAATGGTTTAATTATCTGGTTGGCCTTATATGGGGTTTGACTGTACATGTTTATGATGCTGGAATACAAATCAAGTTGAGCCAGGGCTAGACCGGTGCTTATGCATGCGACCATAAATTGCTATAAAATTCTAACTCTGGGTGTTGTTTATTATAAAAGAATCAACTCTTGGATCCCATATTTCTGTCTGTATATGCATGACACTTTGGTATGTATCACTAGGTACTGTGTGCTAATTTCTATTCATGTGCATACAATTTTGTGGTTTTCCATTTGACACCATTTTTGTGGGTTCTTAATTTCCTGCAACTCAATTTTCTAAACTAGGGCTGAAGTTTATAAAGCTGAGATTGGAAACCAGTCTCAAATCTCAAGCATCTGATTGGCTGAAATGGAGACTGGTTTCCATGCTCAGTTTTTTAACCTTGGGCATAGATTTATGTTAAATGCCTTACTTTCTTGTGGTTTATATTCGTGTATCGAAGATCCCACAAAATCAGCAAACATGAGTAACCCATGAATATAAATGATTTTACTGTATTTTATTTCATCAATATAGAACATGTTTATTATAAGAAAAATAAAATGTTAACTTACTGATCTTTTTTTTCCACTTGATTGTTTTGTACCATTTTTCAGGCTTGCATGAATGTAGAAGTTCTTATAAATAATTTCAATTATTTTATCTCATTTTTCAATGAATTCTTAGAGAGGGCAATATTTTGGGTACATGTATTTATGTTGGTTTTACTAATACATTGACTTTTAAATGCTTTTGAGCTTTTGGGGATTTTTCTGTTTATAAATAGGCTTAATCTTGAACATAGAAAAGTCCTTAATACATGTACTTATTAGCTTAAAATGTCATAAGCCTTTGCTTAACAATTCCATAAAATGGCAAAAACAGTACTTGTTGTGAAAAACAGTGTAATATTAAGATATTTTAGTACAGCGTGTAAACATATAATAATAACAAGTTGGTGACTTTCATTATGAATTTATGTTTACTTCAGATCATAGAGGCAATGCCACAGACCCAAGTTGTTGGTGATTTTGTCCAGGTGTTGGGTAGCTTCTACGAGATTGTTGATGAGGACTCGCCGATTAAATCCCGCACAGTGCCTAACGGTGTACCGCTGGATGAATCTGATGCAGTACCATTTGACGAGAATGATACGGTTCTAAACGGCTTGCCATTGGATGATGGTTATAATACAGAAATATCAACAACAGACACTTCAACAGAGCATGGTATGATGTTTGTAGAATTGATGTGAAGGGCGACACAAAATTGTCCGTGTATACTGTTGAGCATCTGTTACTGTGCTGTCACATAATAAACGAATGGGAAAGTCATGTTGCAACTTGCAAAAGCTCAAAAAATGTTTTTTGTGTCATCCCTCCATTTGTCAGTTTGTAAGTTGGCCAATACTTTGCCATTCCTTAACCCTTTCCTGTACAGATACACCTTTATTGCTAGGGCGAACAGTTTAGATCCAGATCAGCCGGCACATCCGTGCCGTCTGATCAGGATCTAAACTGTTCGCTTTTTGATTCATTAGGTTATTTGTGACCAAAATGCGACCAGTGCAGATCCTGATCAGACGGCACGGATGTGCCGGCTGATCTGGATCTACACTGGTCGCACATGCGTAAAAATGCGTATCTATCCAGGAAAGGGTTAATATTTCTTCATCAAACCTAAACATATCTATGGAGTAAAGGGGTAGTATCAAACTTTTATTGCTTGTGACAACAGGTTAGTTCTGATGCCAAAATCTTGTCAAGATCACATTTGAAGAAGTTATATTTTGTACTCTTTATCCTGACAAAGTATGGGTGAGGGTGACACAAATGTTAAACTGAACACCCATCTAGTTCATGTAAACAGCATGCATTTCAGATTTAGAAGCCCAAAGATTGTTGGAAGGATCCATTCCACCAGATGGAAATAACGGTTTGCGGCCCGAAGACTCCGGGCAACGAGAGGGTAGAGCGGGGTTACCTAAAGGGGAGACCACCCAATCACAAGATAATGGTGTTTCCAGCAGCGACAGTGAGGAAGAATTCTGTGATACTTCAGCTGATCTCGAGGTACATCTATTGATATCTGTACATGTAGATACAGATTCTCTTGATTCCACGTTATTCTGAGCTTCGGGTCATTTTGATGCATAAGAATTATTAAGAAAAAATTGTCAAGTTTTACTGAAGATATGTGTTTTATGTTGTATTGCATAGAGTTTACTGTAATTACATCTTCATATCATTTTCCGAATGTTATGAATCTTGCTTTCTGTATTGAATATTTCTTTAAATAATTATGGAGAAAAAACATATAGCTTAATCAGGCCCCGATAAATCCACTCGCCCGCTGGCATTTGCGAGTGAAAGTTTACATCGGGCGAGTAAACAGTTGATCAAACTCGCCTAACAGGGCGAGTGAGATTCTCCAAGTCCAAATGCTGCTTCTGTAAACATTAATAAATAAAGTTATTCGGTAAAATATCAAACTGCAGACTGCATAAACTGTCAAACGGAAACCGACGTCATAACGAACGCGCACCTGCCGATCGCGTATGAAAAACATTGCCAAATGCTACAATCGTTATGGAGTTAATCGATTAATAATTCATTGAAGCAGAGTGCGTTAGAATTTTAATAAAATATAAATACGGGCTATTTCGAAGATTATATATTAAATGTATAAAAACTATTATTAACAATTCATAATTGATTAAACTGGTTATGCCGATACAGACTGATTTTTCTTGACTAATAACCGCACACCACAGGCTTGGTCAAAGAACATTGTTCTGATAATGAAAGATCTAGTTTAAATCGAGCAGCATAAAATGAAAATGGCGTCTGCAAAATAGAAAAGCATCAAGGGCGAGTACATTTAGTGAAGGGCGAGTTAATTTTTAGGATCACTCGCCCTACAGGGTGAGTGACCCTGGAAAAATTCTTCGAGGCCTGGCTTTATATATACGATCTAGCACATCTAAGCCATCTGATCAGGTTATACACGGTTTTCGTTTTTATTTTTTAGTGTATTTATGACCAAAAATCAAACACTGTCCCAGCTATTCTTGCTCAAATGCGATAAAGCCTGTATATATAAAGGGAAATAAATGATGAATTACAAGGCAAAAGTTTCTGTGAAGATTTCAAGCAGAATATTGTGCAACCTTTTTTAACCATGCTTATTTCTATTTTTAGATTCTACAGGCACATGTAGGTCACCTGAGTCAACAAAATGGACCAATTTACCAAACACAAAATGTTGTTCCAGCAGTTAAATCAGTGAAAGTTAACCATGTGCGTTTTGCGGATGATAATGACTCGAGAGTTCACCTAGAAACTTCAGAAACCATTCACGTTGCTCAAGGATTTCCATTTATTTCATCAGAAAGTGTTCCAAGTGCTGACGAAGTCATTTTTGAAACAAGTAGACCTTTAAACACTTCCGTAGGTGCAGGTAAAATCAATGGTGATGTTAGAATGGAGTTAAGAACAGATATTTCGGCAAATAATTCAAATTTTGAGGAACCGGTAGATGAAGGAGAGGAGCCCCCAGACAGAGGAGGAAATGGAGACAAGGGAAAGGATAAAGATAAGAAATCAGATCAAGGAGGAAGGAGAACAGGTACATGTATGATTTTTTTATATTTTGAGTACTGGTTTTTATACTGCTTGAAAAATAAATAATAATTATTTTAATCCAATATTGAATGTTGATTAATATCTTAACCGTTCACTCCATAGGATGAGGCTGTCATAAGAGGACAAACAGTGTTACTGTGTAGATACCATCTGTTTGCTTTATGATTCATTAGGTTATTTCTGTCCAAGAAACAGCAAGTGAAGATCCAGATCAGATGGCACAGATGTGCTGGCTGATCAGGATGTAATATTTACATTCCTATTGATTTCTTCGTTTAAAAAAATTCGGTTCATTTTGCATGAACCGCATGACCCGTAATGACGTCAGTAACGTCATGGCTGTTACTATTGAAAACTCCCACGTATTACTCCCCCTTTTCACTTAATACTAATTTTTGAAAGCGTTCGACTTAAGTTTATTTAAAGAAAAAAATGAATAAAATGTAAATATAAGTAATGATTCTTATTTTGGTGCGGTTCATGCAGATTGGACGTGCACGCGAGAGCTGGCAAATTTACCATAAAGCGCTAGCGCGCTTTATGGATTTGCCAGCTCTCGCGTGCACGTCCAATCTGCATGAACCGCACCAAAATAAGAATCATTCCTTAAATGAATCAAAAGGCAAACAGTGCAGATCCTGATCAGTTTGCACGAATGTGCCAGTTGATCTTGATGTACACTGTTCACTAATGGGATATCAGCCATATCCTGTGGAGACAAGGCTTCATAAAAAATCACTGTAGGTCTCTTCTTGTTAGTTTGATATAAGTTACTGAATCTTAAATAACATTTTAGGATCATCCAGAACAAATCTTCAAGGTGGAAGTGGAAGGAGGGCCCTTCTGTCAGGGGGAGGGGCTGGAGGCGGAGCAGGGGGAGGGGAACAGGACCAGAGTGAGGGCCAGGATGGAGCTGTCAGTGAACAGATAGCTGTGGTTCTAGTCAGATTACAACAAGATATGGCTAATGTGCTGGAACGACTGAACAGATTGGAGGCTCAGTCTGGACGTAGAAAAGTAAGTACCGTTTTCACTTTTCAAAAGAACGTTTAGGATAAACCAGGGTTGGGGTGTGAAACAGGACAGAATACATGAGCAGATCCAGAATGGCTTTGGTAAAGTTGCTTGAAACCCTCCTCCCCCCCCCCCCCCTTTTGTCAGTTGTCAGCAACATATAATCTTATAATTTTTGTTTGGATGTTTGCCAGAAAGTTGGAAATTATTACAAAACTACCGGCATTAAAAGTTAGTTTAATTGAAAATTGCTATCAGTTTGAGTAATTGCAAAACAGTAGACATTGCTCTCGAAGAAAGTCATCAAAAGTAATAAGAAATGATAGTTTAATAATATGTCAATTGAAATCGGTCATGAGCCAGCATTTAACATGAAATTCTGCATCATTTAAATGAATTATCAAAACTGAAACTGGCCTGTAAAGGGAACTTTCTTTTTATTAATACTATATATAGAGTAACTCAATTTTAAGTTTAAATCAATTTCTTGAAATTGAAAATGATTGTGGCTGAGTTTATCTATGATCAAAAAAGTGAAATATGCATAACCAGGAATAACAACATTAAAAAAACTTAGCCCTCCAACACAGCCAATAGGTAGAGCATGTGTTAATAAATGGATCAGTTTAAAAAAGACACCACAAACAGTTAAGGAAAATTGAGAACTGGAGGAATTTAACCCTTTATTCCATACATCTTTTGTCACATTGGCAACCGTTGTAGATTCAGATCAGCCAGCACATTAATGCTATCTGATCAGGATCTACAGTGTTCGCTTCTTGGTTGCAAATAACCTAATGAATTGAAATGTGAACAGTGTAGATCCAGATCTGGATCTGCAATTGTTGCACATGTGATAAAAGCATTTATAAATAGTTAGGGGTTAAGTAGATTTTAAATTTCATGAACAGTCAGTATAATACAAGTATTCAAAAGCAGATTGTCCTCGGGCAGTACTTTCTAGGTGGAAACTCGGCACAGCCTTGTTTCTGCCTGGAAAGCATAGCCGTCAGATAGGGATAGCATAACATAGATACCAGAATAGAAGTGAAAGATTCTCTTTCTCTTGCCATTTCTATCAAACAGGGCTTTTTCAGGGGTATTTGGGAAAAAGGCCCCTGCTCAAATTGGGATTTTTTTACACGGTATAAAGTGGTTTTAAACAGGTTGCATACATAGATTCAAGGAATTTAGGTTTAACAGATCACTGATCAAAAGTAAACAAACTAATTTTGTAATTTTAAAAGTCCCTTGATTACATAGATTCTCTTGTTTGATTCTATTTTATAGGCAAAATAAGTTATTTCTGTTGAAATGGGAATTTTTTTCTTGAAACTGGGAATTTTTTTCTTGAAATTGGGAAAAATGGTCCCTATTTGGCATTGGGAATGGGGCCCATTATCGGCCCCATGAGACTAGCTGAAAAAGCCCTGTCAAAAGTTAATCTTGAGTGTTGCCTATTATTATTTGACAGTTTTTACCATGTCATAAGAACCATTATTCCTTTTTACAGAATGAAGAAAAGCCAGAAGGAAGATCAGTTTTTGTAAGTATACATCCCCTCTTACAGACACTGGGTTTGTATGGATATGCATTAATAATTTTTGTACAGTTTTAACATACATGATGCTAGTACAGATATGTCACTCAGAATGTGTATCACTCTTACACTATCGGCTTATTACATTCACCTCTGTTATAGGCTGTGACTACTTTCAACTACTTTTACTCTAACTCAAAAAAATAGTTCACCAATTACATTTAAAATTGCTTGGGTTTCTTTGATTTGAATGAAAGATAGTGAAGATAGCTGTCATTTGTTTAACAACAAGCTTTCATATTCATAATTATGACTGTAAAAAATAAGACTGTCGAGTTGTGTCAAAAATCTTGACATTGAGCCTATCGCAGAGATGTAAAGTGAGTGTAAGGAACAACAACTCTGCGAAGGAGGTTGAATGTGTATGTCAGTAGTAGTATCGGTATGAATTATGTACGAGGCCCATTATTTTATCCACTTTTTGTCCAAGTACAGTCAAACCTGTCTTTAAAGACCACTGGGCAGAAAACCAAAAATGGTCAATGAATTCTTATTTTACTTGTCACCGGTGAATTTGTTCTTGAAATCCCTGTGTCAAATCAGATGTTGTCTTTTAAAGACATAAAGTTTATCAACAGATGATCTGTGTTAACATTGTGACCTTTAACAAAGGTTTGACTGTATTTGCATGTGAACCATAAGCCTTTACATGCATATGACTTTGTCTCATGGGCAATACTAGCTGGCACATCCTTGCTATCTGATCTGGATCCACACTGGGCACTTTTTGATTAATTTGGTTGTTTCTTACCAAGAAACAGTGTAGATTCAAATTAGAAGGCAAAGTGGTGCTGGCTGATCTGGATCTACACCTTTTACCTGTGATAAAAGGCATTTATTATACTGCAAAGAAATTTCCTTGAATTTGATTGGATAATTTGCCGCTGATGTATATCCGTATTTACAGATCGGCCGTAGATATGAACTGCACGTGCCTTAATTTCCCCGTCTGGCCTCCCACCTTTTGTTGTCGTCCGCCATTTTGTTTTGAATTTCCGTAAAATTGCATAATTTGAAGCCGATCTTGTTAATTATAAAGCGGTATGCTTAGGGATTACTAAAATTGTTACAGAAAATATTTCTGTTATGTTTTTAACGTTGAAAACGATCAGATTATTCTCAAATTTTGTAAATAAAAATCAAATGGATAGTCCATTCAATTTCTATAGAAGTGACGTCATTCAGGTAAATTAATGACATCAGACATGTAATTATTGAGGTTCTCAGAGGGGAATTAAGCCGTTCGGCAAATAAATAAGCGAAATAATCGAAAAATTGATGTTTTCTTATTAATTTTGTCTGCGGCTCGGGTAATATGACACCCAGACCGGCAATATATCCTCACATTCCCTGTCAAGAAACCAAATAACTATATAATGCAAATACTAAACCCACACATAATATTATGTTACCACAGTACCATACTATATTTATCCCTCTACTTCACGGAGTATTCACATATTTTGCAGTAAGGATAGTATGAGAAATCAACCCCTTTGGAAATCAAACCATTGAATATCATACCTTATTAGATCTACATGTAAGAATTTATTTGCACAAACTATTTTTTTTCCGACATTTCAGTTTATTGAAACCTTTTTTATTATACCTTATGTAAGTAATACAACTGCATGAATTTATATACAGTAGTATACAATCCAGAAACCTTATTTCAAAGTTCGAAATGACAGAAAATATAATTCTGAAGAGTAGTGCATGTCTCTGAATTACATTTTATTTGGCTGGCTGAAAACATTTCATCATATGTGAATTGTAAGCAAAAGTGTTTTATATTCCTTGTTGCTGTTAGATACAAACTTTTCTCATTTTTAACAACCATACTGCCATCATATCTTTAACAACAAGCTTTGTGTCACCCTTTCAGAGAAAAGGCAATATTTAGGCATCACTTTGTCTTTGTCAGTTGTTTGTAGGTCCAATCATCCTTCATGAACACTTAACATTTTTGAAAATCTCCTCATCCAACTTACAAAATTTTATTGCTATTGACAACAGGTTTGTGATTAAGAGACAATCTGTTGGTCAGGATCACATATGACATAGTATTCCCCCATTTTGTACTTTTTTTACCATATCTTAATATTTCTACATCAAACTATCATATTTTTATCATTCCGAGGGCGACACAAGTGTTCAATAGAACACCCATAAAAATAGTTCTTTCTGCAAACCTTCTCCTTAAACATTTGATGCTTGTATTCATATTAATAAAGGTTGTGTTTCCTTTTCTCACGATGTAATTTTCTGGAGTTTGAATTTTGTAGATCCTTACAAAAGGTGGGTATTTGAAGACTGACAGACATTGCATTTCAAGAACATTAATCTGTTCCAGCGTGGTAAGGTTTGAATCAGTAGACTGAAGTTAATGGACACTGTCCAGGCACTGCGGTGTTCTTAACCCTTTCCTGTACAGACACACCTTTATTGCTAGGGCGAACAGTTTAGATCCAGATCAGCCGGCACATCCGTGCCGTCTGATCAGGACCTAAACTGTTCGCTTGTTGATTCATTAGGTTATTTCTGACCAAAATGCGATCAGTGCAGATCCTGATCAGAAGGCACGGATGTGCCGGCTGATCTGGATCTACACTGGTCGCACATGCGTAAAAATGCGTATATATCCAGGAAAGGGTTAATCCTTTCCTTCATATATGTGCTATTTCAGCATAGGCAAACAGTGTGAATCCAGATCAGCTCACACATCTGGGCTGTCTGATCAGGATCTTCATGATTCACTTTTTGATTTATTAGGTTATGTTTGATCAGAAATCAACAAGTGTAGATCCAAATCAAACGAAATGGATGTGCTGGCCTGAAGGTTATAAAGCTGAGATTGGAAACCAGTCTCAAATCTCAAGCATCTGATTGGCTGAAATGGCGACCAGTCGCCATTTCAGCCAATCAGATGCTTGAGATTTGAGACTGGTTTCCATGCTCAGCTTTATAACCTTGGGCACTGACCGCATCTGGATCAACACTGTTTGCACATGCAAAAAATGCATATACATGGAGTAAAGGGTTTTAGAGGGGTGTCACTGTATATGATATTATTATCTGTTGTTTTACATTTACAGAACTGGTGGCCATTTTCATCGAGAACTGGTAGATCCGCCTTCTTCTTCCTCATCTGGCCAATCATTGTGCATCTGCTGTTAACATACCTGTTCAGAAGACGGAGGTAAGAAAGTCTTCGGTTATTGTAGAACTTCGCTAAATAGATGAGTGGTGATGGTGACATCTTGGCATAATTCCTGTCAAGTTTATCTTTACTTTATAGGGATGTGTTTTGGTTTAAACAATATTTACTTCTTCGATAAATGTTCATATACAATACATCTTGAATATTTGCAACAGGATTGAGAAGAAAGTTATAATAACTTGTATAATCTCTCTCCTGAAAATATACAAACTATCATAATATAGGCGACAAACATATGAAGCATTATGTACTCGAACATTGTAGAGAAAAACAAACAACAATACAATATATTTTGGCAGAAAGAAGGTGTAGGAAAGTAGACGGGTAGGAATGAATCTAACGTCGGTATAGCAGACAGAACAGAAGAATTGAAGAATTGTGGTCACAGTTGGATGTGTTTTATCACATAGACAAATAGTGTAGATCCAGATCTGCCACCGCCTCTATTCTGGCTGATCAGGATCTGTACTGTTAGCTTTTTGGACAAAAATTTTCTTATTTAATAAAAGAATTCATTGTAAATCCTGATCAGACGGCATGATTGTACTGGCTGATCTGGATCTACACTGTTCACCCACTGATAAGAGCCACATTCATTCTGACAAGGGTTAACAAATCAAGCCGACATTGGATGCCATTGACTATAGATATCAAAAAGCAAAGTTGGATGTTGGGTTTTCAGTTTCAGTGACTAAATACATCAAATTTAGTTTATAGTTTCAATAGTTTTATATGTTTTTGGTGATTGGATGGAAGGCTGTCGGTGAATGTGAAAGATACATGTTGCAACTTAAAAGAAAACAATTTGCAAAACTGTATGAGTACAGTTGAAATAAGAAGGTGGTATATCATTTATGCTCTAAGGTGACAAATTGATCTTATATGTATTAAGATTATATCAAAATGTAAGTTTATCTAATAATACCAAAGAAGTTAGATACTGCAAAAGCATTTAATTAATTAAATTTATTCTCTCTATATTTTCAGAAAACGGTAGATGACTGACAGCTTTGTTGTTTTATTATTGTTTTAAGTCTTTGTTAGTGATTCTGATAATTGTTGTTATTAATTTAAAGACAAAAAAATACTCATTACAGATCATAGTGTTTAAAGATTAAGAAAATTACACAATCAGTGTATTGAAAAAGAATTACCAATGTAAAGGTAAAAGTTTTTGTTATCATCAATAATTCAAACATCATCATGAAAACAATCTAATCTGAGAAATTTTAAAATTTAATGGCATCATGAATTATGTTTATGAAAATTGTAATGTTGTGAAATTGTAATTTGAATGATTAACATGTTTCATATTTTAAGAGGATCACTTTTGTATTATTTTATTCTGTGATAATTTTGTTGTATTGTATTGAAAATAAAATTAGAAAAAAAAATAAAAATAATGACAGCAACTTGATTCTTTTAAAATTTTATATTGTTACACCTCGAAAAATATTTTGTTTTTTGATGTAAGCTCAGGGCTGAAGATTATAAATCTAATATTTGAAACCAGTCCCTAATCTCAAGCATCTGGTTGGTTAAAATGATGCCAAGATCCTTGAGATTTGAGACTGGTTTCAATTCTCACTTATAATCTTGGGACCAGATGTGGCTTTGCACCAGCACTGAAATTGTGGCCTTGTTTTGCAACATATAATCTGACCAAATTCACAAAGCCTAGGGAAAAATAATCTGATCAAAATAATCGTGCCCTGACCAAAATAACATTACCTAGCAAAAACCAATCTAACCAAAATAATCGTGCCTACCGATTTGCAACATCCAATCTGACCAAAATAACATTGGCAAGCAACATCTAAAATCTTGCAAAAAATAACCATGCCTAGCAATATCAAAAATCTGGCCAAAATAACCTTTAGGCAATAGAAAAAAATATTTTAGATTCTCATCCCCGCCCGCCCCTGTCCAAAACCCCCCGCCCCAAAAAAATTTATTGGTAAAAAAATCGGAACATATTCTGTTCCGGACAAAACGGGTTTTAGACCATCCCGGATATTTAAAGAAAACATGACCGACAATAATAAAATAAAATGTTCATCATTTTAAAGCTTACCGATGGTGATAGTGTCACTATAAAAGACTTTTCAAGCAAAATAGGCACCAACCTGCTACTTTTGTAAGTTGTTATCGTGATTTTTTTTTGAAGAAATTGAAAAGATGGACGAATAATCTACAACAATGGTTCTGGTAACTATAAATGCCATTTTCTCAACATTTTAAGTTAGTTTTTACTTCTGTTCTCAGGTATTTGGTTAATAAAAATTAAAAAGTGTAGACCTGTCCCCTTTTTTCCCAAAATCCGGATGAGAATCTAATATTTTTTCTCTGGCCTTTCTAGCAATCTCTTGACAATTTAAAATAGATACAATTTCAAAGATGTGTGTATAGTAAGGCTGTCTTAAATTGCGAATTTAATGCTTTCGGAGTTTTTTAATGGTGATCAGTGACATCACCAATTCTTGTGCACAAATATAAACACTCCAACTTGTGAGGCATTGTTTCCATTCTTTACTAGTACTGATCAGAATGTTTAAGGGCACAATATCTCGGCTAAAACTCTCAACTAGCCTGATTGCAGCAGTCGCACTAAAGTTGAGGCCATTGAATTGTATTATTTCATCAAATAAGCCTAGCATAGAATATCCGACTTCTACAACTCCAAGGAGCCTGACGCTCTGTGGTTCAATGTGTCTGACCATGCCGCATAGAGCTCCTTTGTCTGTGTTTGCCATAGGGTCACGTAGTACAAAAATTTCCGCTTTCTTTTTCATCTGTTGTTTACTTCACTTTATCAGAATATTGATGGGCATACGCTTATTAAGATCTTGGTTAAGTTTGGCATTAATTGACCATATCACAAACTTGAGCGCTCTAACGGGCCTATTTTGTGGCAAAAGGCTCATGGACAAAGAAATTACGCTCTTTATGTAACTACTAGTATATTAATACGATTGTTTCTACTGAAACTTGACACTTATTTTCCCATTGTTTTGCTTTATGTTTCACAATGACTTTATTTCCTTGTTTAAAACAGTTTAGGCCTAACACTTGCATTACAGCAACTGTCATCATTCATAAAATGTCACAATTAATCGCACATTGTATGGGTGTTTTCTTTTTGTGGACTTTGATCTTGCCGGTGTATTCTTTATGCTTAGCAACCAGAACTTCCACTGTTAAACTTTGTGAAAATGCAGGAGGTCTCTTATCGTATGATTCATTTAAAAGTACCGAAGAGCATTCCGAGAATCTCTTACCAATACGTCCTCTAAATTTGTCTGACGGCGAGTCGGCCTGGGTATCAGGATTTGTAAACTATTCAAAATTTGTGTCATGGCACGGCTGTTACACTCGAGTGCAAGGATTTCCGATGATAATGGACGAAACAGCGGAAGAAAGTGTATACTTGTGTCTGCGCATGTGCAGAAATGTCTTCGGTATTTTCTATGTTGGTGTCCTAATGGGAATGTGTCAATGCATTTCTGAAAGCGGTTTAAATAGAAATTATATGACAGCAAATGCGTTCTGTGACTTCACCAAATCTTCAGTCCCATACAGGACGAATATACACGTCTACAAAATTCACGAACAAGAGGGAATATCAAAGAACTTTCCTTTAGGTGACTCGTTTGGGCAGTGTGTGTACGCAGAAAAAGTTGTTCTAAACTCAAACACGTCGACAGTTAAGTACACAACTACATCATGTTATACTGAAGGTGGACAGTCAGTACATGGCTTGATGTGTGTTTTCAAAGATATACTTCCGCCCGATAGTGTTTGCCACAGGTTTAAAACAGATTCGGGATCTTTCTGCTTAAACATCAGTTCCTCAAATTGGTTTAATGCGAAACAACTATGTCTTCAATGGGGAGGAAAGCTAATTAGTATTGTTCCAAATGAGTTGTTGAATGTCATGGATATAAATGTTAAGTACTGGACAAGTCTATTTAGAGATTACAAAATAACACATTCAACATTGGAAGCGAGCAGCAAAGATGTTTGCTTGTCTGTAAGAAAAGTTGGTGACCTATTTTTTGTATTTGATCCAGCCGCGTGTATTGAAGTAAAACGAGTCGTGTGTAATCAACAACCGATACCCAACGCGCGAGAAGATACTACTAGTAATTTACCCCAAACCTCGTTCAGTGGCGTAGCGTATCCTGAAAGCACGCCATTATTTGACAAGATATCCAGCTTAACGACAACTATTCTACAAGTTCTGAATTTGATTATACTTGTCATGTTTATATGTGCTGCAGTCATTACTTTTAGAATAATTAGAAATAAACTAAACGGACTGTCTAACAAGTCCTGCGATAGGAGCAGTTCAAATGCAGTTACGACCCACGACACAGACACGGCTGTTCCAGTGTTAAATCCGATACCAGTCGAGCAAAGTGCTTCATCCGATTACTTAACTCCAATACCGACCTATCACATGTATGAATTAATTTAGCTTTTGATTTATAAACATGTATGTGTTCCACTCGCTTCATGCGGTGCGATCTTAGCAGAAAATTTAGAATTTTTCAAGCAGGTACTTGCACCAAATTTTGAAATTCACTAATGTACTTTAGTCTTGTAGAAATGAAGTATGGTTTAGCGAAAAACTGCTGCTGATGATATGTTTATTAAGTACATGGGATAATGTATAATGGATAATTTTATTCCGAAACCTGTAACTTCGTTCCACCGTTAGCGTTAGAAGAAGATAGAATACCGCCTGCGGCCACCAGATTCAGAAAAATATTTTTTTCTGCGTTTCATCAATGTATGAACTGTCGGAATGTGAACACCTAATTTGCATAAAAAAACAAAGAATATAACTTAAAGATGTTTTTTACGAATAACGTGGAGAATTATGTGTTGCGTTTTCTTATTTAATTGATTACTGAAATCTTCCTAAAACTCTGTCCGAGAAATAAATTCAATTTGTTTAAATAGCAGCATTGCTTTTAAAGTTTAAAGTGCAATTGTATTATTGAAATAAAGCTGTTTTTCGGATAACTTGCGAAATGTTTTTTGTTGTTGTTTAATTTGTGATACTGACATCCCTTCTCCAAAAGTTTACCTGTTCAGTTATATTTTGTATGGTATGGTGGCATAACATACTTTTTCTTCTGAATGGATTTTTTTTAAATTAAGATTATCGACAGTTATTTGTTCTTCATTAGGAATTGAATTCATACTTTATCTATCCTACATAATAAATGCGGTTGCATGAAAGCATAATGATGTTTCTTTCTTCTGACCATCTAATTGAAAAACATAATTATTTGTGCCGACTAGATGCACGACGTCATATTAAAAAAATTTGCTCTTATGTGTTTAATTATACTTGGTAAGTTGTCTAAAGCTTAAAACAATTCGGGAATTATTATTTCGTATTAATGCTCTGTCTATCACTCTATTGTTTGGCTTTTTTGGATAGGCTGTATTTTCTGCGTTTCCTGACACACATTAGTATGAAGACCAGGTTGCTGTACGAGGGATTCCTGCCACACGGAAAACTTCTCTGTTGTTTGGATGTGTGATGAATGCTGATTTTTTCGTTTGTGGTATTTCCTGATATGCATATTTCACATTTGAGTATGGTACTCATGTTGCTACGCGAGAGATTCAAGCCTCAATCTTGAATCGTGTCTAACAATAACTACATCGTCAGACGTGTTCCTTTGTTTTTAACAGTAATACATGTATATATGATCGTTGAAGAATTAGTATTAAATTCAAAAACATAGGTTACCAGCATGATATTCTGCAGCGCTCTGCATGAATGGCGATTAAGGTATTGCTCCTTTCGCCATTGCTTTGTCATAGACAAAAAAGAAACATATTAAAATCTCTCAAACGACACAATGCAGCTCCATCAAACTTTGCACAAACCAATATTATTAATATATGTTTAATTTACATACGCTAAGAAAACTTTGAACAGTAAAGAAAAATAGTTAGACCTGGAAAAAAATCCCTAACATTCAATCTGCAATTTGTCACAAAAACAAAGTAAAATTAAACATCAATCAAAATATCTTCATGAGTAATGAGTTACTGGCAACAACGTCTAAGGTCATTTGGTCTAACAAAAGTATACAATGTGAGATATTTGTAAAAGTGTGTTTGACCTTCAATTTTCTGTTCGCGAACATGGATGACCAAAACATAAAAAATGTTGAGTTCTCTTTCCATAATTGAAAGTTCTTTTCAAGGACCTTAGATAACGATGTCAGTATCATTTCACTTCTATAATATGTTGACATTCGAATTATTCTTTTGCGTTGCATCGTTTTTGTAAAAAAAAATGCAAATAGAATTTTAGGGAATTTTTAGGTCTGACTATTTTCCTTTAGTGTTCTAACTTTTCTTAACGTATGTAAAATAATCATACACTTATAATACTGATTTGTGCAAAGTTTGGTGGAACTGCATTGTACCGTTTGAGGGGTTTTGCTATTATATTCTTTTTTGTCTATGACAAAGCAATGGCGAACGGAGCAATACCTTAACCCATCTACAGTTGATCGTAACGGTTATGGTTACCTCATAGTCTTAAATATCCTATAAATCATCTTGTGCTGTGTCAGGACAGAGCCCGAACTCATTCTGCACAGTAGAAGATTCCTTATACATACACGAGGTGACTTAATCTTGAAGCGATTGCACCAACTGACACTACACGCAGGCAGTGTGCGTCCAGTGCAAATAAACATACACAGACCTGCAAATTGGTTCACTGGGTGCAAAATATATCTTTATTATAACTTATTGTATTACAAGCACCAGAAACGTGAAAAATGTAGTTCAGACAAGTTTTTGAACGGTTTTGAAAATTTAAGTGTACAAGTTATTTCGCTTTGATATTCGTTCAATGTATACTTAAAGAAATTAGAAACGCAACTTCTTAAAACAAGAAATACATTTCATGTTTAAAGAAGTTGCGTTTCTAATTTCTAAAAATGCATATTATATAGTAAAAGAAATTAAAAAAGCAACTTCTTTAATCACAAAACATATTTTGTGTTTAAAGAAGTTGCGTTTCTAATTTCTTTAAGTATATAAAACGGGAGTAATTATTTAGTTTTCATGTGCTCGGCCTTCTTGGCCGCTAGGCCGCCAGGCTTCGAAAACTTAAAAAAATCAAAGCTAGTTCTTGTTAATATTTTACTTAATCATCCCTGAAATGAACATTGCATGCTGTAAAAATCGAATTCAGGCCGTTTTTAAAAAAAATATGAAAAATATTAAGTTTAGGCCGCTAGGCCGCCAGGCTTCGAAAACTTAAAAAAAAATCAAAGCTAGTTCTTATTGATATTTTACCTTATCATCCCTGAAATGTACATTGCATGCTGTAAAAATCGAATTCAAGCCGTTTTTAAGATGAACATAAATTATGATAAATATTAAGTTTAGGCCGCCAGGCCGCCAGGCTTCAAAAACTTAAAAAAATAAAAGCTAGTTCTTGTTGATATTTTGCTTATTCGTACCTGAAATGTACATTACATGCTGAAAAAATCGATTTCAAGACATTTTTAAGATAAACATAAATTTTGATAAATTTTAAGTTTAGGCCGCTAGGCCGCCAGGCTTCGAAAAGTTAAAAAAAATCAAAGCTAGTTCTTGTTGATATTTTACTTAATAATCAACTGAAATGTAATTTACAAAGAGTACATGGGAGTAAATATACACAGAGATTCCGAGTCGTCTTTGCAGATAAGCTAGAACTTTGTTAAATAATTTATTTTAATGAAATAAAAGCTAAATCATGTCGATAACTTTCTTATACACCCCTGCAATTTACATTATATGCTGTAACAATAGATTTCAATCCGTTTTTAAGATCAACCTAAATTGTTATAAAGGCAGCCATCTTCACGCCGCTAGGCCGCCAGGCCGTAACTTCACGCCGCCAGGCCGCTAACTTCACGCCGCCAGGCCGCTCGGCCGCCAGGCCGCTAACTTCACGCCGCCAGGCCGCTAGGCCGCTAACTTCACACATCTATCACATGGTGCTATTTTGTATAGTGTATCAAGTAAATATATATAATTTTATAACAGAGAAAACAGTGTCAAATACAATTACATTCTAATGGTACAAGTAAAAAACACTTTTTCTTTTATAATAATATTTAACAAGATATTTAGAAACTTTTATTGGATATAATTTTAACAAGGTAATCATTTTCTGTATACTACAATTTATCACATTTTCTCAGAACACCCAAAACGCCCAACATATCTATACATGTATTTGCTTCACGGAAATAGTCATTTAACTTAATTGCAATATGACGTTCAAATGTTTTAAATATTGTTGACATTATAGATATTGGTCTGTAGTTATTGGGATTGTCTTTACCTCCCCCTGTGTGCAGTGGAATAACATCAGTCAATTTTAGAAAAATCAGAAAATATACCAGAGGCTATACTGTTATTAACATATTACTAAATGTAGAATTGTCTTGAAATGTGTGTCATATATTTGTATCGTGTTGTAAATGAAATTGTATTGAATAAACAAGGTTACACCGAGAAAGGAGCCTGCAAAAACTGTTTATATTTTTTTTTACTTTCATCTGACACGAATCCCATCTTCCCTGCTTTAGTGCTACGTTACATCCAACCTAATTTACAATCTCTGCCATCAGAAGTGACCATATCATTAAAAATATACCGAGAAAAAATTACCATTTTTAAATTTAAAATTTTGTTCAGTGGTGCTTTTTTATCCTTCACTTAATTTAAGGTATTTGTAAATATCTTGATTAAGCGGGAAAATGTTTGTTTTATCACAGAGGTCAAGGTTATCTCCTCTTTCCTAAATAATGATGCGATAGATAATTCTATACATTATTAAAGTCTCAAACAGACTATTTGACTGTCAAATTTAGAAGCTTATGGCATATACAGAAGGAAAAACAAAATATTTGAAGTCCACTGATGCAAAGAAATAAGATACAGTTACATAAATATGCAATTAAAGAAAGAACACGCTTAATTTTACACGACCACATAACTTGAGGCACGCCACGGGAAAAGGTACCTTCGGGCAGTTGACGTCAATCCCTGAAACGACGTCATAAAGTTGAGCAGACGACATTAATTACCGGGTATTGTGCAATTCGCGGTAAAAATACTATTTCATTGTCAAAATGTGTAACAAAATCACTGTTTATTTATGAGAAAATAATAGAAATTTGAAAGTTCTTTCTAAATATAGTAACAACAAAAATGAAACAAAAAATGACCGAAGGTACCTTTTCCCGTGGCGTGCCTCACTTTTTTTTAAACCGAAAGATACTGAACCGACAAGTTCCAGTATAAACATATTGGTGATAAAATTTCTCCATATATTTACATTCGATGGCATCAAGGATGTAGTAGGAGTTTTTCCATGTTATTTTTGTCAAGTTTTCATTTTGGCTCAGTATATTAGTTCGATTAGGAATAAAAATAACCAAGTTTTGTTATAACATGACCCGTGGGAAAGTAACCTTTGCGATGAGTTTGCGTTACATGCAGGAACATAAATTTCACAATTGTCTTTAATGAAATGCATTGGAAGCTTGGCCAAATATGGTTCATGGTTTCACATAATATTAAAACTGTACTTATTGTCTAAGTTTAAACTTTGAGCGGTATTGTTTTAATGGCTCGACCTTAAATTTCCTTAATTTATAGGCCTGAAAAAAGGCTCTCAGATGATCTGTATAACTGTTACAGTAACAGCAACAACTTACCATTTGAAATTAAACTTTGTCAAAATGTTACAATCAACCCGATTGTGTGTGGTTATTTTATTGTTGTGGTATTTTACGTTACCGGTGAATTCGTTATCTTTAGCAAACAGAACTTCCGCTGCCAAGCTTTGCCAAAGCGCAGGTGGACTTTTATCTTACGATACACTTACAGGAGTAAATTCCAGTAAATATCTAGCCAGCAACGCTCTAAATATCGTTGACGGCGATTCTGCCTGGATCTCGGGATTTGTTAGCTATTCCAAATTTGTTTCGTGGGAAGGCTGTTATGCCGACGTAAAGCGATTTAAAACAAGGTTCGACCAGCAGAAAGATGGAAGTGTTTTTTTGTGCCTTGGTATGTGTAGCAATAGTAAAAGAATTGATCACATTGGTGTCAGCGAGGGACTGTGCCACTGCATTTCATCAGGAGGGTTGGGTGATAGTCAGAGTATGCAAAATTCAACATGTGCTTCCACGGACAACTACATAGTTCCTGGCGCAGCTTATGGACTTGCGCGTGGTACCATTAATTATGGTCACAATATACATGTATACAAAATTCACGACAATGACGAAAATTTACGACAGTCTCCAATGAATGCGTTCTCCTGGCAATGTGTTTATGTGGAAAAGGTCACTTCCGGTTCCGGTTCAAATAATACGACTGTTGAATACAAAACTAAATCCTGCTACGCAAAAGAAGGAGAGACGGTCGGTGGAATAATATGCGTCGCCGAAATTAATAATAGGTTGACGGGAAATTGCTGGACAGTTCTTTCCGGTTCGAGAGCCTACTGCTTGATGCAAAGTTCTTCAAACTGGCCGGAAGCAAATAAGCAATGTCGTCTGCTACAAGGAAAGCTTGTAGATAACATTACAAAGGAATTAGTGGAAGGCATGCAAATTAACGTTAGATACTGGACTGGCTTATTTCGAGATTTCAAAATAATAACATCAACAGCAGAGTCAAACGAAGGAGAAGCCTGCTTGTCTCTAAGGAAAGTTGGTGACGGATTCCGAATTGATCCAGCCTCATGTTCCGAAGCCAAACGTGTTCAATGTCAGACGCCAACTTGGCAATACGTGACGTCTCCTAGGCAAGACGTGACGTCCCCTAAGCAAGACGCGACGCTTACACGGAAAGGAAAGAAGGAGGATGAACAACTGAACAGAGACTCGTCAAATATAACTGCAGCTTCAAATGATTCTGTATCATTCTTTGACAATATGTTTAACCTGTCCATGACCATTGTACTGACATTGAATATCTTGTTTCTAGTTACTTTCATATGCGCTGCATGCATAACGTGTCACGTGATCAGTAAAAAGGTTAATAGACTGTCGGATAAACCATGCAATATTTGTAGTTTAACGGAAGCTGGAACAGTATGGAGTACAACTGCAGATGGCGCTGTTAGGAGTACAACTGCGGTGGGCGCAGTTGGTACACATGGCACAGATGCGACTGTTTCAGTGCCTAACAAAACTATAGGAAAACCGAAAGCAAAACACGATTACTTAAAACCGGATCGTGTTCAGTCGACCAGTGAGCACAAGTATGAAAGTATTGATGATCATGAATTGAAAGTGGTGTAAACTTATATATGGGACACGGAAACAGGGGGCTTCGGTCACAATTGTGACATTTAAGTTACTACTTGCATTAACTTTATTTTTAAAGTGATATGAACTGGGCAGAAGGTTATAAAACTGAGTTTGAAAACCAGTCTCAAATCTCAAGCATCTGATTGGCTGAAATTGCGACTGGTCGCCATTTCAGCCAATCAGATGCTTGAGATTTGAGACTGGTTTACTTACTCAGTTTTATAACCTTGGGCACTGATATATGTGTCTTCGGTCATATCTTTGACATTTAAGTTACTTTAAAATTTATTTCTTATAACTAATAGGTGATCTTGTTACATATTTGAATATATAAGGTTTTTTTTACCCCGAAATGCATAATGGGTAATGTCGTCTGCTCAACTTTATGACGTCATTTCAGGAAATAACGTTCAGTGACGCCTGACGCGCCCAATATATGAAAGTGACATCTTTAGATGGTACCAAGTGTCTGTATTAGACCAGATTAATTGTAAACACTGTAACACACAGGACGATAAGTTCTATTTTGTAGCTGAGTGTCAATTTAATTATTGAACTTCGCATACAATATTTAAAACTTTATCAATGGAAACGTCCACATTTTGTAAGTTTTTTAAGGTAGTCCTCTAGCGAAGTAATAAAATAAAAACGTTAGAAAGAAAAAGGCATTGTATTAAAAGCGTTTAATCAACGGTAAGCTTTCTTCACCAAATTTAAGTAAAAAAAATGTATTGATTATTTTCTTTGCTGATGTCGAGCATTGTTTACGATCATCTTATTATAAGAGATTTTCTTCATTTCTTTAAAAATCTTTTAGGAAATTTAAATGTATGTAAATGAATTTCTTTTTATATAGTTATGTATTTCTTTTCAGTCTTTCCAAGAAGAAAATGTGTAGTATGTTTCCGAACTGGTACATATATGTACACTGTTTATCTATCTTATCATGTAAAAATATTACATCATTTTATGCTTGTATCTTGGAGTGAAAGTGAAATGGTTGTAAGTGAAAATGAAATAAAGAAGCAGAGAGAACCCTTCCGCCCCCGCCCCCCCCCCCCCCACACACACCCCCCCAAAGTATGCTCATCAATCAGAACTTTAGGTCTTTTTTCTTAATAAAATATCTATCCTATCCAATCCATAATTATGTTTGCGGATAAATCGATTTAATTTGGCGTTATCTCTGTGCTGACAAGTCAGTTAAAATGAACTATCGTCGTTGTTATGTTGTAACCGGAGCATCTTCTTGTAAAAGTTTTAGATAAGACGGAAGAGACGTTAATACCTTTTTAAAATGATATGGTTATCTACGTTTTTACTTCTCTAAAAAACTAAGGTTATCTACGTTTAATTTAATAGCTCTTTAATATGATACGGTAATGTACGTTTTTACTTCTTTAAAATGATACGGTTATTGTCGGTCATCCTGATGACCGACATATTATAATGGACCAAGCTTGAGCTTTCTATCGAACACTGGTTAACATCGATGTAAAGCAAAGTTCACGGACCAGACGGAACGGATTGTTTAGAAGAGTAGACTCTTAAAGGGGCAGGGGATAGTTTCGCACTTTGGTCCCGGTCGATTTTCTAAGTATTTGGGGTAGCCGTGATTAAAATGCATTAAAATCATTGTTTGAATTAAAGATGACATATTCTTTTATAATATTGTATAGTATATGAAATGTGAAATCTGATCACAGTGGCTCAAATGCATTGATGCTAGCTTTGTATGTTCTGCGTTGAACAGTTGCCGGATGAAAACGCATTCGGCCGGGCTGAATTTGAGAATAACTTGGGGGTGAGGTATTTCAATGTCAAATGCTGAAAAATCGAGACGGATGGGAGACACTTTCCAGCTGCTTGGGAGATTAGGGACACATAAAATATTAGCATGAAAGGGGTTTTATTTGAAAAATCATTGCAGGAAATATTTTGCAGGTTCTCAAATATGTAGAATTTCGGCCAAATTTGCATTGGAAAATCAGGACTTGGGGTGACTTTAAATGCCTGTGTAGTTCAAATGACTGGTTCTGTGGAACAGTTGGTTGTGGTTTGTAAAAAGCTAGACTCTTGCAACACAGAAAGTACAACACCACAATTT
Organism: Corbicula japonica; assembly: GCA_038501625.1. Taxonomy (NCBI): domain Eukaryota; kingdom Metazoa; phylum Mollusca; class Bivalvia; order Venerida; family Cyrenidae; genus Corbicula; species Corbicula japonica. The sequence goes on along the minus strand of JAZAYU010000111.1, from coordinate 923,067 downwards.
TAGCTGTGCAAAGTTTTTATTTTCGGTCAATGTAAGCTTGCACGGGGTCCCAGACTCTGGCGGAAGCCTCGGAAACTGTCCCCTGCGCCCTTAAGGCAAAACTGAATATTTTTATTCTGCGAAAGTTGACTTTGAAAACATGGAAATTTAATATCTGGAGTTGGTTTGAATAAGAATCAGTGAGGTTTCCTTGTTTGCTGTAAAAATCGAATTCAAGCCGTTTTTAAGATGAACATAAATTATGATAAATATTAAGTTTAGGCCGCCAGGCCGCCAGGCTTCAAAAACTTAAAAAAAATCAAAGCTAGTTCTTGTTGATATTTTGCTTATTCGTACCTGAAATGTACATTACATGCTGAAAAAATCGATTTACAGACGTTTTAAGATAAACATAAATTATGATAAATATAAAGTTTAGGCCGCCAGGCCGCCAGGCTTCGAAAAATAAAAAAAAAATCAAAGCTAGTTCTTGTTGATATTTTACTTAATCATCCCTGAAATGTACATTATATGCTGTAAAATTATGATAAATATTAAGTTTAGGCCGCTAGGCCGCCAGACTTCGAAGACTTAAAAAAAATCAAAGCTAGTTCTTGTTGATATTTTGCTTTTTCACCCCTGAAAAGTACATTACATGCTGAAAAAATCGATTTCAAGACATTTTTAAGATAAACATAAATTTTGATAAATTTTAAGTTTAGGCCGCCAGGCCGCCAGGCCGCTAGGCCGCTAGGCCGCCAGGCTTCGAAAAGTAAAAAAAAATCAAAGCTAGTTCTTGTTGATATTTTACTTAATAATCAACTGAAATGTAATTTACAAAGAGTACATGGGAGTAAATATACACATAGATTCCGAGTCGTCTTTGCAGATAAGCTAGAACTTTTTTAAATAATTTATTTTAATGTGTGTGAAGTTGGCTCTAAGTTCGACGTTCGACATTCAAATTGCAGTTCGACGTTCGATATTCAAATTGCAGTTCGACGTTCGACATTCAAAACAAGTTCGACGTTCGACATTCAAAATGCAGTTTGACGTTCGACATTCAAAATGCAGTTCGACGTTCGACATTCAAAACCAGTTCGACGTTCGACATTCAAAATGCAGTTCGACGTTCGACATTCAAAACCAGTTCGACGTTCGACATTCAAAATGCAGTTCGACGTTCGACATTCAAAACCAGTCCGACGTTCGACATTCAAAATGCAGTTCGACGTTCGACATTCAAAACCAGTTCGATTTTCGACATTAAAAATGCAGTTCGACGTTCGACATTCAAAACCAGTTTGATTTTCGACATTCAAAAATGCAGTTCGACGTTCGACATTCAAAACCAGTTCGACGTTCGACATTAAAAATGCAGTTCGACGTTCGACATTCAAAACCATTTCGACTTTCGACATTCAAAATGCAGTTCGACGTTCGACATTCAAAACCAGTTCGACGTTCGACATTCAAAATGCAGTTCGACGTTCGGCATTCAAAATGCAATTCGACGTTCGAAATTCAAAATGCAGTTCGACGTTCGACATTCAAATGCAGTTCGACGTTCGACATTCAAAACCAGTTCGACGTTCGACATTCAAAATGCAGTTCGACGTTCGACATTCAAAACCAGTTCGACGTTCGACATTCAAAATGCAGTTCGACGTTCGACATTCGAAACCAGTTCGACGTTCGACATTTAAAATGCAGTTCGACGTTCGACATTCAAAACCAGTTCGACGTTCGACATTCAAAATGCAGTTCGACGTTCGACATTCAAAACCAGTTCGGCTTTCGACATTCAAAATGCAGTTCGACGTTCGACATTCAAAACCAGTTCGACGTTCGACATTCAACATGCAGTTTGACGTTCGACATTCAAAACCAGTTCGACGTTCGACATTCAAAATGCAGTTCGACGTTCGACATTCAAAATGCAGTTCGACGTTCGACATTCAAAATGTAGTTCGACGTTCGACATTCAAATGCAGTTCGACGTTCGACATTCAAAATACAGTTCGACGTTCGACATTCAAAATGCAGTTCGACATTCAAAACCAGTTCGACGTTCGACAATCAAAATGCAGTTCGACGTTCGACATTCAAAACCAGTTCGACGTTCGACATTCAAAACGCAGTTCGACGTTCGACTTTCAGAACAAGTTCAACGTTCGACATTCAAAATGCAGTTCGACGTTCGACATTCAAAACCAGTTCGACGTTCGACATTCAAAATGCAGTTCGACGTTCGACATTCAAAACCAGTTCGACGTTCGAGATTCAAAATGAAGTTCGACGTTCGACATTCAAAATGCAGTTCGACATTCGACATTCAAAACCAGTTCGACTTTCGACATTCAAAATGCAGTTCGACGTTCGACATTCAAAATGCAGCTCGACTTTCGACATTCAAAATGCAGCTCGACTTTCGACATTCAAAACCAGTTCGATGTTCGACATTCAAATTGCAGTTCGACGTTCGACATTCAAAACCAGTTCGACGTTCGAAATTTAAAATGCAGTTCGACGTTCGACATTCAAAACCAGTTCGACGTTCGACATTCAAAACCAATTCGACGTTCGACATTCAAAATGCAATTCGACGTTCGACATTCAAAACCAGTTCGACGTTCGACATTCAAAATGCAGTTCGACGTTCGACATTCGAAACCAGTTCGACGTTCGACATTTAAAATGCAGTTCGACGTTCGACATTTAAAACCAGTTCGACGTTTGACATTCAAAATGCAGTTCGACGTTCGACATTCAAAACCAGTTCGACGTTCGACATTCAAAATGCAGTTCGACGTTCGACATTTAAAACAAGTTCGACGTTCGACATTCAAAATGCAGTTCGACGTTCGACATTCAAAACCAGTTTGACGTTTGACATTCAAAGTGCAGTTCGACGTTCGACATTCAAAACCAGTTCGACGTTCGACATTCAAAATGCAGTTCGACGTTCGACATTCAAAACCAGTTCGACGTTCGACATTCAAAATGCAGTTCGACGTTCGACATTCAAAACCAGTTCGACGTTCGACATTCAAAATGCATTTGGACGTTCGACATTTAAAATGCAGTTTGACGTTCGACATTCCAACCAGTTCGATGTTCGACATTCAAAACCAGTTTGACGTTCGACATTCAAAATGCAGTTCGACGTTCGACATTCAAAACCAGTTCGACGTTCGACATTCAAAATGCAGTTCGACGTTCGACATTCAAAACCAGTCCGACGTTCGACATTCAAAATGCAGTTTGACATTCAAAATGCAGTTCGACGTCCGACATTCAAAACCAGTTCGACGTTCGACATTCAACATGCAGTTCGACGTTCGACATTCAAAACCAGTTCGACGTTCGACATTCAAAATGCAGTTCGACGTTCGACATTCAAACCCAGTTCGACGTTCGACATTCAAAATGCAGTTCGACTTTCGAAATTCAAAATGCAGTTCGACGTTCGACATTCAAAACCAGTTCGACGTTCGACATTCAAAATGCAGTTCGACGTTCGACATTCAAAACCAGTTCGACGTTCGACATTCAAAATGCATTTGGACGTTCGACATTTAAAATGCAGTTTGACGTTCGACATTCCAACCAGTTCGATGTTCAACATTCAAAACCAGTTTGACGTTCGACATTCAAAATGCAGTTCGACGTTCAACATTCAAAACCAGTTCGACGTTCGACATTCAAAATGCAGTTCGACGTTCGACATTCAAAACCAGTTCGACGTTCGACATTCAAAATGCAGTTCGACGTTCGACATTCAAAACCAGTTCGATTTTCGATATTAGAAATGCAGTTCGACGTTCGACATTCAAAGCCAGTTTGATTTTCGACATTCAAAATGCAGTTCGACGTTCGACATTCAAAACCAGTTCGACGTTCGACATTCAAAATGCAGTTCGACGTTCGACATTCAAAACCAGTTCGACGTTCGACATTCAAAATGCAGTTCGACGTTCGACATTCAAAACCAGTTCGACGTTCGACATTTAAAATGCAGTTCGACATTCAAAACCAGTTCGACGTTCGACATTCAAAACCAATTCGACGTTCGACATTCAAAATGCAATTCGACATTCGACATTCAAAAACCAGTTCGACGTTCGACATTCAAAATGCAGTTTAACATTCAAAATGCAGTTCGACGTCCGACATTCAAAACCAGTTCGACGTTCGACATTCAACATGCAGTTCGACGTTCGACATTCAAAATGCAGTTCGACGTTCGACATTCAAAACCAGTTCGATTTTCGATATTAGAAATGCAGTTCGACGTTCGACATTCAAAACCAGTTTGATTTTCGACATTCAAAATGCAGTTCGACGTTCGACATTCAAAACCAGTTCGACGTTCGACATTCAAAATGCAGTTCGACGTTCGACATTCAAAACCAGTTCGACGTTCGACATTCAAAACCAATTCGACGTTCGACATTCAAAATGCAATTCGACATTCGACATTCAAAACCAGTTCGACGTTCGACATTCAAAATGCAGTTTAACATTCAAAATGCAGTTCGACGTCCGACATTCAAAACCAGTTCGACGTTCGACATTCAACATGCAGTTCGACGTTCGACATTCAAAACCAGTTTGACGTTTGACATTCAAAGTGCAGTTCGACGTTCGACATTCAAAACCAGTTCGACGTTCGACATTCAAAATGCAGTTCGACGTTCGACATTCAAAACCAGTTCGACGTTCGACATTCAAAATGCAGTTCGACGTTCGACATTAAAACCAGTTCGACGTTCGACATTCAAAATGCAGTTTGACAATCAAAATGCAGTTCGACGTCCGACATTCAAAACCAGTTCAACGTTCGACATTCAAAATGCAGTTCGACGTTCGACATTCAAAACCAGTTCGACGTTCGACATTCAAAATGCAGTTCAACGTTCGACATTCAACCCAGTTCGACGTTCGACATTCAAAATACAGTTCGACTTTCGAAATTCAAAATGCAGTTCGACGTTCGACATTCAAAACCAGTTCGACGTTCGACATTCAACATGCAGTTCGACGTTCGACATTCAAAACCAGTTCGACGTTCGACATTCAAAATGCAGTTCAACGTTCGACATTCAACCCAGTTCGACGTTCGACATTCAAAATACAGTTCGACTTTCGAAATTCAAAATGCAGTTCGACGTTCGACATTCAAAACCAGTTCGACGTTCGACATTCAAAATGCAGTTCGATGTTCGACATTCAAAAGCAGTTCGACGTTCGAGATTCAAAATGCATTTGGACGTTCGACATTTAAAACCAGTTCGACGTTGGACATTCAAAATGCAGTTCGAAGTTCGACATTCAAAATTGAGTTCGACGTTCGACATTCAAAACCAGTTCGAAGTTCGACATTTAAAATGCAGTTCAACGTTCGACATTCCAACCAGTTCGATGTTCGACATTCAAAACCAGTTCGACGTTCGACATTCAAAATGCAGTTCGACGTTCGACATTCAAAACCAGTTCGACATTCAAAATGCAGTTCGACGTTCGACATTCAAACCCAGTTCGACGTTCGACATTCAAAATGCAGTTCGACGTTCGACATTGAAATGCAGTTCGACGTTCGACATATAAAACCACGTTGGACATACTAATTTTTTTTGAGTAACTGATGTGTACCTTTATTCCGAATGCAAGTGACTGTTTTTTAAACCAATTTGAAGGTACATGTATATGGTGCAGTTGCTTAAGAATGGCCAATTTTACTTTGAAAATTCTTGGTTAACTTTTAGTGACCGGAAATTATCCGCACTGACTTTTTTACTCAGGAAGTTACGTTCAGGCGATAGCCGGAAGTGATCCGGAATAGACCATGTTGGGGTGATCCGGAGCTACCCATTTTTAGTATTTTTATTGAAAATAACGCAATTTTACGTCTTATTCTAAAGTGACTAATTTTTATATTTATTTCAAATGCAAATTCCTGTTTCTTTGACCATATTGAATGATTATATTAAAGTTGCTAAAGTATGACCAATTTTACCTTGTAAATACTTAGTTATCTTTAAGTGACCGGAAATTATTCGGACGTACTGTTTTTGACTAGGAAAGTTATGTTCAGGCGATGGCCGGAAGAGATCCGGAATAGACCATGTAAGGGTGATTCGGAACTACCCGTTTTCTGGTTTTTAATTGAATTTTACGAAATTTCTTCATTTACCCAAACATTAATCCGTACCTATATTCCGAATGCAAGTGACTTAATAACTCTCTCTCACTCTATTTCTAGACATAATCTGAAATCTGGAAGAAGTGTTCAGGTATTATAGTCTCTGATGTAGTAATAACGGACTGAACCTTAAAAAGTAATTGTGTGCTACATATACTCCCTGGGAATTTTACAAATACGAATAATCGATAATTTCAATTTTCCGTTTATAGTATTGTCAGAACGAAGCATATAATTTCAACCAACATTCATATTTACAGATAACGCATTGTGTACGCAGACTTTCAAGTTTGTTGCATTCTTGCTTTCACTTGAATCTGGTGATGGTTTTGAGGGGTGGCGGGGGGATTTGGTTAAGAAATACTTATACCGTGGTATGGTGTGACTTGTGCGAACGTTATTTCGTTTAAAAAAATGATATCTCTTTAGTAACGATTTCAAGAAGGAAAGTGCACCAGTGCCGTCAGTGGTGGATAAATCTGAAAATTATTTATTTTTTTTTACCTCGAAATGCTGCCTAAAAATAAAAGATTCTACGTTTATTGTTTAGAGTTCAAGTGTTAATTATACATGCATCTTATGCTATTAAATAAAAAAAAAAGAGACTATTTCATGTCATATCCAGGTTTTGATGTCAGCACAGGAATATGGCACATTTTGTATATATAGACCCTATATTAATTAGGTTTATTTGGACTTTAAAGACAAATTAAAAAATTATCAACACCAGCATGCGCGCCGAGGCTAGTGCTTATCAATGTACAATGCATACAGACGTCATTTTGTATGTGATAATTCGTAACTCTCTTCTACCTCTTCCAAACAAATAATGTACACATCTGCAATGCACAAACTCTTTTGACTATTATAGTAGAATGACAGATCCGCTCATCACAACTCTGTTTGAAGTATTATAGGAATTTATTTGCATCCTGTTATCTCATAGTGTTAAGTGCATAGGCTTAAGGTGGAACGCGAATTTTCGAATTTATTCATCAAATTTGGCTTGTTTTTTTTACTGACGATGACTCTAGCATGAATCCGCAAACAGTTTTGCTAATAGTAGATTGTTTTGATATTTACCTTCAAAGTTAGCTATCAATGCCAGTTTTCTGTAGTGACGTCAACGACGCTCGCCGAACACTTTTTCGAGGCTTGCAGAAAAGTGGGGTTTTCAATTGCATTTGTTGAATTTACGGACCCATAAACTCAGTTTTGTAAATTTATTTTTTGAATATAAACGGGTCAGTTGACAGGGGATGATGGTTTTATCCCCTACTTCAGATATTCAATGTAAAAAATTGTGGTCTCAGTCAATATTCACATATGAATTGCCGCTGAAAATACCTTTCCAGTGATGTAAAATTTAACATATTGACAACGTTGTGGACCGCTAAACACCGTTTTCGCGTTAAACATAACGCCGAATTTTGCCTTTTTTCTGTCAACTTTTCAAAATTGTGAAAATTTCCCGAATTAATTTTTGATTATTTTACTTAAAAAGTTTTAAAAAGCAATGCCAATCGAATAAGAGAATAAAATTTGGGGGTCATCGACTTTGTTATTGTGCTATTATCATTTAAAGTACCCATATTATAAACTCCGCCAAAAGACACCACAGAGGATGTTGAATTGATTGATCATATAAAAATGACATCAAATCGATTGCTCTTTGTTTTTAATTTTGTCAAAAATATCTTGTAAAAATGCTAAAAACAAACATTCCAAAAAGCGTATGATTCTATCGTCATTTCTTTGTACTTATAATTTTATAAACTTTGCTGTTTCTTTGGAAGTTATAGACATTTGAATAAAACCGTTCAAATCTTTCGTCTATGCACCTAATAGAAATAGTGTAGCGCCTAAATTTGTTTGCGGTGACGCGTAAAATAATTTTGTAAAAATAATGTTTTCGTAGTCCAAGCAGATCTATAAAATATCTATCAATTCTACGTGCCTTATTTTGTCTTATAAAAAGTTTAAGGGATGACAAAAAATAAGCTGTTCGTATGTTTGATTTTCCCAATTATTTTCTGCAAATATATACCTTTTGGGGGGTTGTAAGCTGCGATTTCAAATGGTTGACATTGATTACAATTTCAGCGTTTACTTACAACGTCAGTATGTTGTTTTATTGTTCCATAATGGGGTGCTCTATGGGGTACGTATGAACCGAGAGCTATTCCATTTATCCACATACATTGCACTTCTTATTGTGCAAATTTTAAATTCGTCAATGACTGATCGAAGTGTTCAATTTTTTCTCTTAAAAGCGTCTAAAACAGTATAGCAAAAGAAGAAATCGTCAAGTTGTTAGTGGTATGTTGCTTGTCGGTGACGATGGGAATCGCACACCGTGAAAAACGACAAAAACCAATGTGATGGCCTCGGCACTGAGGTATGGAATACGCCCTCCGTTTTCTTGTTTTAATGTACTTTCGCGATAACGGCTGCGACACGCACACTGACCACGCAAACTGTGGTTCCTGTACGTGTCTGTTTCTTGCCTGCCATAGATTGCTAAAAATGTATAAGAACGGCGATTCCACGCCTGTATGTCCTGTCTGCGGTTATGCGCAGTATGCGATTTTTACTGTCACGACAATCTGCTTAGAAAGGTACCACGAAACTAAGCAGCATCAGACAAAGAAAATTGTTGTAAAATTGATTTAGAAAGAATCCGACATTTTTTAACCCTTTCCTATCTATACACGCCTTTTTTCGCATAAAGCAAACAACAAAATGCAGGTTATTTTCAGAGATTTTTCTTCTCAGTGCCACATCCGGAAATCCCCGACGATTTTGTTCGGAGCGTTCTGATTGGTCGAAATATTGACTTAGTCCGGGAAATAGTTTGCACACAAATCGTTCGACCAATCAGAACGCTCCTAAAAAGCGTCGGGGATTTACGGAAGTGGCACTAAGGAGAAGAATCTATGAAAAAATAACCTGCATTTCGGAGGCCGTTTTCTGTTAAATATTACGCGTAATTCGAGCTTTTGGTGAGACCTTTTGACATTTGACAGTGTGTCAATAAACATTCTATATATTATCATCAATATCGGACTTAATTATATTCAAAAAATAAATTCACAAAACAGGGCTTTTTAGACCGTAAATTAAACCTTGGCCGTTCACAAACAAAATCATACAAATTTAAATTAATGTATAAAAACACGACATTTAACAAAGTAACCCATCTACGAAGATTACTAATATTCATTCGATGATAAACAAAGGTTATTACTTGTCCCAATCCATTTATGGTAGTTCCAGATCACCATATCGGATTACTTTTTACTTTTGCCTGAACGTTACTTCCCGAGTCCAAAAAATTGTCAGAATAACTTCCTATCACTAAATGTAAACCTTAAAATCGGTCCTACTTTAGCAACTGTACCATATTCCTATAAAAAAGTTTCGCTACTGCCGGACATAGAAAATAGAGCTTGCATAAATATATCCATTCAGGTATTAAGTGATGCGTTTTGATTGCGTTCCGTGTACTTAAACATGGTTTATCCCATCCGGTATAAAATACACGAGTATATGAAAAAATCGTTTAATTAAAAATGTGTTTGGACAGTTCAGTTTTATCCCAACATCGTTTATTCTGGATCACTTCCGCCTAAGTCAAAATCAACAATCCCGAATATGTTCCGGTCACTAAACGAAAATCAAAGATTTTCAGGGTGAAATTGGGCCTACTTTAACAATTTTACCATCGTCCTCCAAAATGGTCAATGGAACAGTCACGTGCATTCGGAATACAGGTACAAATTAGTTACTAAACGATAAATGTGATTAAATGAAGGAAATACTTTAAATTTAATAAAATTTACAACAATGAGATGGTTCAGATCACCCCTACATGATTTATAGCGGATTACTTCCGGCGATCGTCTGAACGTTACTTCCCGAGTCCAATAAATTAGCTCGAATAATTTCTTGTCATAAAAAGTTAACTAATAGTCAGTTGTAAGGAAAAATGATCCTACTTTAGCAACTGTTCCGTAATTCTTCAAAATAGTCAAAGAAATAGTCAATTGCATACAGGTTACTAAAGACTTAAGTTTGGGTAAATGAAGAAATTTCGTTAAATTCAACTAAAAACCACAAAATGGGTAGTTCCGAAGCACCCTTACATGGTCTATTCACTTCCGGCCATCGCCTTAACATTTCTTTCCTAGTCAAAAACAGTACGTCCGAATAATTTCCGATCACTTAAAGATAACCAAGTATTTACAAGGTAAAATTGGTCATACTTTAGCAACTTTACCATAATCATTCAATATGGTCAAAGAAACAGGCATTTGCATTTGAAATAAATATAAAAATTAGTCACTTTAGAATAAGACGTAAAATTGCGTTATTTTCAATAAAAATACTAAAAATGGGTAGTTCCGGATCACCCCAACATGGTCTATTCCGGATCACTTCCGGCTATCGCCTGAAAGTAACTTCACGAGTCAAAAAAATCAGTGCGGATAATTTCCGGTCACTAAAAGTTAACCAAGAATTTTCAAGTAAAATTTGCCCTTCGTAAGCAAATGCATTATATACCTTCAAATTGGTTAAAAAACAGTCACTTGCATAAAGGTACACATCAGTTACTCAAAAAAAATTTTGAATGTCGAACGTCGAACTGGTTTTGAATGTCGAACGTCGAACTGCATTTGAATGTCGAACGTCGAACTGCATTTTGAATTTCGAACGTCGAACTGGTTTTGAATGTCGGACGTCGAACTGCATTTTGAATGTCGAATGTCGAACTGGGTTTGAATGTCGAACGTCGAACTGCATTTTGAATGTCGAACTGGTTTTGAATGTCGAACGTCGAACTGCATATTGAATGTCGAACGTCGAACTGGTTTTGAATGTCGGACGTCGAACTGCATTTTGAATGTCAAACTGCATTTTGAATGTCAAAATGTCGAACTGCATTTTGAATGTCGAACGTCGAACTGCATTTTGAATGTCGAACGTCGAACTGCATTTTGAATGTCGAACGTCGAACTGCATTTTGAATGTCTAACTGGTTTTGAATGTCGAACGTCGAACTGCATTTTGAATGTCAAACGTCAAACTGGTTTTGAATGTCGAAGGTCGAACTGCATTTTGAATGTCGAACGTCGAACTGGTTTTTAATGTCGAACGTCGAACTGCATTTTGAATGTCGAACGTCGAACTGGTTTTGAATGTCGAACGTCGGACTGCATTCTGAATGTCGAACGTCGAACTGGTTTTGAATGTCGAACGTCGAACTGCATGTTGAATGTCGAACGTCGAACTGGTTTTTAATGTCGGACGTCGAACTGCATTTTGAATTTCGAACGTCGAACTGCATTTTGAACGTCGTACGTCGAACTGCATTTTGAATGTCGAACGTCGAGCTGGTTTTGAATGTCGAACTTCGAACTGGTTTTGAATGTCGAACGTCGAACTGCATTTTGAATGTCGAACGTCGAACTGGTTTTGAATGTCGAACGTCGAACTGCATTTTGAATGTCGAACGTCGAACTGGTTTTGAATGTCGTACGTCGAACTGCGTTTTGAATGTCGAACGTCGAACTGGTTTTGAATGTCGGACGTCGAACTGCATTTTTAATGTCGAACGTCGAACTGGTTTTGAATGTCGAACGTCGAACTGCATTTTGAATGTCGAACGTCGAACTAGTTTTGAATGTCGAACGTCGAACTGGTTTTGAATGTCGAACGTCGAACTGCATTTTGAATGTCGAACGTCGAACTGGTTTTGAATGTCAAACGTCGAACTTGAACTTCATTTTGAATGTCGAACGTCGAACTGAATTTTGAATGTCGAACGTCGAACTAGTTTTGGATGTCGAACGTCGAACTGGTTTTGAATGTCGAACGTCGAACTGAATTTTGAATGTCAAACGTCAAACTGGTTTTGAATGTCGAACGTCGAACTGCATTTTGAATGTCGAACGTCGAACTGGTTTTGAATGTCGAACTGCATTTTGAATGTCGAACGTCGAACTGGTTTTGAATGTCGAACGTCGAACTGCATTTTGAATGTCGAACGTCGAACTGGTTTTGAATGTCGAACGTCGAACTTCGAACTTCATTTTGAATGTCGAACGTCGAACTGAATTTTGAATGTCGAACGTCGAACTGGTTTTGAATGTCGAACGTCGATATTGAATGTCGAACGTCGAACTGCATTTTGAATGTCGAACGTCGAACTGGTTTTGAATGTCGAACGTCGAACTGCATTTTGAATGTCGAACGTCGAACTGGTTTTGAATGTCGAACGTCGAACTGTGCATTTTGAATGTCGAACGTCGAACTGGTTTTGAATGTCGAACGTCGAACTGCATTTTGAATGTCGAACGTCGAACTGGTTTTGAATGTCGAACGTCGAACTGCATTTTGAATGTCGAACGTCGAACTGGTTTTGAATGTCGAACGTCGAACTGCATTTTGAATGTCGAACGTCGAACTGGTTTTGAATGTCGAACGTCGAACTGCATTTTGAATGTCAAACGTCGAACTGGTTTTGAATGTCGAACGTCGAACTGCTTTCTTGAATGTCGAACGTCGAACTGCATTTTGAATGTCGAACGTCGAACTGGTTTTGAATGTCGAACGTCGAACTGCATTTTGAATGTCGAACGTCGAACTGGTTTTGAATGTCGAACGTCGAACTGCAATTTGAATGTCGAACGTCGAACTGCAATTTGAATGTCGAACGTCGAACGTAGAGCCAACTTCACACACATTTTATTTTAATGAAATAAAAGCTAAATCATGTCGATAACTTTCTTATACACCCCTGCAATTTACATTATATGCTGTAAAGATAGATTTCAATCCGTTTTTAAGATCAACCTAAATTGTGATAAAGGCAGCCATCTTCACGCCGCTAGGCCGCCAGGCCGTAACTTCACGCCGCCAGGCCGCTAGGCCGCTAACTTCACGCCGCCAGGCCGCTTGGCCGCCAGGCCGCTAACTTCACGCCGCCAGGCCGCTAGGCTGCTAACTTCACACATCTATCACTTGGTGCAATTTTGTATAGTGTATCAAGTAAATATATATAATTTTATAACAGAGAAAACAGTGTCAAATACAATTACATTCTAATGGTACAAGTAATAAACACTTTTTCTTTTATAATAATATTTAACAAGATATTTAGAAACTTTTATTGGATATAATTTTAACAAGGTAATCATTTTCTGTATACTACAATTTATCACATTTTCTCAGAACACCCAAAACGCCCAACATATGTATACATGTATTTGCTTCACGGAAATAGTCATTTAACTTAATTGCAATATGTTTTAAATATTGTTGACATTATATATATTGGTCTGTAGTTATTGGGATTGTCTTTACCTCCACCTGTGTGCAGTGGAATAACATCAGTCAATTTGAGAAAAATCAGAAAATATACCAGAGACTATACTGTTATTAACGTATTACTAAATGTAGAATTGCCTTGAAATGTGTGTCATATATTTGTATCGTGTTGTAAATGAAATTGTATTGAATAAACAAGGTTACTCCGAGAAAGGAGCCTGCAAAAACCGTTTATATTTTTTTTTACTTTCATCTGACACGAATCCCATCTTCCCTGCTTTAGTGCTACGTTACATCCAACCTAATTTACAATCTCTGCCATCAGAAGTGACCATATCATTAAAAATATACCGAGCAAAAATGAAAAACTTACCATTTTTAAATTTAAAATTTTGTTCAGTGGTGCTTTTTTTTATCCTTCATTTAATTTAAGGTATTTGTAAATATCTTGATTAAGCGGGAAAATGTTTGTTTTATCACAGAGGTCAAGGTTATCTCCTCTTTCCTAAATAATGATGCGATAGATAATTCTATACATTATTAAAGTCTCAAACAGACTATTTGACTGTCAAATTTAGAAGCTTATGGCATATACAGAAGGAAAAACAAAATATTTGAAGTCCACTGATGCAAAGAAATAAGATACAGTTACATAAATATGTAATTAAAGAAAGAACACGCTTAATTTTACACGACCACATAACGTTTTTTTTAAACCGATAGATACGGAACCGACAAATTCCAGTATAAACATATTGGTGATCAAATTTCTCCATATATTTACATTCGATGGCATCAAGGATGTAGTAGGAGTTTTTCCATGTTATTTTTGTCAAGTTTTCATTTTGGCTCAGTATATTAGTTCGATTAGGAATAAAAATAACCAAGTTTTGTTCTAACATGACCCGTGGGGAAGTAACCTTTGCGATGAGTTTGCGTTACATGCAGGAACATAAATTTCACAATTGTCTTTAATGAAATGCATTGGAAGCTTGGCCAAATATGGTTCATGGTTTCACATAATATTAAAACTGTACTTATTGTCTAAGTTTAAACTTTGAGCGGTATTGTTTTAATGGCTTGACCTTAAATTTCCTTAATTTATAGGCCTGAAAAAAGGCTCTCAGATGATCTGTATAACTGTTACAGTAACAGCAACAACTTACCATTTGAAATTAAACTTTGTCAAAATGTTACAATCAACCCGATTATGTGTGGTTATTTTATTGTTGTGGTATTTTACCTTACCGGTGAATTCGTTATCTTTAGCAAACAGAACTTCCGCTGCCAAGCTTTGCCAAAGCGCAGGTGGACTTTTATCCTACGAAACATTTACAGGAGTAAATTCTAGTAAATATCTAGCCAGCAACGCTCTTAATAATATTCTCTATAATATTCTCTATGATCTTCAGCATGGCTTTCGTGAGAAACGCTCCTGTGAGACACAACTGATTGAACTTACTGACTATCTAACCAATAACATCGCCTCCGGCAAACAAACAGACCTAATTTTACTTGACTTCAGCAAAGCATTCGATAAGGTTAACCATCTAAAACTTCTCTTTATCCTTCAAGAATATGGCGCGCTACTCAGATACTCAGATGGACTCGTTCTTTCCTCATCGGCAGAAGCCAAACAGTCATACTAGATGGTGAATGCTCAACAGAAGTCCCTGTCACCTCAGGAGTACCCCAGGGCTCTGTCCTTGGTCCTCTCTTCTTTCTTGTCTACATAAACCAACTTCCTTCTTCTGTTTCTAAATCCCAAGTGCGGCTATTTGCTGATGACACTGCCATTTACCTCACCATCAACTCTTTGGCAGACTCCATAACTTTACAACAAGATCTTGACAAGATGCAGGCATGAGAGAAGGCGTGGGACATGGAGTTTAACCCCTCAAAGTGTCAAGTACTACACATTACTGAAAATAAACATGTCATTAAAAACAAATATTATCTCCACGGTCAAGTACTTGATTCCGTTACACATGCAAAATACCTAGGGCTAGATCTCTCTTCTGAGCTTAACTTTAACACACACATAGCAAGAATTACAACAAATGCTAATAAATCCCTAGGCTTTATCAAAAGAAATATAACAACTAATAACCAAAAAGTCAAAGAACTGGCATACAAGACCTTGGTCCGGCCCCAGGTAGAGTACGCATCTACTGTCTGGAACCCATATACCAAGACAAACATCCACAAGGTGGAAATGGTCCAAAGGCGGGCAATAAGGTGGGTTAAACAGGACTACTCTCCTCTTTCCAGTGTCACAGCTATGCAGGGGGAACTGGGCTGGAGGTCCTTAGAACATCGAAGACTTGATGCGAGACTTATAATGTTTTATAAAATATACCATAACATCGTAGCAATAAACCTTCCTTCTTATATACAAAAACCAAACAGACAAACCAGGCACATGCATCCCCTTTGTTTAAGACAAATTCAGGTCAAATCAGATTATCACAAGTTCTCTTTTTTTCCTCATAGTATTACCCTTTGGAATAAACTGCCTGTTAATATTGTTACCCTGCCTGATCTTGAGCGTTTCAAGCAGGCAGTGGCGGTGATCCAGTACTAGTTGTGTAATCTTTGTTTTTATCTCTTTTACTTTTATCCCCAATAAATCTTGCACTCACTAACATTTTAACATTTGTCTTGGCATCCAAGATCACAATTCTTTACTTTATTCTTTCACAACTTTACTAACACTTCCGACGTGCACCAAATCCTGTCAGTAACACTCGAAAGAGGAGTGGACAGTATACAGAGATAGAGATAGATAGATAGATAGATAGATAGATAGATAGATAGATAGATAGATAGATAGATAGATAGATAGATAGATAGATAGATAGATAGATAGATAGATAGATAGATAGATATCGTTGACGGCGATTCTGCCTGGATCTCGGGATTTGTTAGCTATTCCAAATTTGTTTCGTGGGAAGGCTGTTATGCCGACGTAAAGGGATATGAAATACCGTTCGACCAGCAGAAAGATGGAAGTGTGTTTTTGTGCCTTGGTATGTGTAGCCATAGTAAAAGAATTGATCGCATTGGTGTCAGCGAGGGACTGTGCCGCTGCATTTTATCAGGAGAGTTGGGTGATAGTCTAAGTATGCAAAATTCAACATGTGCTTCCACGGACAACTACTTGGTTCCTGGCGCAGCTTATGGACTTGCGCGTAGTACCATTAATTATGGTTACAATATACATGTATACAAAATTCACGACAATGACGAAAGTTTACGACAGTCTCCAATGAATGCATTTTCCTGGAAATGTGTATATGTGGAAAAGGTCACTTCCGGTTCCGGTTCAAATAATATGACTGTTGAATTCAAAACTAAATCCTGCTACGCAAAAGAAGGAGAGACGGTCAGTGGAATGATATGCGTCGCCGAAATTAATCACAGGTTAACGGGAAATTGCTGGACAGTTCTTTCCAGTTCGAGGGCCTACTGCTTGATGCAAAGTTCTTCAAACTGGCCGGAAGCGAATAAGCAATGCCGTCTGCTACAAGGAAAGCTTGTAGATAACATTACGAAGGAATTAGTGGAAGGCATGCAAATTAACGTTAGATACTGGACTGGCTTATTTCGAGATTTCAAAATAATAACATCAACAGCAGAGTCAAACGAAGGAGAAGTTTGCTTGTCCCTACGGAAAGTTGACGGATTCCGTATTGATCCAGCCTCTTGTTCAGAATCCAAACGAGTTCACTGTCAGACGCCAACTTGGCAAGACGTGGCGTCTCTTAGACAAGACGTGGCGTTCCCTAGGCAAGACGTGACTTCTCCTGGGCAAGGCGTTCCGTCTACACGGAAAGAAGTGAAGGAGGATAAACAACTGAACAGAAACTCGTCAAATATAACTGCAGCTTCAAATGATTCTGTATCATTCTTTGACAATATGTTTAACCTGTCCATGACCATTGCACTGACATTGAATATCTTGTTTCTTGTTACTTTCATATGCGCTGCATGCATAACGTGTCACGTGATCAGTAAAAAACTTAATAGACTGTCGAATAAACAATGCAATATTTGTAGTTTAACGAAAGCTGGAACAGTATGGAGTACAACTGCAGATGGCGCTGTTAGGAGTACAACTGCGGTGAGCGCAGTTGGTACACATGGCACAGAGGCGACTGTTTCAGTGCCTAACAAAATTATAGGAAAACCGAAAGCAAAACACGATTACTTAAAACTGGATCGTGTTCAGTCGACCAGTGAGCACAAGTATGAAAGTATCGATGATCATGAATTGAAAGTGGTGTAAACTTATATATGGGACACGGAAACAGGAGGCTTCGGTCACAATTGTGACATTTAAGTTACTACATGCATTAACTTTATTTTTAAAGTGATGTGAACTGGACAGAAGGTTATAAAATTGAGTTTGAAAACCAGTCTGATTGCATCTGATTGGCTGAAATGGTCGCCATTTCATTCTGATTGGCTGAAATGGTCGCCATTTCAGCCAGTCAGATGCTTGAGATTTGAGACTGGTTTAAGACTGGTTTGAGACTCAACTTTATGACGTCATTTCAGGAAATAACGTCCAGTGACGCTTGACGCGCCCAATATATAAAAGTGACATCTGTAGATGGTACCGAGTGTCTGTATTAGACCAGAGTAATTGTTAACACTGTAACACACAGGAAGATAAGTTCTGTTTTGTAGCTGAGTGTCAATTTAATTATTGAACTTATCCTACACTTAAGGACGGATTTCTCAAAATTACCCCAGTTGATGATACCGTTACAATCACCAGCTCTTTATTGTCCAAAAGATTAAGATGAAATTTCTCACAACAAGAACAATTAATTTTCTCCACACACTGCAGTCTAGAGCTGATAAGCCAGATAATGTTACTTTCATTGATTCTTGAAAGGGAAACATTCTTGTATTTAGACTTCAGACTTTCAACATGATGATGATAATGATGATGATGATGATGATGATGATGATGATGATGATGATGATAATTATACATGTAATAATAATAATAATAATAATAATATTATTATTATTATTATTATTATTATTATTATTACATGTATTATTATTATTATCATCATCATCATCATCATCATCATTATCATTATCATCATCATGTTGATTTTTTCATTGAAGAAAGTCTGAAAGTCTGCTATTAGTAGTAATAGCAGCAGCAGAAGTGGCAGTAGTAATAGTAGCAGAAGTAATTACAGTTTCTAGAAGTAGCTATTGGAAAGCAAATCCTCAAACAGCGGGGCTGTGGCATCTGTTACCAAACAAAGTGACTGCCTCGTCACTATTAGCTAATTCTTTGCAAGCGGCATGTTATTTCTTTAGAAGAATCTTTTTTAACATGGCTATAAATGCAATCACCGGTTCGCAACATCTGAAAATATTTCGACTTCTTTTTGACCAAATCTTCAAATATTTCATTTCTGAAATCAACAACACCCGACCTGTTAAAGTGGAACTCAAATAAACATATTTTTCTAGGCTTCAACGTCAAATTCATGTTTGTATTCAGTATGAAGTCTTAATTTTACTTTCAACAATTGATTCATCCGTCAGTAGGTCTGCAGATAAGAAACTAGATTTTGAAACAGCATAATATAATATCCATGGTTTCACAAACAGGGTTATTTGAAGGCAAAATTTTAAAATTTATCTGTGCAGCTATTTTGTTACAAAAATCATAATGTCCAGTAGTTGTTGTTGCTGCTGCTGCTGCTGCTGCAATAGAAGTAGTCTCTACAGGGTTCACCAATATTAGTTGCTGTCCAAGATGCACTGCAACAGCAGCAGTAGCAGAAGTAGTTGTATAAGTATTAGTAGCAGAAGCAGTAGCAGTAGCAGTAGTAGTAGTAGTATGTACTTCGAATGCATTATTTTAATATTGTTTAACTTAAAAGTTTAGTTATCATAAAATGTATAGGTACATGTTTGGAAAATTATAATAAGTTA
Organism: Corbicula japonica; assembly: GCA_038501625.1. Classification (NCBI taxonomy): domain Eukaryota; kingdom Metazoa; phylum Mollusca; class Bivalvia; order Venerida; family Cyrenidae; genus Corbicula; species Corbicula japonica. Next base: position 903,584 of record JAZAYU010000111.1, on the reverse strand, counting down.
CTTTGCCTGTAAGCAGGCCTTTTTTAGCATGTGTGTAACATTGTGGTCTGTTAATCTCCTCTTCTAGACAGAAGCTGGTGATTTATGACTTTACCACAGTAAATGCTGATAAATGCTGCTGATAAGCTCGGGCTGAAATTCATGCTCCTTTTCGGGCATAAGTTTAGGATTATCTTGTAACCGGAGCATCTTCTTGTAAAAGTTTTAGATGAGACGGAAGAGACGTTAATACCTTTTTAAAATGATATGGTTATCTACGTGTTTACTTCTCTAAAAAACTAAGGTTATCTACGTTTAATTTAATACCTCTTTAATATGATATGATTATCTACGTTTTTACTTCTTTAAAATGATACGGTTATCTACTTTATACCGCTTCAAAAATGATACGGTTATCTACGTACATGTAAATACATCTTTAAAATGATACAGTTATCTACGTTTAATTTAATACCTCTTTTAAATCATACGGTTATCTACGTTATTACCACTTTAAAATGATATGGTTATTTATGTTCATACCTCTTTAAAATGATACGGTTATTGACGTTAATACCTCTTTAAATTGATAAGGTTATCTACCTCTGCCTTTCCGGAATATAAATATGGACTACATTTCCTTTGACCCATAGAAAAAAAGAAACAAATGAAGTATAAAAAATCATATTAATTTTTACATTTAATTATTTCACGAGATGTCCAATAAATTCAATGAACTATTTGGCAAGAATGCGAGAATTCCGAATATACAAATTCAAACACATCCCCGACACTGACGATGGAACGAGGGTAGCGTTTCCGCAATAATATAAAATTGAAGCGGTGGTGGCGGCGGCGATGGTGTCGTTTTCGGTCGGAATGCTTCTTCTTCTTTCCCTGAACTAGGAAGCGGAAGAACTGCAAAACTGTATATAGAAATTGATAGAAATTGGTCAAATAATACGTTCAGAAGAGGGCATTCCCATCCCATAACTCTACCGAACTAGCAAAAAAAATTGGCCTTTGGCGAGATCACAATCTTAAGTGATCGCATTCGGAATAGGTTATATATATGTTACATATGTGTTTGTCCGAAATTTGGGTAGCGTTGAATGCACATAAATATTATGTGGCGGGTTCTTTACTGACAATTTTCACTGAGTTAATACACTCAACAAAAAGGATAAAGGTTCGACTGTAAAATAATGTATTCCTCATTCTGTGTGTACATGTCGCGAGTGTCTAAATAAAATCTCGAATCTTACGAATTAAGGTATTGCTCCGTTCGTCATTGTTTAGTCATAAGCAATACCTTAAAGTGTATGTTCCAGAAGTGATTGAAATGAAAACAAGCTTTGGAAATTATTAAAATGTTTTGTCCTGAAATACATATATGAGGAGTGAGCCTTAATTGGGCGACGTCATCACCAACATTGTCTTATGGGTATCTACATAATAATGATGCCTACTACTATTCGGCTAGCTGAATGGGTATTAGCCATAGAAGTGCTCAGTTTTCGGGGTCCATGATGATAGCAATGAAGGAATATCACGTAGAAAGATAATCGTTGTGGTGTTGACGACGAAGAAAACGCATTTATAAGTAATGATAGACAATGTAGATGAATATCAAACACAACCACATCAAAACAACGAAAACAGCAACAAATTTTCACTGCTACCACCACCGCTTTATGTTTGTGTATATATATAACTTACTTTATGGAATAATGTTTTATACTCGAGCGTAAGCTGCATTGCGCGTAAGCTGTAGCACATCAACTTGTACTGAAGGTTCCCATTAAATAGATAAAAAGGGAACTTTGAAAACCACCGAACACGACACATATCAAAACATTGCAGGCCCGGATTGATTAAGCCTGAACATGAGAAGTAACGGAAGTTCACTGTTCACTCCGCCTACCTCTGTGATGAGCGTAAATCAATATTTACAAATATAGGTATCCGCCTTCAAAGGGATATATAATTGAAAACAGCACTGATTGAATGTACGGGGAGACTTTTTACGGCCGCTACCTGGCACAAACAACGTTTCATTAAATTCGGACTGATGGACCTGTGCTGAGTATTCCACCTGGCACAAACAACGTTTCATTAAATTTGGACTGATAGACCTGTGCTGAGTATTCGCGCGAACTTGTGGTCAGGAGGAATTACGAGTCGGCGACCAGTCACACATTATATGTAAAAGCCTGAAATAAAGCTGGGGGCCTGGGGGCCGCTAGGGCCCCCGGAAGATCCTGCATTTTAGTAAATTTCAAGGCTTATTCTTATTTTTTCCTGAGACACAATTGTTCTAAAATATATTTTTTTCTCAACAATATATTCTTTTGTCATGTTGAAAATTGACAATTGAGAATGTTTATAAATTATGTCAATCAAGCCACTGATTAGACTAAATGATATTTTCTCTCTTTTCATTACATGAAGAATCACAAGGCTACAAAACTAAATCTTATGCTTGCGAAAAAAAAAATTTATTATTTTTTTTTAAACAAAATTATAAGCGTACTTTATTGTCTTGACACAGCACTCGCAATATGCTTTCTAAGCCAGATTTCCAACCTGTCACCGTTTTTGTCGCATTCTGAGAGCCATGCCGAATTCCATTTATTTTTGACATCTATTTCTAGCGATTTGGTATCACAATCCGATTTTAGGCTAATTACTTGTAAATAGTCCACCGGATCTTCCTACTCGGGCTAGTCAGACAATGGCTGACACTAAATAGTCCCAATTTTTTTGCCTTTTGGGGGCATTAAATGGCTAGTATGGCCTGAAAGGAACGTGTTAAGTAAATGAGATGCTTTTACTGACACACTGATAGCAAATTTATGTTTGGAAATGCAGTATATGAAAAAAGGCCCTGGTTTTAGGACGGCATATGTAAAACAGTTTTGAAGTTCACACAGAAGTGAAAAAAACAGACCACCGGTTTCAAGTGCAAATCTCTGTTAATTGATACATGACCCCTACTTTTCTTGCTGGAAATGGACAGTAGAAACAATTAGCTTTAAAAGCATGTAAGTTAGCCCTTATTAAGATGGTACCAGCTATGATTGCCAGCCTTTTGAAACATGTCATGTTTACTATAGTTTATATAGGGAAGTCTATTTACAGGTCTTACACCTATAAGAAGTACAAGTGGAGGGCAGAATTTGAATATTTATATTGTCTGCAATGTTATTTTCCACTAAAACTGTGTGCTGACCAATTTTAAGCAAATTTGAAAGTCAAAAATCAGTATAACTGTGTTACAGGAGGCAAACTTAGGTTTTAATTAGGTTTGGGGCCTTTTTTAAATGTTTTTGCCTTAAAAATGCCACAATTGATACCCTATGTGGCCCATTTTGCATGTGTCAGCTCAAAAAGTGAGTTGCTTTTATTAGTTGAGATGTTTTACTATTATTCATAACCATGTTTTTGAGAAATTTGATGTTTTTCAATTTTTATTAGAAAGAAATGAATTCTTAGGTTTAGGCGCTTGGCCGCAAACGCGTACCAGAATAGGTGGTGTTGGAAAATTCCTCATATTGAGTTCATTTTTGCTAACTGAATGCTGAAACTTGGTAGATATATTGCAAACATCATATTATTGAATAAAAACAGAAAATATAAGATATTGTAAAACACAAGTTTTCTTATAGGCTAATTACTTGTAAAAAGTCCACCGGATCTTCCTACTCGGGTTAGTCAGACAATGGCTGACACTAAATAGTCCCAATTTTTTTGCCTTTTGGGGGCATTAAATGGCTAGTATGGCCTGAAAGGAACATGTTAAGTAAATGAGATGCTTTTACTGACACACTGATAGCAAATTTATGTTTGGAAATGCAGTATATGAAAAAAGGCCCTGGTTTTAGGACGGCATATGTAAAACAGTTTTGAAGTTTGTGCTAGTTTATATCCTACAATTACGACCACCCCACTATTAAGTCCACTTTGTCCAGTCTCGGGGATGGTTAAAATAGAAAGGTTGTACTTCCAGATATTTCATTTTTGTCGTTTTGGACAGGATTAATTGTCCACTTAAGTGTCCAGTTTAAGTGTACACTTAACAATTTTTCTAAGTATACACTATTTTCATAAGATCATAGATAGTTTAACTAGAGAATTTTAATGATCAAACCTTAGTTTTGATACAAGATCTTTATGCATTAAGAAAAACAGTTAATGAGATAAAAACCGAAAACAAAGTGCACACTTTCTTTTTGAATATAGTATACATGTATTTTTGGAAACAGTTAAGATTTAAATGCTTGGCAAACTTAACTTTCAAAATATTTTGCGTCTTCCCCGTATACCTGCTACATGTAAATATTTATTGGGTATTTATACAAGATGTTTTACCTTCTCTCAGTTTTATCTTTTTATCAATATTCATGATATTGACACATGTCTTCCTTCACAGAAATAATGATTCAATTTGTCTCTATGATAGATAAAACTGAAGCACTGAGAAAACATCACAAGTGAGAGCGATTACAAAAAATTTGGAAAACCCATTATGTAATCAGTTGATAGATTGGATCTACCTTTAATATAAAATATTTTGATACTTGTGCGCTGCAATTTGCGTATGAAATTCAAAGATAATCTCGTACAAAAATTGTTTAAAAGACTGATTTTTATTCGGCCACTATGTGCATCCAGTTAAATAATGTATACAAGTAGCAGTATGTGAATCAATCAGCAAATATATAATTAAGTGGAACATTTATGACTAAAGTAGGCAAAATATGAATCAAGCGGCTGATATATAAATAAAGAGGCAAAGTTTTGACTTAAGTAGACAATAAATGAATTAAGCAGCGAATATGTAAAGCAAGTGGCAAACTTTTGACTAAAGTAGACAATATATGAAATTGAAGCAGCGAATATGTAAATCAAGAGGCATGTTTTTGACTAAAGTAGACAATATGTGAATCAAGCAACATATATGTAAATCAAGTGGCAAATTGTTGAATTAAGTAGACAATGTATGAATCTAGAAGCGATTATGTAAATAAAGTGGCAAATTACTGACTAAAGTAGACAATATATGAAAAGGTTAATCAAGTGGCAATTTTTTTTTCACTAAAATAGACAATATATGAATCATGAAGCTAATATGTTAATCAAGTGGCAAATGTGTGATTTCATTGGACAATATGTAATTCAAATACAGCCAATTTGTGCTAATGTGGACAATGTGTGAATCAAGCAGCAATTACGTCAATAAGAATATTTCTCACTTTTAGTCTGGGTAAAATAAACATTCACTAATAACATGTTCCTTCCAAAAACAAACAGGACGAATGAAGGATACAGGTATTTATATTTGACAGCTTTTAAATGTACAGTAATTCTTAAAATCGAAACTGCGTCATGTGCGTGTGCTTTGAAACAAGGCCTGACAAAGTCCTTAACGATTCTCTAGAAACTTGAAAAACTAAGTTTAGATTCAATTGAGAAAAAGAAAATTTAACATTGACTTTAAAACTATTAGCATATGTGCATTGTGCAGCTTCTTTTTGATACACATGTCTTAAAGTGTAGTTCAATATTAATAGGCCACATATCGCCCCGAGAGACGGGGTTGGGAAACAATAAGCTTTGTTCTACTGTTCAGAAAACTTATTGTGGAGATTTCAACTTGTGTTGATCGCAACCTCTGCACAGTATCAAAGAGCTACTCATCCTAAAATTGTAATAAAATCTTATGGTGAAATACGGCGAATGCATTTATACAAATTTATTAACGGTTATGCAGTTTTGTCGTTTTTTGTTAAATAGCCATTCTCTTGGTACTTTTATTTGCAAATATCAGATGTGTGTAGGATTTTATAGTCCAAGGGTTTTCAATATGTAGATTGATCAATTCGTGAAATCCACCACAACTTAGGGGCCTATGAATGAAAATAAAGTCCCTGAAGGGTTTTATATGATTAGCTGATTACTTGAATAATTAACGATCTCAGATGAATTTAGAAAAAAGTATATAATGTGCTCACAAATATACAAATTATTTTTTATTATGTTGTGTTTTCAAATCTTTGAAGTACTTTGCACGAATCAATACTGTTTAAATCGCTTTTCTGTTCAATTTCTATGAGTCTTACTAAAAGAATTGTATACACAAATAATGTTCAAATGGTTTGTTTTAGTTCAAACCGCAAAAAAGAAAAAAATCTAAAGTTAATATTCTTTTACCGTTTACAGATCTGATGGGTGGAAGGTTCCTGGTAATTCGTTAAAAACGTCCACTCCATCATATAGCTGTTCGAATAGGAGGAATGTGCATGTCTTTGTGATTTAAATCCATTATTGGTTTGTTTACCTTTCGTTTGCATGCATGTAGTGCCGGATGCAGAGATGATTGACCTCGTAGGAGCAGTGCATCGATTCATCCTGCTATTTACATGTTTAGAGAACACGTGGAATGCTTCACAGACTTCAGTATTTGTGTCTCGAATTCTCGATTATATTGGCTATGATCGGGCGATTGTTCAATACAGACAACTGTTGTTCACAAACAAAAGATTGGAGGATACCTCTGATGATAATATTTGTCATATTTATGCAGGCAGCAAAGCCGAAGGAATTTCCAAAATACTTGTCGAAGGTGATCTTGATTTGTTAAGGTTCCCCAGTGACATAATTTGTACAACAAATCCACAACAGTTCCTGCGTTCTGAAGCCCCTTTAACAGTTTTCAGACTTGAACAGAACGACACAGCTCCAGGATATACCAGATTGGTACTAGAAAAATGCACGAGTGATCAAATTGACTGTTTAATATGCGTTTGCAAAAGTCTTGATGGAAAACTTTACTTGTGCAGCGACCAATGGAGAAATATATTCAGACGGTATATTGCCAGGAATTATAAGCTCGGAAATTTTAGTTTAGAACAATATGATTGCGGGCCGTCCATACCTGTCCAGGCCTTCAATGGATTTCTTCATGGTGACAACGTGCTTGGCATAATCTGTGACTGTCCTAACATTTTACAGCCTTGGCTAGATCGACCACGTAACTACAACTGGCCATCAGCAGATGTTATTCGAGAAATTTCTACAATGGAAGGCTATGTTGTTCCGGTAGGATATAAAGGAAGTTCCAGACAAAACATTGAATGGAGGATATGCTTCACAAAGGCTGAGATAAAGCTTGTGCAAAGTCTCAACGACAGTCAACTAAAGCTTATTATTATGTTGAAAATGGTGGCAAAAATCTGGTTGAAGCCTATCTGCAAAGAAATGACGACCTACGTGATGAAAAATCTTGTCTTGTGGATTGTAGAGGGGCTACCCGCTGACTACTTTACCGAGACTAGGTTGCTACAGACATTAAGCATCGCTTTAAGAGTTCTCAAGCAGTGTTTGTGCCGGAACAAGTTACCGAGCTACATGATACCAGAGAGAAATTTACTGGCACACCGTGTGACTGCGAGACAAAGGAATATGCTGTGCTTGATGATCGATATTTTACAAGGGGAGGGACCACTAAAGTTACTAGAATGGGACAGACTGGGTTATGCTGTAATTTCTTGGGCAATGTGGCCCGAAGCGTTTTTCTGGTTAAGTGAAAAACGCTCCGAGCTAGAAATTATAGTTTTACATTACAATTTACTCGGTCCACATTCAGAAAATACAAAAAGACGCTATAAAGAACAGGCCATAAAACTATTTCAAACAAGTGTTTTGCCTATAATTGTTTACCTTTATCATTTGAACGAGACGTTTAATGTTTCCAATGAAGCAATGTGAGCCAGAATAGTCGAGGACACGCAAAACATATTTTACACTAGCAGCATGAACAAAAAACAAATACGGTAACAATCGCCAGAATACATTTGATAAAAACAAGAAGGCTGTAAACATGAAGTAATCGATGTCAAATTTCAGTTAACAACTTGCATGCATACAGAGAATAAATGTTTAAAAACATAACGGCAAATATGACAATTCTGCCCTCCTTATGCTGTAGTTTCAATTGAAATTGTGCTTACAATATTTTAAAGTGTGAGCGGTGTAGTGGCATAGACGGCCACAATGACTTCTGCACCACAACTGTTTCATTTATAGGTGTTTCATTAAAAAGTGCGAGAAGGGAAATGAAGTATGACCTGTCCAATACAAACATGGCAATTCATTCAAATGTAATGCTTAAAAAGGATTGGCGCTGTGGATGGGGTAGGACTACACGCGTTGCTTTACCACCTTTCATTCATACATAATTAAAAACATCAAGCGTTTCCTAAGGTGATAAGCTAGAAGCTCGATTTGTTTCTTTTATCTTTGTCATCGTGTTCTTGCTGATTTGACTCCAGGTGCTCTGGTCTCGGTTAAGATTATTGAGGACCCGCCTATTTGATTTGCAATGCTATAAGCTTCTTATGTTTTATGTTTGTGTGCTTTTGCATGCAACGTTGTTGAGCTGATGGGTGGGTTGGAGTTATTTCACCAAGACAACTTGTTTGTTCATATGAGAACATGTTGTGGCAAGTGTGAGGTTGGTGCTCCCAAAGAACCTTGGTTAAACCCCCCAGTGGCAAATTGTTTACTGACTGACCGTTCCAAGGCGGTAACCCATCGGGTTCTCACTTTCGTTGTTTGTTACATCTATTTTGAAACTGGTTATTGTATAACATGCTCTCTTCTCTACTTTTTGGCTGTGTGTGGAGGCTGTGTCTGCTGGATGTGACCATTCCTAATATGCATATTTCACTTTGTTCTGAATTTTGATCATAAATGTTGGAAAGGTATGCTCCGAAATCAAGATATTTCAGTAAAATTGATCTTTTGATACAGCCACAAAGCAGAGAGGAAAAAAGCATTGGCTTATAAAAGGTCAGTTTTAAATGAGAACCAGAGGGTTTACTGCCGTGAAACCGTCAGTTGCAAAATATTGTGCCAACTCGCTTCTTGGGTGCACCAACGTCACATTTGCCCCAGCATGTTCTCCCCTTTACAAGGGCGAAAGTAAAAAATTCTGAAAAACCTGGAATCTTAGGGAAATTGAAGAAAATCAATCATTTTAAGACATAAACACCATAGGGAAAATGAAGAAAATCAATCATTTTTAGACATACTTACTCTACACCCACGAGTCTGCTTGTTTTACCTGTGTAACATTAAAGCTGCCTATTTACAGTTCAGGATGGAATAATTTAATTTATTATATACCCATGAATGATTTTAGCATAGTGCTTCGTTGATCCGCAAAATTGCTACAACTCGTCAGATTAGAAATTCCGTATCGAACAATGTCCAGCTTTCCGTGTTCTTTGTGACGTCATATACTACGTCTCACTAGGCTGTCGTAATTTTCCGGCACCTAACGAACTCCAAAATAGGAAATTTTCGTCGCAGTTTTACAAACGTTACGGTATTTTTACGCCATTCATAAATTTTCTACGTCATTCATAAATTTACTGTCACAATTTAAGAATATTTAGATGTATAACTATATAATATATAGATCATTAAGACATAAATATGTTGCAAATTAGACTCAAGATACATTTAATCCTATTTTTTTTTCCCTACGTGTCAGTAAGATATTGTCTATTGACACGTACGTGGCAATAGACACTCCGATTATGTAAACCACGTTTTTGACTAAAATTTTGTTGTTTAGTTAAATTTGTTTTGAGCGAGAAGGGTATATAATAAAAGGAAAATTATGACAGTATGCATTCTGTAGGTTCGTATTATTTCTCGTTGCGTATGTAACCACATCACGCTCGATCTTCGGTCTCGCGCGATATTGTTTGCATACCCAACTCGAAAAATACGAACCTACAGAATGCAAACTGTTAAAATATTCCATATGTATTAGATGTGGAAAATATTCATTATGCAGCTATATTATAAATGCCCACAAATAACTGAAGGGGCGATTTTCGTCAAAATGTTGGACAAATCAGTATATTTTAAGATCTGTTGTGAGTGATTTTTTCTGCGTTAGTAACGATATTAACGTCTTTGGCTTTAAATATGTTTACTCGTACGTTGACTGTGAAAGATTATTACACCCCAGTTACTTTGTTAGTAGGTCTTCGGCAGTTCATATTATAAATTTGGTATTTGAAAACACTTTATATTTTTGTCATGATACGTGAAGAGGCACCTTAAAGTAACACACTCATGAAAGAATTTCTGGTTTTAATAAACATTGTAACAAAAGTATCTTTAACAACAACCATTCACCTAGGTAATTATAACCTTTTACTCCATAAATATGCCTTTAATGACATGTGTGACAAGTATAGATCCAGATCAGCTTGCATATCCCTGCATATATCTGAGCTGGATCTACACTGTTGACTTCTTAGTCAAAAATATGTATCTACACTGTTCACTTCTTAGTCAAAAACAGTTTTAAAAAAAAGTAGTCAAAAATAGTGTAATGAAACTAAAATTGACTGGTTTAGATCCTTATCATGCTGATCTGGATCTCAATGGTTACCCATGGGATATAAACCTTATCCCATGGGATATAAACCTTATCCCATGGGATATAAACCTTATCCCATGGAGTAAAGGGTTAAAATAGGTTATGTACATTTGGTCCGAAATTAAATAAATAGATCTTCAAACTGATGGCACATGGATGGTCATGTTAAATAACTCCGTTTGACCCAGGAGATGACCATTTGACTCTTGAAATCACCAAATATCCTCATTTTGATAACTATGATAATTGACTATTTTAATTTTCTTATATTGCATTCATGAAAAAGTTGGATTGTTTAATTTTTTGATGTCCTTGTTTCAACAGAGGTTTCATATCATACACTTTTTATGTAAGAACAACCCGCTCCTCATGTCAGCCATACTATAAGTCTGCTTGTTATGACAAATCCTGAGCCCAAGGTTATAAAACTGAGCATGGAAACCAGTCTCAAATCTCAAGCATCTGATTGGCTGAAATGGCGACCAGTCGCCATTTCAGCCAATCAGATGCTTGAGATTTGAGACTGGTTTCCAATCTCAGCTTTATAACCTTCAGCCCTGTTTGTAAAGCTCCTCCTTTGTTTTAGATTGTGTTTATTTCTCCCATGATGTTGACAGGACGATTCTTGTATCGCGTTGATATTTCTTCCTCCATCTGGAAAATATAAAGTATTACGTTTATGTTTAACTTTAATTCAGTGTGCTTTCCACTTACACAGGTATAACTGTAATTTGAATTGCACTGCTAAATAGAACACATGCAAACAAACAGTCAAAATGATTTAAATAAATATAGCTTACAAAAATTTGTAAATTCTTTCGAAAGGGAAGTCAGTAATACCTCACTAAATATATTAAAATTTCAACTTCATCTGCTAAGATGAAGTTTTATTCACATAACGAATCATAATTACTAAAGGTAACGCAGTGCAACATATTACTTCAAGAGACTTGGCTACAGTAAAAGCCGCTTACAATTTATTGGACTGTGCACCATGTTTTGACTTGCGAGGTTGACAAGCATGCATGTTTTGCCTCGAATTGATGCTCAACAGCATGCCATAAATCGCTTTGTAGTCTATGTAGCTGTTTAAATAGTAATTAAAAAATCCCATAATATCACATATCCTTAATTTCAATTAAAAAAAACAGAGAATTTATGTGTGTATATATAAGAATTGAATTTTGGGGTGAAAATCAAATATCTATTCATTGGTATTCAATCCCTAAGTAAAAGTTTTGTAATGACATTGTCATTTTGTTAAAGTATAAAGTAATATAACAAACATAATATACCAACCTGTTTCTTCATTTCTTTTGTACGTTTTACTAGCACCTCAACTTTGGGAGCCAGCTCCGATTCCTCGGCTTCTGCATCATGTCGCCGGGAAACAGTCTCCTTTTCATAAAACACCATCTTATCTGCCAGCGTCAGGGTTGATCGTAGTGTGTCCTTTAGTCTCTCCACATACCTTAAAAAAGAAATTTAATTATCAATATGTGAAAACTAAGGTATTTACAGAAGTATGGTTTTTATGGGGCACCTCACTAGAAAATGTGTTTTGGGTGATATTTCTGCCATTTAAGTAATAACTATATTTGGAAAGAATTTTAAAGTCTTATGTTATTATGTACAAGTTTATGTTTTTTTCTCAAAGACCAACTTCCTTTAACAGACACTTTTGTGTTCCCTCTCCCCACAAGTGATCTTTGAAGTCAGGTTTGACTGTAATCATATTTTTTTAAGAAAATTGAGAACAAAAAAGCAATAAAAACGTTTTCTAGCATTTAAGTTTTTAATTTTCTAACACTAGGATAAGTACTTAGTGCTACCCTACCTTGGGGAGTCTCTGATGAGCATAAGATGTTGTATTTGCACTGAGGTCAGCTGACCTATAATGTTCTTGACCTGTTTAACCATAGTCTCCACCTGTTTACTGTCAATTTGTATGGAGGCCGGCGCTGACTGGAACTGACTAGACGATATCACACTCCCCTCTCCTGACAATTCTGCTAATCTCTGTGTGAGGAACGCTTCAAGCTGAAATACAAATGGGGCACAAGATCATAAAACTAACATTGGAGACCAGTCTCAAATCTCAAGCACCTGATTGGCTGAAATGGCAACTGGTCAGGTTCTTGGGATTTGAGACTGGTCTCCAGATTTTGTTTTATGATCTTGGGCAATGGTTTATAATTATACTGGTGACTTTCAAGCATTTACAGTGAAACCTCTCCATTACAACCACCTCTGGAACTGGAAAACAGTGGTCTTAATAGTGAGGTGATCTTAATTCTAGGTTAGATATAAGTGCAAAAAAAGTGTAAAAAGGGATATTTAAATTCTGGTCTTATTATTGGGGTGGTCTTTCTATGGGTTTTACTGTATGTGATCACATTTTTAACAGCTTTTGTGCTGAATTTTTAAACATTTAACTTATTAAGCAATCAAATATTATTGACAGGAAAAGTTAAAAGATGTCATCATTCATGGCTACACCAATTGTAAAAATAACAGTTTATGGTGTTCACTCAATATTTCACTGAAACAAACAATTATCCTCTATATAATCTAAAACAAACGATCTAAAACATCCATACATCTCATAATCCTCTCTAAAACAAGCAGTCTAAAACATCATACCTCTAATAAATCATCAAGGAAAAGGTTTCTAGTTTTTGGATTATCTAGGAGTGTTAATGCATCTTCTCCTCTTGCCACACCTTCATCTGTAATAACAGGATAGTTATATAATATTATGTTTTATTTGAACCCATCATTACATATATACATGTTTTATTACATGTGTGACCAGTGTAGATCCAGATCAGTGCCCAAGGTTATAAAACTGAGCATGGAAACCAGTCTCAAATATCAAGCATCTGATTGGCTGAAATGGCGACTGTTGCTTGAGATTTGAGACTGGTTTCCATGCTCAGCTTTATAACCTTCAGGCCAGGTGACACATTTGTGCCATCTGATCCCAATCTACATCTGTTCATTTTAGTTAGAAATAACCAAATGAATTCAGTGTAGATCCTGATCAGACCACACAGATGAGCTTGCTGATCTGAATCTGCACAGTTTGCTGATCTGGATCTTCACTTTAATTAGCAGAATCCCCTAAAAACGATGATAATGACCCGTGAGATTCAACAGCAACTGGAACCCATGCAATGCATACTCAAACTAAGATATAGTGATTCCTCCTCTCAATTTATTCATAAGCATATTATGTTTGTTTTGTTTTTTTGACATGTAGGAAAAATGATGAATACCTCAGTTTCTTTAAAACATAAACCCTTTATGCCATGGATACAGCCAAAATCCCATGTACCACCAGTGCACATCTTTGCAGTCTGATCAGGATTTACAGTGTTCCCTTCTTGGTCAGAAACAACCTAATTATTTTAAAGGCAACTAGTGTAGATCCTGATCAGACCTAGTGGATATGTATGCTGATCTGGATCAGAACTGATCACAATCAGGATTTAAGCTGTAGCCATTGAATAAATGATTAACCCTTCACTGCATCTGACATTGCTATCATTCATGGGTGGACAGTCTAAACCTAGATCAGCCGGCACATCTGTGCTGTCTGATCAGGATCTACACTGTTTGCTTTTTGATTCACTAGGTTATTTCTGACCTTTGAGCAAACAGAGTAGATCCTGATCAGATTGCACTGATGTGCCAGCTGATCTAGATTTACAATGTGGGCACATGAGCTAAAATGTGTAGCTATTGAATAACGAGTTAACTCACCTGAGCTATCATCTACAGATTGTATCTCTGCAGTTGTCCCAACCTCACCCCAGTCTATTTCTTCGCCCAGTTGTTCTACATCCAGATCTATGTTACCCTACAGAGAAAACACACACTATATGTTTTTACTTCACTACTCCATATATATGGGTTTTATCTCACATGCAAACAGTGTAGATCCTTGCCATGTGATCGGGATCAACACTGTTCATTTCTTGATGAAAAATAACCCATATGAATCTTAAAGTGAATACTGTAGATCATAATCAGATGGTACAAATGTAGCCGCTGATATGGATCCACACTGTTCATCCATTGATAGCAACCATATCAAATTGTATAAAGCCTATGGTATAAATGGCTAAGGTCACATCAAGATGGTTGAAAGTATTATCTATACAAACAAAAGTCTATTAAATTAATTTGATAAAAACTAAAGCTATTTTCCTTTTGATCCGTTGTTTGAGAACCCCAAAATACCATACAGAAACATATAGCAAGTGGAAGTTGACCTACAAATGGCATTTATTCTTTCTTTTGTTATTTGCTTGAGATTTTAGACTGGTTTCCATTCTCAGTTTTTTAACCTTGGGACCAGGTTAAAGAAATATTTTAAAGCTGTAGAAGATGGTATCTAGAGATTCCTGGATAACTTATGTAGCCTTTAAAACTATTTATAATAACTGTTATTAAGATAGATAAAAATAAAAAGTAAAATAAATGTCTTACCTTTCCTTCATCCGTACCACCACTTTCTATTGTTATACCAGATATATCAAAGTCTATTTCTGGCTCAACTTTAGCATCTTCCGCCCCGTTGAGATCTCCCCAGTCTATCTGTAATATTGATATAATCCCATGTAGGTTACTATCTATAGGATAGAGTCTATTAAGACATTTCTATTGAAAAAAAAAACAGATATCTACTTCATATTCAAAATGCAATTGATACAATATTTCCTGATACCTTGCAACTTTTTACATAATTTTTTCTTAATTCATCTGCATCAAAATGACCCCAAGCTCAGAATTAAGTGGGGACAACAAATTTCAGATTTGCTTGCATCAAAATGTTACAATCTGCATCAAATGAAATCCCTGATTTAACCGTTTACTTCATATACAGTATAAGGGTTTTATTGCATGTGCAACTAATGTAGATCCAGATCAGCGGTGCACATTTGTGCCATTAGATCTGGATCTACACTGGCCACTCTTGATCAGAAATAACATAATGAATCTAAACTCAAACAGTGAAGATCCTGATCAGACTGCTTGAAAGTACACACTGATCTATATACTGTTTGCCATGGGATAACATGGATATTCCATAAAGTAAAGGATTAAAATATTTTCAACTCTCTGCTTACATCAGCAGCATCATCCACAACAACATCCTCTTCATCCTTGGTATCGATGACTATACTAGCATCTTCAATGCGCACTGGTTTACTTCCATGTTTCCACTCATACGTCACTGTGTTACCCTTCTGTTGAATGTATCTCAAGACAGGGAGGACGTCAGAATCTGGCACTTTGCTAAAATTGATATAGAAAATTGTTCAAGATATTCAGTAAAAATATTTTTAAATTTTACTATGTTTGTAAAGAATTGTTTCCTTACAACTAAAAAGTGATTTTGACAATGGTAAATCTACAGCGAAATGCATAATAATTTAATTCATCTCAACTTGATGACGTCTTTAAAAGAATTGAAATCAACTGTGCAAAGGTACTTTTTTCATGACACCCTGCATTTGAGGAATTTATAGAATTTTTTTATATATAATTTGTGCACTTGAGGCAACATTCACATTACCACTTCCTACATTCAAGAGTTAGTTTTGAAAAAAGAAATAGTTATGAAGGAAAAAGAAACAACTTGAAGTTAACTTTACCTGTTTAAAAGAAAACTTCTAAAATCTTGGTAGTATTTTACAGATCCTGTCAACTTCTGCGTGGTTGTAGCTACTTCATCATACACCTTGGGTAAATCTTTGACAAGGGCAGCTAACTCTGACTTGATTTTGTCTCCCTTTGTGAAAAAACAAGATATACATATAAAAAATATATCTACTGAAATTGAAAAAAAAAGTTTGGTTTAATTACCATATATAACATTAACCGAGTAAAGAACTTTCAAAGGTCAGGTGAGGATACAGAGGGGGTTCAGAAGGGTTGAGCTCAAACCCCATGTCGGGCAGCAATATTTAATTTTCATGGAGAAAGACTTTATCATGTTACTACCGAAGACTGCCAAATACAAAGCCTCTGTTTTTATTCATTAATGGAAGATGTGAAGATCCAGATCAGCTGACATATCCATGCCATCTGATCATGATCTTAACTCTATTTTTTATTTTCTAACCAAACAGAAAACAATAAAGACCTTGATCTACACTGTTCAAATACACAATAAAATGGGAAAATAATGAAGTAGTGGGTTAAGGTAACTGATTATACCAACCTTAATTCCCAGCTCCTTACAGCTACTGGCATATTTTTTCTTCAATTCTGCTACTTTACTTGCATAGTCTGCTTCCTTTTTATCACATTCCTGCAAAAGTTCAGGTCCCAAAGTTATAAAACTGAAAATGGAAACCAGTCTCAAATTTCAAGCATCTGATTGACTAAAATAGTGACTGTAATTGATGAAAGAGAGAACTTTGAAAGGCACTGAACGAGGTAAATAAACAAAATATTGCAGGCTCGGTTTGATTGAGCCTGTTCACGGGCATTAATGTAAATGCATATTACTGTCCTTGCCAGATAGCCATGGGTTAAACTCATTATTTACACAGATACTATTACATATATATTGATCTCAATGGCCTTCCAAGGGCTTAATTGATCTTGATCTACACTGTTCGCACATACATGCATCACATATAACAATGTATGGGGAGAAAATGGTTGATGACAAGGAATTTTTTTTTTCCTTTCAACATAAGCCAGTTAGTTCACATCTTGTTTACTTTGTGAACATTTATAAAATGAAAAGCAAAAAGTGAAGTGCAAACAAACTAACTTATCTGGATCTACAATGATTGCAAATGTAACATAAGTGATGAATAGCACTTAAAGCATAATTTATGCTCCTCAACAAATGATCATTATCTAGATTTGCTATAATCATTAATACATCTGTAATAATTTTCTACTCAGACATTGTTTACGGATAATTACTAAAAAACTGTAACAAAAATACTGTAAAATTCCTTTTAAATGTCCCTCCCCTAATAAAACCCCCCATGCAAGTTTTTAGGGAAAAAACAGTCATTCAATATTTATCATCCAATATCCTTCAAACTATAAAATTAAAATAAAAAGTAATTAACATAAATAATGAGCTCCCCCTTTCAGAAAAATGTAACGGCCCCCAGGGGCTTTAAAAAGGATTTTTACGGTACCTTTAATCTGTATCACTTACCTTTTGTACCTGCTGACATTTTGAGATTTGCTTCTTCAATGCCGGAATTTCATAATTCACATTTCGCATGAGCATTTGGGCTGTTTCCGCTATGAAATAAAGGCATGCATTGTGTCTTAAATTAGTCCCATTATAATACATTCCAGAAATTATTTAATTTGTGTAACGGTTAATTAATTCTAAGTAATGCTACAACAAAGATATCTTGCTGGAGTAATTAAGAGAAGACTGAATCTAATACCCTTCTGTTAATTAACATGATTTTTTTCTCAGCGATGGGGGCTCAATGTTATATATGAAATTCATCTCCTAAACTACAGTTGGCTACAGGAAAATTCCTCTATAATAATCCATGGATTTGCTTTTGGAGTCTTTCCCTGAATATAATTCTCTGCAATGGAGAAAACCTGGTTTTGTATACTGAAGTATCATTTAATTTCACCATTATCAAATTATGCGCAGAAAAACATAAATTTTGTGTGGGCATTAATTTGTGCAATTGTTTTATCCTTTTAAGACATGATATTCTATGGATTGATATAGCTAGGGCTTGATTTCGCACACTTTATCTGGTGCAGAATATGCGAAAATTAAACCATCTTAAAATATAATACCCCAGTAATTTAAATGTTTAAACATTTTATCACATGGACCAACTTTGCATATTCAGATTAGCTGGCGCATCTGTGTGGCACATAATATCAATAGGAGTGCCAAAAGGCCATATATGGAATGCCAAATAAACATTAACACAACTACAGTAAAACCCCAAAGTCCAATTTTACATTTTTGCACTATTCTCCTCCCCGAAATAGGCACCACCCATTATTAAGACTACTTTTGCCCAGTCCCAGTTAGTTCTTATAGTGGGGTATTACTGTAAATTGAGACCAAAAAGACCCATTTTGCCCAGTCCTAAAAATAGACTGAAGTAATAGCAGGATTTTACTGTATGTTGATTTTGTGTTCCATAGGCAAAGGCACATCTACCATTAAATGAGTTGATTATTTCAAACTGTTAGTGTAAGTCGTAACCATTACACAAGATGTTGGTAACAATTATGATAACATTAAGTCATTATTGTTACGTTCTGCCAACATTTTCTGCCTCAGGCATGTAACTCCAGTAAAAGCTTTGTTAACAAGATAAATACATTTGCACTCTTACAAGTGTGACTTAATATATTTCAGGTTAAATCCCAAACAATCTGATTGCAACCATCTACTGAAAACTGCTACACTATCAGGATCTGACGAAGAGTCACTAAAAATTGTTTTTATCAAAAACCTTCTGAATTGATCAGATTGTCACCTACAAAATCGCAAAAGTACATGATGACCATCGTAATTGTTGAAGTGTTCGGAACGTTATATTTTATATTGTATTATAAACCACTAAAAGAGTTGACACCCATTACAGCACTATTTTACTGAAGATAAGTTAATGTAAGTTTTATGTAGTATTGCATTGATTTCCACTGTAATGAAATCTCCAATTTTTTTATCCTAACCTGATAATGACAAAAAATTATTAAATCAATCTTTACTTTAGCAATTAGTTTTACTAACAGGTTATGGAAAAAACAAAAGGGTGTTGTTTTTTGGCCTTCACTTTAGTTCAACTGATCACACAAGAGAAAACCCAAAAGTGGCCTTTGAAGGCAGGTAATATTTGTTCGAAGGTGAATAAGTTCTTAAATATGTTCTTAAAACCATTCAGTGAAACAAATAAAATGTAGTCTTTATCCAGAACTAAATGCAGTATTTATCCAGAACTGGTCTTTGTTTACAGGAGGCCCTTAAACCAGGTTGCACTGTACTTAATATGGCCTTGATCCAAAACTGGTCTTTGTTTACACATGGTCTTTAGCACAGCATACACTTCATTTTAAATGCTGATTGCCTATACTTACCAAGAAACATTCCATCTTTTGCCTATACTTACCAAGAAACATTCCATCTTTTGCCTATACTTACCAAGAAACATTCCATCTTTTGCCTATACTTACCAAGAAACATTCCATCTTTTGCCTATACTTACCAAGAAACATTCCATCTTTTTCATAAATTTTGATGATCTGGTTCCAGTCTTTCATTTTCTGTGAAGAGTACTGACCAAATATGTTTTTCTCCCCTGCCGTGGTACTCTTCAGTAACTCCACGATCTCCAAACAGTGGAAGTAATTGATATCTAAAAAAATTAAAAATGACATAGAACAAGTTAAACCCTTTACTCCATGT
Organism: Corbicula japonica; assembly: GCA_038501625.1. NCBI lineage: Eukaryota > Metazoa > Mollusca > Bivalvia > Venerida > Cyrenidae > Corbicula > Corbicula japonica. The sequence goes on along the minus strand of JAZAYU010000111.1, from coordinate 883,707 downwards.
GCTATTGCTGATATTCTATGTACAAGCAGTGTAGGTTCAAACCAACATACACATCTGTACATTCTGATCTGTAGCTACAGTGGCAGCCCATTTGATGAAATGCATATTTATGGAGTAAACGGTTGATACCCGGTAACATCAAATCTTAGTTTCCACAAGAAACTTTGCAGAATCATTTCTCCAAACAGTCATTAAAGCTCCAGTCCTAAACTTAAGTAAGAATATACTATTGAAAAATCATATTTGTCCATATAAGCTCCAATATATATACTCTCTAACAGAACACAAAAGGTCCGATCGAATTCTTTCTTATAATTTCAATTATATTGTTAAATTATCGTTAACTAACTTTTAAGAAGCTAAATATAGTGGAAGTAGGCCTATATTTAGAACCGAATTGAGACGAAGAGAAAGTGCGATCTCGATTTCTGTGACGTTTTGGAAATCCTACTTTCGCTTTAAGTCGCGCGGACCAAATTTATTTTAGTAAATTAAAATTTTATTAGCCCAAACTAATGCTGCATATTTGTGCCTTTAGTTCTAAATATATGTAATATTTCATACAAGAGCAGGTTAAATTGAAGTAATGCTGCTTTAAGAATAAATAAAATCCCCTTGAGATTATATTCATGTTATCTTTGAAAGTGTAAGGTATTTAAAAAAAGTATATCAATCTTTTCTTTGTATTTCACCAAATTTAAGATTATCATTTAAAAAACAGCTTTTTACTTATCTTAAAAACATACCTTTTTTACAAAGCATGACTAACAACTTTAAAATATGAAATCTTCATGAAGATGGCTTATACCCCACATGTGACTAGCGTAGATCCAGAAAATCTGCACATCAAGCTGTCTGATATGGATCTACACTAGTTGCTTTTATGTTGCACTTATTTTGACCAAGACGCAAATGTTGTAGATTCCACAAATGTGCTGGCTGACCTGGATCTACACTGGGTACACATTTATAGAAAATATACAACACTTGTAAACCTACTCCCATACCAGAAGTTATGTCATAATAATAGATAAAACACCTGTGCAATTAACTTACAACTTTACATTTACAGAAAAAAAGTAACACTTGTAATTGCAATCCCATACCAGAAACTTTGATATAATTAATTAATAAACCACCTGTGATATTTACTTACAAGTTCCCTCGAGGAGTTTTGTGAGTTGCTCGTTTTCTGGCATGTCTTGCAATGCAGCATTTATCTTCTCTCTGACAATCAATGATGCGGCTTGCCATTGCTGCTTACAGTGTCTCCTGTTTATTAGCCAGTCTGGAAAACATTGTCCCAAACCGAGAGTTACTTCTACTTCAATTTCCCTGCCACAAACAGTCAAAATAATTTACAACCCAAACAAAGTATTTAGTGATCTTCGGTGCATTTATGCTTATGCAATGAGTTTCAAAATAATCAAAAATTAAAAGTCACTGGGATCAATTTTGGCACAAGATACAAATGACTTCCAGTGGAGACATCTTCCACCAAAATTTGGCTGGATCATGCGACAGGAAAAAGGCTATTCGGCAATATGACATTGTAACTGCCATGAAATAGAAAATGTAAAATTTCAATAAAGACGAATAAAAAATGTTGAATAATCATAATATTATAAAGAATTCATCATATTTATAGGATTTGAACCCTGAATAGGAAAAAGAAACAGCTTTCTGATGTGTCCAATTAACCATATAAATCAATCGACCAGAGTTACATTTTACATCTGTTCTGTAGGATCACAAGCAAATCACAAACTCATATACCCCCCTCCCCCCTGATCTAAAACCCAGACTATATTTCGCTGCCGGTCTAAATTTGTCATCTCAGATGTAGTTGTCATGAAGATTTTTAACCCTTTCCTCCATAAATATGTGTTTTTAGGCATGTACCACCAGTGTAGATCCAGATCAGCCGACACATCCATGCCATCTGATCAGGATCTGCACTGGTCACATTTTGGTAAGAAATAACCTAAATCGAAAAGTGAACAGTTTAGATCCTGATCAGATGGCACGGATGTGCTAGCTGATCTGGATCTAAACTGTTAACCCACGCCATTAAGGTGTGTCTATGGAGGAAAGGGTTAAACTGATTTAATGTTACCAAAACACTAACCAAGTAATTTGTTGTAATGTATGTCAATGGGTAGATTTTCAACATCTTGCTGCATGGTTGATTTTTCTTCACCTTAAACTCTTCAGCATAAAAACACCTGCAATAAAGAACATTTTAACCCTTTCCTCTAAAAATACGCATTTTTACACTAGTGTGACCTGTGTAGATCCAGATCAGCTGGCACATCCATGCCGTCTGATCAGGATCTGCACTTGTCGCATTTTGGTCAGAAATAACTCAATGAATCTAATAGCAAACAGTTTAGATCCTGATCAGATGCCACAGATGTGCTGGCTGATCTTGATCTTAACTGATCGCCCACGCAATAAATGTGTGTCTATGGAGGAAAGGGTCAAGCAACCTGAACAGAAGAGCAATTAGTCAGCTTTTCCTTTTTCTTCTTTGATTTATCTGCTTACACATTAAAAATACAGGTTTTTTATTTAATCTACACTTACAAAATTTAGAACTTTACTATTTAAATTTAAATCAAACTAGGAAACGCCGACACGTATGCTAAATCGTTCGTATTTATGTGCGTATCCGAAAAGTTGCAACTTTCAGATTCAGCGTATGTTTAGACACTGTGCAACAATATCGATAACTGCGTGTCTCAATACTGAGAATTTAAATACTAAGAAGCTTTATTTAACGTATAAAATAGTGATTCGACAAATCATAAGCACTGATCATACAAAAATATGCTAAAATTACCGTTTTTATAGTCGTACGTCAAAATTTGGCGAGCTTGATTTGAAAAGTTTGTTTCTGTTTTAACCGAACGAGAATATGTTCTGTCGCCCTGAAAATATTACCGTTATATGATGACTGTATTAAAAATTTGTATTTATAAAATAAAGCTTAATTAAACCTTAAAAACAATTTCAATACTTTGACTTTTTGGTATTTCAGGAATCTAGAACATGGAATATTCAATAATTCTAGATGCTTGTCTTTTTGAGTACAGTAGAGCTTTAAGTTAAACTGTGAATGTAATTACAAAATGCAAGTACACTAAGGTTAGTGATCGTGTGTAAAATGTTTTAAACAGTTAGATGATAGACTTTTCTTCAATGATTGAAAGAACTTCTTCGAGCAAACCCGCGTATGAGACTAAAATGCCGTCGTTTTGTGGTGTGCCCAGCCGCTTTTTCTCAACGGCCCGGCTGCGGGTTGCCCCGGAGCTCGAACTGGATCCCTAACTGTAAACCAAGTGGGAAGAAGGAGTGGCGATAAGTCATTCCCTAGCGAACCCCCTTTTCTGAACCTACCTTGGGTTGGTGGTCCTCATGGTGCACTTTGCGCAAGATCATAAAACTTAATCGAGCTGAAGACCAGTCTCAAATCTCAAGCATATGATGTGCTGAAATTGCTCATCAGACGCTTGAGATTTGAGACTTACAGACTTCCCGAAAGTTGAAAAAAAGTGTCAGACATTTGGTCAGACAAGATGTGAAAATCTGTCTGACCGAAACAAATTCTGTCAGACCGAAACATGTTAAAAGTTATTAGCAAGTATTAGGAGTTCAAATTTGTGTCTGACATTCCGTCTGATAACATAAGAAATCACATCTGACCGGCTCTAATTTTACCGGACAGGTCCTTTGGTCTGGCAACTTTCGGGATGTCTGGACTTGTATCCAAACCCAGGTTTATAACCTTGGGCCAAGGTCAATGATGAGTGGTTCTCCGCCCATTCCGCTGAGAAACTCTGGGAAGACATGCAAAGCGATTGTGAAGAGGCTCTTCTCAATAATGAAAAAAAAAACACATTACATTTTGGAAAAAAAAAAACAACAACATGAGATTATCTTAATTTAATCTTGATAAAGCATAACATTTTGTTTCAAAATTAATAGTGTAATGGTACATGCATGCAAGATTTCCAGAAAGGTTTGTTTGGGGGGTCTTATGATAGTTACACAATAATTTCAATTTTTGTAGGAAAACTCACCATGAAAAAGTAAATATTTTTGACCGAAAAGAGGGTATTCTGGCAGCCCTCTGAACCCCTCTGGATCCTCTCGTGATGTTTACATACGTTTTAATACTACAGTGCATTTTAAGAATCGGTGCATAAATTGCTGTGAAAGTGGATTAATGGCAAAATCCTTCAAGATATTCATAAATTTTCTTGAAAACATTTGAATACTAAAATGAAATTTCAAACTCGTGCGTTGTAGAATTTGTGTAGAGAAGTGTCTTGGGGTCATCCATTTGAAATAAGTGAAATAAACTTTTGCACACGAACACATAAACAAGCTCCAGTATAGACCAGTTTTCAAATGATCTCGAGTTAATGGAAGAAATACTTAACCTTAATAGATTATTAATGTTTCGAAAGTCAAAACTCGTTGTAATAGGAGTACTTAAGCTTTCTCCAAATTCCAACTACTTCAATATTGTAAACAACCACTTCTCTCACAATTAGCTCTAACAATATATTTTATTTAAAAGTCATTGAATTCTTACAATATTTTTTAAAATGACTCTTGATTATCAATCAATAAACCGATGTCACTGTGTTCGATTTTTAACTCTTTTTTTTCAAATAAAGAAATTTGCTTTGACAAAGAATTAGTTCATTCAATGATTGTAGGATGGGGTGGGATGGGGGTTTTATCAACTTATCGGGAATCCGGTTGTTCAGTTGTTGATTGTGTTGAGTGGCGGCTGTTAAAAGTCACCCTGTACATTCAGTCATTGCTGTTATTAATTAAAGGCCGTTGAGCACGATACATTTATCTCTGTAAAATTGAGTTGCGCTCAGCCCCTGGTCTTGGCGCGTTTACATATACCGCTCATGAACTTGCTTAATCAATCCGAGACTGCAACATTTTCATTATTTTTTGTGTTCAGTGGGTTTCAGATCTCCCTCTTCATCTATAGGAAGGATTCACAGGTAGCCAATATGCTAAAAATAGATTTAGGTTCGGCTTTTACCGCAAACCGCTCCTTCGAACTTACTTATAAATCCAGAATTGGAAACTCAGCTCGGAGTTACAATCTAAAGCTCATAATTATTCGGTATAACCTCTATAACGGAAAGTTACTGAATGTAAAGATTATATGGCTGCACTTTATTCTTTTTCCTTCTTTAAACAATTATTAACGAAGAATGGTCTTAATGAGCTTAACCTCAAACTCAGAATAAGAATTCCAACTATAACATGTAAAAAAAACTGTAAAAAGTTTCTTCAAGTTATCATAAAAACAAAAATATCACAAATATATTATTAAATAGTACACGTCCTTCTTACTAAACTTTTCAACGAGTGAGTTCTTGACAAATACCGAGAAATCGCTGATAAGTCTTTAAGTGATTATTTCCATAACTTAATTCGGTTAAAGATTTATCAGTTTTTTTAGTGTTTCAAGGGTATAATAAAAAGTGGCTGCTTAACACAGGTGGCTGTTTAAGACAGCTAAAAATAAAAACAAAATGTCAGTTTAGGACAAATTCAAACTGGCTGGCTGAGACAGGCTGTTGCTCAATGCATATGACTGCTTAGGCAAGTTCAACAGTCAATCTATTATTTCTGCATACCGATCTCGATGATGAATTTTAAAAGTACATGTTGTTGCCTACATAAGTAAATGATTTAAGAACTATTTACCGTAATTACCCTAAGTATTGGGAGAGTTAAATATAATAAACAACTGTAATGCCCCAATGTTAAGCCCCCACCCCCTATCCCCCGCCCAAAAAATAAAAACAATAATCGTGAAACACAGGGACACCAAAAATACTGATCTTAAAGTGTCCCAAAATGTAGTGACATAAAATAATTAAAAATAAATATTTCCCAATATTTAGGGTGTCTCAAGAGTGATTAAGGTAAACCAAAGCATACGTAAAGAGAAAGTTGCTCGGTCGCATGCGTTGCTATTTTCAGGCGAAGTGAGCCGTAATCTAATTGGAATATTTTTAGTGAATTTCGCATATTATATACATCTCAATATTATGCGCAATGAAAATAAAATTAGTGATGCTACGGGTAGATAACATCATGGAATATACTATTTAGCGCCATGAAAAATAAATTAGTGATGGTACGGATAAAAACCCTTATAGGATAATATCTGAACCAGATAACGGGCTTAATTTGATTTTTTGGTTTCAGACGAATTCAGAGCACGTTCTTTTCTATAAAAAACAAAAACAAAATCCGCCCTCTTGATGTTTCAAGATTTGGATGAGAATCATCCAACTATCAATATTGTCGTAACAAGGCGTCGAGGAAATCTTGCGTTATCAGCAAAAGTTGTGAGGAGGAAATCTTACGTTGTCAGCAAAAGTTGTGGGGAGGAAATTTTGCGTTGCCAGCAAAAGTTGTGAGCAGGAAATCTTGCGTTATCAGCAAAAGTTGTGAGGAGGAAATCTTGCGTTGTCAACAAAAGTTGTGGGCAGGAAGTCTTGCGTTGTCAGCAAAATTTGTGAGGAGGAAATCATGCGTTGTCAGGAAAAGTTGTTAGGAGGAAATCTTGAGTTGTCAGCAAAATTTATGAGGAGAAAATCTTGCGTTGTCGGCAAAAGTTGTTACTAGGAGGAAATCTTGCGTTATCAGCAAAAGTTGTGAGGAGGAAATCTTGCGTTATCAGCAAAAGTTGTGAGGAAGAAATCTTGCGTTGTCAGCAAAAATTGTAAAGATAAAATCTTGCGTTATCAGCAAAAGTTGTGAGGAGGAAATCTTGCGTTATCAGCAAAAGTTGTGAGGAGGAAATCTTGCGTTGTCAGCAAAAGTTGTGAGGAGGAAATCTTGCGTTGTCAGCAAAAGTTGTGAGGAGGAACTCTTTTGTTGTAAACAAAAATTGCCCTTACTTTTTTACCAAATACACAACATAAATTAAAGACGTTTTTACTGAACGCCACCCATTTAATTTATTTATATACGATTACTTAATCTTAATCTTAAAAAACTGTTTTACTTCTGTATGTACATAGGATTATCCTTTGGCAGAATTATAAGGTCATGAGATCTGACTCCTAATCTTGTACCTTACCATTAAATTAATATAGGTTAAGTACATGGTTGGGGTCAATTACTTACAAAAGAAATGCATTACATTAGCATCGTTTGGCAAAATTGAGCATTAAATTAGCATAATCATTACTTATTTTTTTAGTAATTCATTGAATTAACATATTAAGTTGGATGCATTAGCACTAAGCATAACATCATTTTCGTTATTTACTTTTCTTAAAAAACAACAAAGAAATTACAATGTAAGGCAGAAGTGTTATCAACCCAATTAAATTATTAAAATATACTGTTAAATCATTTATGTTCGTCGTGTAAGAAACTTCGTTGATTTCGTGGGTAAATCTATCCACGAATTTAAAACCACCAGGATATAAAATGTTTGAACGTAAACTTTGTTTATAAATTTGAGTTCCTCGAAATTAAGAACCCGTGAAAAATTGTATCCAACGGAAAACCGCGAAATTTTATACCCACGAATAATATTATTTCAACAGTAGAATTAAAATGACTTTTGAGTATAAATATTGAATCATTATTTTCGCTGACAAGAAACCAATTTGTAGTTATTGATCAAACCAACTGAAGATTAATTTTGGGACCCTCGCCAAAATGGGGGTTAAAAATTAACAATGTTTTCTCAAAGAAATTTCATTATACAAATAAAATTTAAGGCGTATTGTAATTGTACTATTCAATACATTTACATTGTGACCGTATTTTGTACCCCGCTTCTGCAGTTTACCAATACCAAATCCGTTGCAGTATTCATATAATAAGTCAAACTGAAAGTTTAAATTGCAAGGTGTTTAATTTAATGGTTAAACCTTGATTAAAGCGTTGACATTGATTAATCTAATTACCTAAAGCATAAAAAGGAATTATATATTTTTTATTTTACACAATATTTTTACGGATGGAATGTGTAATGTGGACGAGCTATAAAAGATCTAAAGAAGCAATTATTCCTGGCAACTTTTTATGGATTTAAATGGATAATAAAATGTGTGAGTATAAGCAGTCGATTCGATATTGATACGAACCGGAAATCAGCTCGAATGGGCTCAAGATTTAGCGCGATCCGCGTCTTGCGTTTCCCAGCACGCGCACATTGTCGAAACATTTCATTAACAGTTTACAAATTAAACTGGTATCATGTCACTGAGCACAGGTAGAATCGGCTTGATCGCTTTAGTAAAAAAAGCATTATCAAAAGACCATACCTCCGCGTCTGTGGTTAATCGTAACTCTAAACAATGTTCATGAAGTTGGCAGCCCGGCAGCTAAAGTCACACCAAAAGACTGCTAACTTAACGTTGCTATGCTGCTAATGTCACACTGTCAGGTTGCTAGGCTGCTATCTTCGCAATGCCTGGCTGCTGGGCTGCAAACTTCACGCTGCCAGGCTGCTAGGCTGCTAACTTCACTCTGCCGGGCAGCTAGGCTGCAAACTTCACGCTGCCTGGCTGCTAACTTCACGCTACCAGGCTGCTAGGCTGCTAACTTCACGCTGCCAGGCTGCTATGCTGCTAACTTCATGCTGCTAGGCTGCAAACTTCACGCTGCCAGGCTGCTATGCTGCTAACTTCACGCTGCCAGGCTGCTATGCTGCTAACTTCACGCTGCCAGGCTGCTATGCTGCTAAATTCACGCTGCCAGGCTGCTATGCTGCTAATTTCACGCTGCCAGGTTGCTATGCTGCTAACTTCACGCTGCCAGGCTGCTAGGCTGCAAACTTCACGCTGCCAGGCTGGAGACTGGTATCCATTTCAGCTTTAATCAAATGCTTGAGATTTTAGACTGGTCTTCAGGCTCAGTTTTATGGTCTTGGGATCACTGGTTTCTATTCTTGGAGGTTATATAGTATCCCAGGTATAGTTGATTAAAATAATACTGTGGGAATGGGCAGGAGGAGGCAGTAGTTGGAGATTGCGCTGGGCTTGTTTCACGAATTCTTCGCAAATAAATAAAAGAAACTGCATTTAATGAAACTATGCCAGCTTTGTTTTAGGCAAACATTTAATGGTCGTTCAAAGACATACTGACATTATAGCACTGATTGATTGATTCTTTAAAGCATCTGTGATATTAAACGTGGTTTGACAGTCACCGAGTACGAAAACAAGTGCAAAGTTACACAAAACTTTAATGATATTTATATGATTTTAACTTTCGGCTAGTAGCATTTGCAGCAATTAAAATATGGAGAAGAAACATGTTTACTCTGAAAACACAAACATTTATACATTTATATTTCTTTATCAGTGTATTACGCGATATTTAAATGCCATTAATAACTAGTAACTCCATGCGACAGGGTCGTTATTAATAGGCGAGCAGCCGCCGTGTAGATCCATATCATCCGGCTGATCAGGATATAATTGGGGCGCGTCACGAGAAAAGGTACCTTCGGGCAGTTGACGTCAATTTTTGAAATGACGTCATAAAGTTGCGCAAACGACATTTATTATTATGCAATTCGCGGTAAATGTACCATTTTATTAACAAAATGTGTAACAAAATCACTTTTTAGTTATGAGAAAATAATATATTATCGTAAGTTCTTTCTAAATATAGTAACAACTAAAATATCACAAAATATGACCGAAGGTACCTTTTCCCGTGGCGTGCCTCATATATTATAGTGTTTGCCTTTAGATTCTTTGGGTCATCTGACCAAGAGGCAACCAGTGTAGATCCAGATCAGACGACACTGACGCCCATGGATAAAGGTCATCACCCATGCTGTAAAGGGAACTGGATCTACCTGGTCGTACATACACTTACGATAAAACGTAAACATGGACTAACATGATTAAGTAAATAACTTTAACCACCCTAAACCATCAAAATGAATTGATTGAGAAAAACGAAACAGCTGAATAAAAGGCATATGCTACAATATGGAGTGGAGTGTTGCGGTGGTATCTGGAGTAAGATTATGGTGCGACATTGGAGTCAAAAATTGGAGTGAGATTTTGGAGTTGATACAAATATTTAAAACTAACTCAAACATTAAACTCCAAAATTTAGCTCCGATTTTTGGCTCCACGGACACTCCAAAATCTCTCCCCAGATTGCACTCCAGACTCCACTCCAACACTCCACTACCATACTCCACTCCATATTATTGCAAATGCCCTGAATAAAGAGCTCTCATAGGTTAATCTTCAATATCAGGATTAATTCTGATCATCTGCCAATGGATAAGAGATCGACACCCTTGATTAAATACAGCAGCTGCCGATCAACATTCTGATGAAAAATGAGAAATTGCTGATAAAGCGGGAGATAAAGTTTCCCGAATATTACATGCTCGAGAATCTATACTAGCACCGTGTTTACGATCTGTTTGTCGATTTAGATAAAGCGTTTTACCGAAATATCGTAATTACTTATCCTATGATCCTATGAACATGTAGTTTAAAGTAAGGGTTTCGAATTTTAGAATAATTTGATTAAAAAACAGGTTCTAGAGTGCACCAGCCTTCCACATGCACCTCCCTGTTGTTGATTTTATTCGCGGCTTTCAAGTCTTTTCTCACCTCCCACGAATGCATCTGGTGTAGACTTTTCCGAATTTTCTGTCTTAGGAAGATCCCGGGTATTGTTTTAGGCCCGTGCCTGGGTTGGACCACTCACCGTCCGTAAGGTCTACCTGGATGGCTTAGGATGAATAAAATATAAAAAAAGTCTCGGAATTTATGGAGAATCCCCTCATGATATAAAATTCATAAACTGAACATAAACTTCATTAATAACATTTTGACCCACGAATATAAGTGCCCAGAAAAAATAGTGTCAAATGGAAAACCACGAAATTTTATGCCCACGAATAGAGGGGAATTCACAGTGTTTAATTTTGACCAAACAGTCTCTGTGTTTCAAAATCGTTCAGATAAAAAGAAGATAATTATCTGGCTGTAAATGAAATTAACCCGATAGACAAATACATCTGCATTACTAAGTCTGAGTCACATATTCAAATATATTGTACCCTTAATTCGTGCGATAATCCATAAATAATTTAGCCCGGTTTACAATTCTCTTACATTATTCTTAGTTGTTGCCAAGCACGGAATATAATTACCTTAGTTCTCTAATAATGTAATTTTCACCGGCCAAGATTCGCGTTCTGGGAGGCCTCAAGAACTATTCCAGTCTATAAAACCTTTATTTCAACATTTTCCGATTCTCAGTGGGTACGAAACTATTGATTCTAAGACAAACCTAGCAACTCCGCCGTTGAACATAAACCAGACGTATTTCTGTTATAAAAACTAAGGAACTATTTTAAGAATTGATAATGTTTAACATATAGCTGGCATCTAGTTTAGTTTCTGCCAGGATAAAAAGATCCACGGAGGAAATTCGGAAGTTTTATGTATACAATACCGTTGGAATACTGAACAGTGAATACAGATAGTCAGCCCTGCTGGAACTCGAGTTTGTATTGATATCGGATTAGCTTAAGCATACAAATAATAATATATTTCGTTAAACAATAGTTATAGAACACCCAGCACACTGGTGAATGTTGGTGAATGTTTGTTCGTAATGATCGGAAATTTTTGGCTCAATTGATTTTTGCTCATTAATATTTTAAAGGGAGGTATACAGTAAATGTGGTAAAAGTCAAACACAATCAAGAAGAACGTGTGAACACGAACGACGTATTGGAGAAAAACTAGATAAACTGAAGGCTGTCTTTGACAAGGATATAAACAAGATATCATTATAATCGCAGACGCAGCTATATAAAGGGATCGTTTAAAAATAGCTGATATAACAAAGTGGATTTCGGATGTTGAACATCAAGGGAGTTGGAAAATTGGGATAAAGTCATGTAATTTAAAAGTGATAAAATTTTTCCCGTAGTTCTGTGATAATTTTGTTCTGTGATAAAATTGAAACTCGGTGTTTGATCAGTGTTTACAAGGAACTTGCAAACATGGATTATGTCACGTGGTGAGAGTTATTTCCCCTGATGGAGAGGGGTATATTGACAGGGGGATGTCGGGATACCGAAACTTTATCATCGAGGGTTTACTCGTTGTAGGTGAGTATTGTTGTATTAAAATTTAATATTTAAATCTTTCCTCCAAGTTATGTGGCTTAGGAATATATCGCTTGGCCGATCAATGCATATCAAGATCAAGATCGGACGGATTTCGATCTGCACTGTAAGAAATGATCTAATGAATCTAAAAGCGAACAGTGTAGATTCTTATAAGACGGAAATAATGTCCCTTATGGGATAGCAATCTTATCCCATGTAGTAAATGGTTATTTTACAATATTTGAATTGCAGAGAAAAATGTGGTCTGTAAGTGCTAGTTCCAAATGCCTTGTCACACTTAAAGGGAGATTAAAATGTCCAAAACTGATATTTTTACGAGTGGCGTAGCTCGGGAACATCAAAAACTGATATTTTAACTCTTGCTTACACCTCTCGTGAAAACATAAGTGCCAGGTGTTCACTCGTAAAAAAAAGATTTTCCACAGAAACAAGCGAAAAGTATCCTCTGTTTTTTTTTTCGAGAATTGTTTGGTATATGTTTCCCTCAAGCTGTCTGTAAAAGCGACAGACATCTTCTGAGATAAACATACGACAGACGGACGGACGGACGAAAGGATTTATAGACAATATCCGTTAGACAGCAAGTCAGAAATGAAAACCACCAGCGAATAGGGACGGAGGAGCCCATGTAAGAACTCTTATTTTATTTGTTAACATTAGACAAAGTAAACCAGTTTGCACTGATACTCGTATTTATTAAAAATGCTTGGTGCTTTTAGGGAACGCGACCAAACGTCCATTAACTTATTTAAAAGATGTTCATTTTAGAGGAGGGGTACATTTAAAGTTGCACTCCTATAGTGAGCTCCTCACCCACCACTACCCCTCTAACATTACACCCTGGATCTGCACTTGCACCCGGAAAATGCTTGGTAACATTACTCAAATATATAAATGAAACTGCAAGCAAAAACATAAAACAAATCGTATGTACGAACACCTGAAGTATTTAACAGTGATCAAGATGTGAGTGCATTGAATTCCTTGACGTGCTCAACAAAATACAGGTAGATACACATGCACATGTTTACTTTAACTATAAGTTCATCCTTATCTGTCAAAAGCGTGGAAAAAAGTGTACTCTTGCATTTTTCCATGAAATCCATGGTAGTTGTATGATATCGACGGTGGTTTTATCTAATAAAATCAGACTAATGTAGATGCACTCTCTTCGATGTGAGTTTCATTCGTAAAGAGCCCTTCGGTGTAGGTTATACACTACTAATTCAATTTCCATAGACTTCCATTATAACCTTTCATCAATTTCTGAATTTACTATTGGGTCAAGCCCTTAAAATCATACAATTCTCAAGAGAACCAACCTAGACACACCATAAAATACCAATTCCACCATAGCATGACCGATAAACTTTTTCGGCATTTTAGCCAGAAGTGTATCACCCCAGTCTCTGCGGAACTTTTGTTTACATTCTGTCAAAAATGATATCTATTTTTAAAGTTGAATTTCACTTTTTTTTCATTATCAATTTCATATTATTTGTATTCAAATTACTACAAAATCATTATATTGTCTCAAAATAATTTTCTTTTAAAAATATTCGTTTTCATTTTCTACCAATCAGGCTTGACTTCCTGTAACTAGTCAGCAAATTCCCTGCACAAAATTATTTAGAGGCCTGATCACCAATATTTAGTGGTCTATAACCTAAAACATGCATGTTTGAATTTTTGTTTTGACTATTTTCTATATTATCCAAATAAACAAACTATTCTGAACACAAAAATACCTTTATTGTCTGTCATTCTCCCCAATTCAGCCCAAAGGCTTAATTCTTATACAAGCACTCACTGCTCATTTCCATGCAATTTTAGTACTATAGATTTTAATAGTGAAAAATGGTACCTAAAAATTCACAAAAATTTTAGTTTTCCCACAGATGTCTTAAAACTTGCACACATAAGATCTTAACATGTATATCACAAGTTGCACTAATATTTTTTGGCTTGGCCTTATGTTTCTTTTTTAAACAGCAATTTGTTTTACCCCACCCCCTACAAAAAAATTGAAAATTTTAACATTTATCACCATTTTTGAGCTATTGTAAGACTGCCTTTATGAATATGAAACTGAATATAACTTCAAAACCTCAATAAATCAAATTTATATATGATTAAAAGCTATAAATGTGTGCTTCTGCAACTATGACTAAAAGCCATGCCTTAAATAGGAGGCTATACTTAACCAAATAGAGGCCAAAATGGAGCTACTAGGCAAATTTAGAACCATAATGTGACTAACTTATGACACCAAATTACAAAAAAGCTGATAATTTTGCATGGAATATGTACAAATAGTAAAAATATGCAAAAATTCCTATGGCAGATACATCCATTTGCCTATGGTTACATCTGAGTATGGAAAATTCTGCATTAATGAGCTTTATTTGAGTAGTGCTGGTCTCCAACCCCTCAACTCTATCCATTACTGCTTTAAATCCTTTCTAAATGACAATTATGTCTAGAAATACCACAAAAATGCTTAAATCTCTGGTGATTTTATGTGTCAGATAGTCAGTAGGGCTCTGGAAGTTGTCTGAATATACATAACTTACAATTCTCAATCAAAGGGAGATAACTCCTTTACCCACAATTGCTATATTTTACATATTATCTGTAAAATTTACAACTTTTTGATAAATTATACATCAGATTTTGTTTAAATGATGATTTATTACAACAATGATCAAATATGAGACTTGTTTAGACACTTTTAGACATACAGACTCACATTTTAATTCAACATTTGTGTCATTCATAAATCTAAAACAGAGCTGTGGGTTCCGCAAGGCCCCTAAGTTAACTCAAAAACAGCAATTCACTGATTTAAATGCATTTTGATACACACTAAAGATATATTTTTTTCAAATAAAGCTGACTATTATGGCTAAAGAGAAATTAGCTACTTACAAATTTGCATCTTATAAGGTCATATTGGCCAAAATTTCCTTCATCTTTACTAACTTCTAATTGTTACAATAAAGCCGACAACTAAAATCGAGCCAAAACTTTCCCCTTTTACGCGTAAATTAGGAACAAATGTTCATTCGCGACATATTTTCTCACACAATTATGCCACATGCAGGCGCATAATGAGAAAAAATAAAAAAAGAAGTCCCTCTCTGTATTGCACCCCCACCTCTCAATTTATAAATAAGCAAAATGTGCCTATTTCAGTATTCAGTCAGATCAAATGATCCAATCAAGACTTATTACAGTTGTTTACCTAACTGCTTGTGCAGAAAATCTCCATTTTGGTCCCCAGACTGACAGCAAATACAATTTTTAAAAATTCTATTTTAAATATGGTGCCTTGTGAAGATGGTCCATTTACTTTCACTTTCATATTTAGGTTATACACTACTAATTCAATTTCCATAGACTTCCATTATAACCTTTCATCAATATCTGAATTTACTATTGGGTCAAGCCCTTAAAATCATACAATTCTCAAGAGAACCAACCTAGACACACCATAAAATACCAATTCCACCATAGCATGACCGATAAACTTTTTCGGCATTTTAGCCAGAAGTGTATCACCCCAGTCTCTGCGGAACTTTTGTTTACATTCTGTCAAAAATGATAGCTATTTTTAAAGTTGAATTTCACTTTTTTTTCATTATCAATTTCATATTATTTGTATTCAAATTACTACAAAATCATTATATTTTCTCAAAATAATTTTCTTTTAAAAATATTCATTTTCATTTTCTACCAATCAGGCTTGACTTCCTGTAACTAGTCAGCAAATTCCCTGCACACAATTATTTAGAGGCCTGATCACCAATATTTAGTGGTCTATAACCTGTAGCAAAAACAATTTCAGTGTTTAAGTAAACTTGTGGCGGGAAATACTATTAATCATTTCGCAACTTTCGGACCTAGTCCTGGGCTCGAACCCCCGACCGCCAAATCGCTTAACCAAAGTACGTCACCACTCGGTAAGCTCGCTACTACCTCAAGCCGATACGAAGGGCCTGCAACTTTAAGCAGTGATTGCAGTGCTGAAAATTATAAAACTATGTTTTGAAAACAGTCTCAAATCTCAAGCATCTAATTGGCTGAAATGGCGACTAGTAAATCAGTCTCAGATCTCAAGGATCTGATGGCGAAATGGCGACTAGTCAACTAGTCTCAAATCTCAAAGATCTGATTGGCTGAAATGGTGACTAGTCGCCATTTCAGCCTATCAGATCCTTGAGATTCGAGACTGGTTTCCATTCTCAGTTTTATAATCTTGGGTCCAGATTTCAAGAATTAGATGTGCTCTGTATGTCGGAGAGAACATTTCAACAGTAGTTATTTACATTGTCTAGGTAAAACCATCAAGGTATACGAAATGTAGATCATTGAATGTCATAATTACAGGAAGCCAGGAATAGAAACAGAATTAGATAGTAATGATTAACACAAGTGGTTGGATAGAAGTCTAATTTCCTCTCTCCCAAATTATAAATATTTCTGGACACACACAACTTTCAGAAATATACTGTACTGACGGAATACATACATGTGTAAGCAATGTGGAAATATACGTAGCATTAGACATTAAGTTTGGAGGAAAACTTCGAAATTCCTAGAAAGGGGTTCGTTTGGAAAGTCTTAGTCTTAGCTGCATAATACTATCCAACATTCTGGGCAAAATACCCATGAAAATAAAATAAAGCTGCAAGAAAGGTGTTCGAGCATCCGCACTGAAACCCATCTGCATCCTTCTCTAGTATAATGCCCAAGCATATCTGCCATAAATGGGTTACCCGGATAGGGGCCTCAAACTTTAAAAATAAGAAAAAAAAGTATGATGCCCAAATTAACACTTTCTTCTGTGTTAATTCTCTACATTACATGTATTTAAAGTAGGCATTGTATCAAAACCTCCCATGGAGACTGTACTTTTGTATTGTATATTTTCCCACAAAATTGTATTGACTGTAGCACTTTCGACTCAGAAACACCGTCTCAGATAAGCATAATTATTCTTTATGGTATGATATCCGCAGACGATGAAAGTACATTCATATCATGTTATTGTCAGATGTAGTTTACTTGGCAGGGAAGAAGAAGTATTTCCTGTCATCCCGTCATGATATTGGCAGATTCTGTCAATTTATTTGACTAGCTTAATGCTCTGCATGTACATATGGTGTTCATATAAAATACTTAGGGGATTAATCATTATTTTGGTGTTCATATAAAATACTTAGGGGATTAATCATTATTTTCTGAAAGTTAAGTATGCTCAAGATTCTTGCTTTGTACATAAGGGCCCAAGATCATAAAACTTAGTTTTGAAATCAGTCTCAAATCTCAAGGATCTGATTGGCTGAAATGGCGACTGGTCGCCATTTCAGCCAATCAGATGCTTGAGATTTGAGACTGATCTCCAGATTTAGTTTTATGATCTTGGGCACAGGTGCTTATTTAAAATACTGAAGGGACTTACATATATCATTATTTTCTGTAAATTCTGCATGCTCAAGATTTAGGCCTTTTGAATGGTTTCTAAATACAGTATAGTCACACATGTTCTGAAGACCACCTGTAAGCAAATACAACCAGTGGATAAAGGCCATATTTTAAAGTAAACAAAGTGGACAAAACTTCCTCTCCTTAAACATAACGTTTTGGTGTTCCCTTGGGTGGTCTTGAAATGCAGGTTTGACTGCAACTGCTTAACTCATACAATTAACCCTTCAATTGCTGATTTTATGTGTTTTGAAACACATCTGCATTTCTTTGAATTTAAGTTAGTCCATGGTTGTTTTGTAGGAATGTATTAAGTGATTTTGATTTTTTGAAAAAAAAGTCCACACTAGAAATTGATCACGTACGGCGACAGCGCCAAGCTACATAACGCCGATCACTCTGTCGACTGAGCTAGTAATGCATGAATAGTAACAGTATAGACCATGGTAAACTACACAATAGCACATTTTGATCGAAATCCTCAGTGGGCGCAAATTTCACAATAGTCGCGATCGTCAACCTTAAAATTAATATTTCAGTAATGTTTTTCAAAACTATATTTTTCTAGAATTACATGTTTTGTTCCTGAAATTCTTCAAATCGCCAAACAATGGAAATGTTCTTTTATGACTATATTTCAATGACAAGAATATTGATATTTATAGCAGACAAATTGTTTCGAAAGATCTATTACTTGGAGACTCCAGAGACGTTTACTTCAATACAATTATCGATTCTTAAACACATGCAATTTTACAATTATCGGTTACTAAAGCACACAGAATTTTACCATTATAGATATTGGAACACATAAAAACTTACCACTATCGATTTTTGCAACATAATAGTTATCGATTCTTCGTGTCTGCAATATTTTCATATTTGTCGTGTTCGGTGGCTTTCAAAGTTCCCTTTTCATCTATTAGAATTATCGATTCTTGGAACACATGTATGTTTACCATTACCGATTTTTGAAACAAATGCAACATTCCACTATCGTTCCTTTTTACTATTGTTTATCTTTGAAACAAATGCACTTTCATTACCAAATAGGATAACACATGCGACTTTGTCATGATCGATTCTCTGAACACATGAAGTCTTACCATCAAGAATTCGGAACACTCAGTTTTACCATTTTTGTTTCTTGGAACACATGAAATGTTAACATGGTTGGTTCTTGTAACACATGCAACTTTACAACTATCGATTCTGGGAACGCCCACGACTTTATCAAACATGTGCAACTTTGCTATGATTATTAATTATTAATTATTGGAAATACGCAGACTTTTCAATTATCGATTTCTGAAATATATGCAACTTGACCTTTTTTGAGTTTTGAAACACAAAGTACTTTACCCGATGATTACATATTCTTGTAACACGTGTATCTCTACCATTATCGATTTTTCGAATACGTTTTGTTTAACTTTATTTCAATACATTTATATTTTTCCAGAAGTGCATGTTATTTCTCTTATGTATAAAAGTAACAATGGACTGACAGACCATGCTATGTCATTATCCCTAGGCATGAGAATTTGACTTTCTTGTGTAGTTCTTGGAAGTGCCTGACCATCTATAATGGTTCTTGCCAAGAAGTAATTAATCGGTCATGCATTACTTTTGACAAATGCTTACACAGGTCTGCATGTTTTGTCGATTTTGTTGGTTGCCATACAATGCGTTTCTTTTCCAAGCAATTCTATACGTTGCATCTTTCTAGTGGCAGTTAAACCCCTCATTAAGACGAACGCGAAACTAAGACCAATTCAGTAATAAGACTATTATTTTAGCGTCCCTTTGACGGGGTTTCACTACTTTCTACCCCTAAATTAAGACCGATACGCTGTTAGACCACTTTGTTCTTTACCAGATGGGGTCTTAATATAGAGTTTTCTCCCATATTTCTAGTTATAAAGATTTTTGAAAACTGGTCTCATTTTTCTTGGAAACAATTCAGTAAATTATTTAAGTCCTGAAGAATGCTACAAACAGTTCTCCTTTTTTTTGCCTAACACGTACACCGTGACATCTACAAATTCAAATAGGCAACTAATGTCATTTAAAGGCCACGCACAGACATTTATGTGATGAAAGTGACATTGTAAGTTTGAAAATAAAATGGTTACCGCATTTCAAACTAATCTGGATTGGCATTTAGCGTCATTGTAAGTTTTCGCTCGACAGAGAAATTTCTCTGTCAGACAATGTTCCAGACTTGTCGCAAGTTTGAGGGGAACGACCTGTCACAACTTCTCGTTAAATCTGCAAGTGTCTACGTGACTCTGGATCAAGTTCTAAGTTTGTAAAACTGAGAAGAAAACCTGTCTCAAATCTCTGATTGGAAAAGAAACACTTTGCAATTGAGACGAGATCAGTTTTAAATCTCAACCATCTGATTGGCTAAAATGGTATCGAAGCCAGTCTTAAAAATCTCAAGCATCTCCTTTTCAGCTAATCAGATTTTTAGATTGGAGACTTGTAAATTGGAATAGCTCAGTCGGTAACGTGTTCGGTTTTACATGGCTATGCACTGTTGCAGTACGGTAAAGGTTCGATTCCCAGAATGGGTAATATAATTCTCAAAAACGAGGATTTTGGGATAGTCCATTGAAAAGTTCTATTTAAGGCCCATAAGACAATGAAAATATAGAACATACAATTTTATTTTAAACAAGTACAAATATGCACAACTGGTAATATTTCAGTCAAACATCACAATTCAAATTATTGGGAATAAATCAAAAACTATGATACCACCAGAGTATAAATCCGTATATTAAGCCACCAGGCCAAAAGTGTCTGGCAATTCATGTGGTGTGTATAAAATAGCAAATCAGGTCAACTCTCAGCTGTTACTGTTTTTTACCTATTGGCAATTACGTCATCAAAGGCAGGATGTGTTTGTTTTATAGCGCCTTCTTCAACATAACATAGACCAAATATAACTTAGTCTTACAAGAGCTAGCCTAAGGTTACTGTAGTATCATTATATATAGCGGGTTGAAGTAATTTTCGCGTATATTGCTCTATGGAAAGTGCGCGAAGAAATCAAACCACTGACAATCAAATTTTATGAGATTAATAAAAACATTTATGAGATTAATTAAAAAAAAACGCGAAGTTATGCCAGCTCGAACATGTCAATTAGGTCTTCTACGCGAAAAAGATCCCCGCGAAATTTTACCGCATTACTGTTGAAGAAATATCTTTCTCTTCATCACAGTTCAAAGAAAGGATTTATCATAAAAGCATGTAGGTGTATTAAAGTGTTTTTTTATTGTCATTTGTGGGTTTTGTGCCAAAAGTCGTCCTCGCGAAATTTTAAATGACTTTACAATATTTACAACAAATTTCGTTTCTTTATCGATGAAAATGTTTAATGTTCAAGCTTATGTCTTAAAAAGTATGTGGAAAATTCATGTTAGTATGTTAAAAATTCAAGTCAGTATGTTGAACATTCAAGTTAGTATGTTGAAATTTCAAGTAAGTATGTTGAAAATTCAAATTAGTATGTTAAAAATGCAAGTTGATAATTATGTTGAAAGTAAAGTTGTAATGTTGCGAACTGAAATGAGTATGCATAAAATTCAAGATTCAAATTAGTATCTTAAAATTTTAAGTTAGTGTTTTTAAAGTTAAAAAAATACACGAAGATAAATTGATCTGCCCGGCCGTATCCACACACTGAAAAATAACGGGAGCTTTAGATAATTGTACGCACATGTCAATGTTAGACATGCAACCCATCAATAAAGAGAAAATAGCTGATTCGTTTTTCATGGAGTCTGGTCATTAGAGGTAATGAAATGTAACATTGCTAACACGCTTCTGAACTGGTTATTTGGGGCGCCTCGTGGGGAAATAGCACTTTCAGACAGTTGACATCAATTCCTGAAATGACGTCATAAAGTTGAGCAGGCGACATATTACTTATTATAAATATTTTGGGAGCATACCTTAAAATCTACGCCACTTCAAATTTTAGGAATTTTATACTATATACATCAATTAATTCAGACTTAAACATACAAACACACTGTTTCCGTTCGGCCACTTCTCTCAAGTTTTCACCTAGGTAAGTGCTGCTCCGGATCTGACGGATCTTAAAAATAGGAATAATCCTGAATCAGAGCTATTTGCAAATACTGCAATGGCATTTAATCAGCAACCATGCATCTTGCCGATTATTTTCTTTGAAGTATCTGTTAATATCTTGTTTTCAGAATTACATAAGACTCGACCAAAACCCTGCAATATCTAATATCTCTTGATACAACATGTAACGTCTTGTAATCGATTCCCAACCAAATGTAATGCAGACTGGTGTACAAAAGATATTACCGTAAAATTTCGCTAATAAGACCACCTTTGTGAATGAGAAAATGTTATCTTTATTGAGGGGTAGTTTTACAAATGGGTAGAAAATGGTACAAAACTATCCTGGAAACCTTACTATAATAGAGTATATTAGATTCACCTGAAGAATAAACTCGAAACGCATAGTGAAATTTTGGAGTTTGTTTTCCTTTATTTGTTTATATTATAGAGTATATTAGATCAGATTCATGTACTTAGTGCAACTTATCTGTATTGATATAACTGAGGGGCTAGTGAATTTTCATGCTTTTTTCAGATTGCATCCCTTAAAAGTTTATCAAAAAAGATCACGTAATATTCCATTTAGTTGGGTGACTTTCATGATCATTGATTTATTCAATTACAAAACATTGTGGTTTGATATGATTGAAATACTTTGGTTTGTTTCCTTAAGGCCAGCGACCATGAAATAACAACCCTCAGACTTACACTGTTAGGTCTAACCACTTTGTGGTTTTATTACTGAAAACTGTAATAATTTTTGTCAGTATGCAAGTTCACACACTTAGCCTCCAATTTGTCTAGTTAGCTTTTTCAATTTGATTGATAATATTAAATGGCACCTGACAAAACCCATCATACCTTCATTTGCGCTAAGCATTGAATAATTCTAAAGCACCAGATTTACCTGGAAAGTTGCATTTAATAACCGCTTAAAACATCAAATTCGTGGCAAATTTTCAAATTGAGGTTGTATTTATTGGCAGCTCGAATAGAGACTTGGAAAACCAGAGTAACGTAATACTTCTTTTTAAAACATGTTATTTCTGTCAAAAATTACAATGTACATTTTGGAATAAATTTGGGCTAGTTAAAGTGCGCAAAATCCCAGTGAAATCAAACAGTTGCAAATGTTATTTTATAAGAAAAAGACACTTGTTCGCGAATTTATGTCCTTGCGAAAATGTCATTTTATCTTTTTGCCAAGACCATCATAAAACAGCTTGGTATACCTTACTTACTGGCTATAAATATCTTTATTGTCGCCGTTATTATAAGACATGTTAATATATACCCAATAATTAGTAACATAAATCTTTACCAAAGACTTAATACTGCCATGCAAAAATGTTAAATATACTCATCATTAAAAACACACTGAAAACACATAGTAGATATTGTACTTTGTTTTAATGACCAATTTCAAAAAATAAGCCAATAAAATTCACAACATTTCACAAAGCACATCAGTGACATCACGGAAAAATGTTTTCAAAGACAATATATATGCCGAAGTCATAAAAATGAACACATAACATTACTTATTACACTTTTCGCCGTAATTATAAATATAGAAACAAACTGTTCATAAAAAATACCTTGAAGGTATAGTGAAATAATAGATAGCTGTAAGCGATTTCTAAATATAGTAACAACTAAAATGTCAAGCCGTCACCGAAGACATCTTTTCCGAAGACTTGATAATTGTAAGTTCGTTCTAAATATAGTAACAACTAAAATGTCAAGCCGTCACCGAAGACATCTTTTCCGAAGACTTGATAATTGTAAGTTCTTTCTAAATATAGTAACAACTAAAATGTCAAGCCGTCAACGAAGACATCTTTTCCGAAGAGTTGATAATTGTAAGTTATTTCTCAATATAGTAGAACAACTAAAATGTCAAAAATGTCACCGCAGACATCTTTTCCAATAACAAGGTAATTGTAAGTAGTTTCTAAATATAGTAGCAACTAAAATGTCAAAAATTCACAAAGACATCTTTTCCGATGACTAGGTAATTGTAAGTTTCTTTCTAAATATAGTAACAACTAAAATTTCAAAAATGTCATCGAAAGTATTTTGTTCGATGGCTAAGTTCTTTCTAAATATAGTAACAACTGAAATGATAAAATGTCACCGACGACATATTGTACGGTAACATGTCTATTGACAGATTACAAGTTTAGTTCTTTTACAGCAAACGTTTATGGCAAGTTGCAGGCATACTTCCTATTTTAAGAATTATTTTTCACGTAAACGTGTTGGTTTATTGATATTTAACGTAATCCACTTTCGTTTTTTTTATTTTCACGATTGGTGAACCAGCTGCGTCCCTCCTCTATGTTATTGGAAAAATATTGGATAAGGCCAGGACAGTGGCATTTAAAGGAATTCAACCTGCAATCCATTAATATTGTCTTGACAAACAGGTCGATTAAATAACAGACGAAGGTGATTCAGAGAGAAGTAAAGCTGCAATATGAATGGAGATCATAAACCTGAGTTTGGAGACCAGTCTCAAGTCTCAATGGCCTGAATTTGCTGAAATGGCGTAAGGTCGCATTTTTAGCCAATCATGCTTGGGATTTGAGACTGGTCTCCAGTGTTAGCTTTATGCTATTTAAATGCTTCCCAGACACTGTAATAAATTGTGAACTTTACTGAAGAAGTATGTATCTTGCTTGCACCGGGCCATTACATTGATCTATGATCCATATTTGAGAAAATTTGCTATGCTGGCAACATTATCATGACAAT
This sequence comes from Corbicula japonica, assembly GCA_038501625.1. NCBI lineage: Eukaryota > Metazoa > Mollusca > Bivalvia > Venerida > Cyrenidae > Corbicula > Corbicula japonica. The sequence continues at coordinate 859,166 of JAZAYU010000111.1, read as the reverse complement.
TTTCGTGGACATAGTGTTTCAATTCTAGATAATGATAAACACGAGTATTGTAAACAATAAATCTGTAATACAGCCTTGTTTCTGGTGGAATCTGTTGGAAATAATTAATGAGTTTAAATGCTACATAGACATAAAGCTCTTCATTTTTTCATAATATATATTCTGTCAAAATAAATAAAACATTCATATAAATAAAGCTCTTGCCACTCATAGTTAACAAATAATAATTCAATTTTATTGGCGGTCGTAAAAAGTCGGCTCGTAACTCGCTTCAGTGTAGTCATTGGTACATGAACTGTGCCCAAGGTTATAAAACTGAGCATGGAAACCAGTTTCAAATCTCAAGCATCAGATGCTTGAGATGTGAGACTGGTTTCCAATCTCAGCTTTATAACCTTTAGTACTGATATCGAGGTATTATGGATTCCATTCATATAAGTTTGAAGGTAGTAGAAATTCTCAGCCGGCGCTATGGTATGTTAAGAATGACTCTTAACCAGAATGTCCTGACAACTTGTACTTGTTTTGTGATACGTGAACTTGTTGGGGCAGGTGTGAGGTTGGTGCACCCTAGAACCTGGTTTAAACGGTTTAAACCCCCAGTGGCAATTTGTTTTGCCACTGACCGTTCAAAAGGCGGTATCCCCAAAGGTTCTCTTTTTCGTTAATTGTTTGTGGCGTCCTATTTGAATTGACATACTTATAACAAACATGCTCTCTCTCTCTTCTTCTTCTCTTCTTTTTTCGCTGCGTGGCGATGCTGTGTTTTGTGAGTGTGGCGATTCCTGATATGCATATATTACTTTCTTTTCTGATGAATGGAGTCTAATCGGAATCCATCTGAATCGGCGCTATTTTGCGATATTGCAAAGGCATTTGATCAGCAACCATGCATCTCGTTCATTATTTTACATAACTCTCGGATAATATCGACTTGTCCAGACGATTAAAACTCTGTAATATCTAAAAATCTCTAAATAACGTCTTGTAATCGATTCTAAACCCTAAAGCAGACTACTGCACAAAGGATATTGCTTGCTGTACAATCCTGCAAATCAGCAATTATTACTTGTTTCAATTCTCTACACCATCGCATGGGATTTGCCGGTATTCATGATCACATATTTATTCAATATCGTTTAATGTTCTTAGAAAAATGAATAAGTGTAAAATGAATAAGTGTTCATACTCAATAATCAAAATAATATCTATAAAAAGCAATTAGTGACAGTCCTAAAATGTCCAAGAATCGTATGCAATTTATTCAACGTGTACATGATTATTACTGTTTATGTATTGAAATGCTTTTTTACCTTTTTGCGGGGAACTGACAAAGACATTTGGGTTTGTTGATAACATTTATGTACTGAAATGTTGTTTTTTTATCTTTTGGCGGGGGATGGATGAGGGGAGGCGGGGCTATCAAAGACATTTAGGTTTTTAATAAAAACATAAGAATACACCTCTCAGCAGAAAACATTATATTATTTTGTCATGCAGGTAAATCTCAGCAAAAAATATCATTTGTCATCCCGGGTTCATTTCTCAGGATAAGACTTAAATTGATTGATATTAATCAAACACAACACATCATGAGGAGACAATTTTTTAAACACCACAAGAGATGGTGGGGGAACAAGGTTCTAGGTGCAAAACCTCACACTTGCCGCAACAGATTCTCATTAGAACAAACAAGTACAAGTTGTCTTGGTGAATTAGCTCCAACGTTCCTATCAACTCGACAGTGATGCATGCACAAAGCACGCTAACTTTTACAACATAACAAACAATTTTTTGTCCAGCAAAAAAGTCACTACAAGTATTATCTGTGTTAAACGCCAGTGTCAACCCCTTATAAATGTAGAATAGTTTTGTGAACATGAGCTAGGTTATCTGCTTATTTTTCTGTTACACATACCGATTTTTGGACAAACCATACATGTTGCGCTATACTTTCTCTATTAAGACCTTTTTGCCGCGTACATTTGTGAGGTATGAAGTGTTTTGCATATTTATAAAACGTTCTCCATTTTCGTTTTTAATTTTTGCGATTGGTAAACCAGCTGCGTTTCTTTCTGTTACTGGAAAATATTGGAAAAGGTCTGGCCAGTGACATTACACTGAATTTAACAGGCAATCCATTAATATGGTCTCAACAAACAGGTCAATGAAATGTTTCATTCAATAGTACAATCAGGATATAGGGGAAAGTTTTTAAATGGATTTCTGCAATTTAAAACATTTCCTGCAAATGCCTTAAAATTGTGGCCAACTTTTCTTAAGACGTTATGCTATGGTGATCCATATTTGAGAATTGTTCTATATTCGCAACTTGTATTATGACCTTATTCACGGAAAGCGTGCTTGAAATGCACGTGAGTATGTTGTAGGCAGACACTTATTGTAAACAGTTAATCTGTGTTATAGCCTTGTTTCTGACAGAACCTGTTAGAGGTAATTGATGGGCTTAACGGGTACAGGTACTCCGACATGTATAAATACCTCGTCAGTTTTCCATTTATATTCTGTCAAAATGTGAAAAGAACATTCATTTACATAAGTTCGAAGTCTAGACAAACAATTACAACTGTACCCAAGGTTATAAAACTGAGCATGAAAACCAGTCTCAAATCTCAAGCATCTGATTGGCTGAAATGGCGACCAGTCGCCATTTCAGCAAATCAGATCCTTGAGATTTGAGACTGGTTTCCAATCTTAGCTTTATAACCTTCAGCCCTGAAGAAATAATCCAACAGTTTGTTAAATCGATAAATAATTACAAAACAAAAGTAGTCTAACAATTCGTTAAATCGATGGCGGTCGTAAAGAGTCGCCTCATAATTTGGTTCATTGCTGCTGTCATTGTTGGATGCTTAATCCAAAACATCGTCAAATCGATAGCGGGCGTAAAGACTCGCCTTGTAATTTGGTTTAGTGATGCTATTGTCAGATGTATTGAATTTAGATTCCATTCATCTGTACCTGAATTATAAATAATGAAATTCAGGATCAAGCCTAAAATATAGAAACGAAAACAACTTTCTGTTAAGAAATATAAGACCTTTTATGTCTGAAATTTGGGGTTTCAGTAGACGTTACAGTATAAGTTTAAAACTGTCTTGGGTGACAGAAACGTCATACAACAAGGCAATAGCAATTCAATTCCCAAGCGTGTGTTTCGATTTACTTTTAAGTTAACGGCGGATATGAAAATCAATCAATTTGCATATACAATGTGTATATTGTGAGAGCTTATTTGGACGTTTTTTGCGTAAATACTAGTATGTATACTTATATGTGCCTCAAGAGGCGTAACAATATACAGTATCAGTCGAGTGGTAGCTTATAGAATTGACAGCCTTAACAACAATCTAGCAATAATCTAAGAGTTTTATCGTCATTCTTGAAAATTGTCTGAAGTTTCCTGGCACAGTACAGCAGGGAAATTTCCCGGCATTGTACAGAATGAATTAGATAGATTCTTGATATTGTTAATTATACCGAATAATACTAAATGTGTTAGCTAAATTTCAAGGCGTAGGGTAATATTATTAGTGTTTTGGGGTTTGAACTGTTAAAGATACAGTGAATTTTAATTTTATGCCGTGTACTGGTAGTATTTGTGGGTGTTCTAGATAAAATGAATTTTAATGTAATGCCTTATTCTATTAGTGAAAATAAGTGTGAACAGTTTTAGATACAGTAATTTTAATATGTTATTTTATGCCGCAAACCAGTCGTATATGTGGGTGTGAACGGTTTTAGATAAAGAGAATTATCGCAAAAAATCTACACAATTTATTGATATAATCGCATAATTGTATTTTTAATTAAGATTTATTACATGGTGTACATGTACATGGTGTTAATTCGCTGAGGTTGATTTGTGAATACGCGATATTTAAAGCCTCGCGAAATCTAATGATTCCGCAGTAATTTTCAGTTGGCCTACGTTGAAAGGTCTGCTACCCTTTTGTATTGACACAACTGTCACATCTACTAACTCAGATGTAAATCATTTTCAGGTGTTTCGTGCTACACGTATTTGTTTAATTTTCCGGCATGTTTAGAGGTTACAGCAGGTGATTTCAATTAGAAAGGTGTATCTGAAATTGCTTTGCTATTTCTGTTTAACAGGTTAATAAGATAAAGTTCTTTGACGTATGGACTGTGGCATTCTTGTATTTCGCGAGGGTTTAATTTTAGCTTATTTCGCGTTATGACAAGGGCGCGAAATTCAACCCCAGCTAAATTTAACCATTTAACAGCTTGTCTTTAAAGAAGAATAATGTTGCGCGAATTCAACTCCCGCGAATTTATCATTTGAGGGTTTTGCGCAAAATTTCGACCCCGCGAAATTCAAGGGTACTACAGTTATAGAACATGTGAAGAAGTTTCAGGTTTCTTTCCTTATAATTTGATTTAAATATCCAAATGAACGATTGCAAGGAATTTGTATTCTCAAGTTTCCTTATACTCCCTTTCTCTTTGGCTATTTGGGGAAACTGTTCTTTTTTGAATGTGACTTTTTCCTGATCTTTTACTTATATATACAAGAAAAAGTAAAACAGCTAAATTCACTGACCCAAAGTTCTAACTGGTCATCAAATGTATGTATTTACAATGTATGCTAGTTTTATTTCTTCCCAATGTCAAGACATGTTCTGACAAATATTGTTTTGTCTCAAAATAAATTATTAAGCGTCTTTTTTAATCTCCGTTGATTGTTTTCTTAAATGAACCTAATACCATTTACTTACATCCCAGTATCACATTTATAACTGTCTTCAATTAAAAGGGAGGTAATTATTAAATTGGGTACTATGAAGGAATTTATTGAATCAAAATTGCTTCTGAATAATAAGGTTTTATGTTTTTCCTTCTAACGAAGGGTTAGCAGGATAACTCTCGCCAAAGTGTTCCAAAGTAAATTATTATAAGATGAAAGCTTTAATTGAAAACTGTTGCAGACGAATCATCTGTAGTATGGTTTATGGTTTATTAAGTCAATTTCTTTAACCGTTCCTGTGTTTAGTGTTCATCAGATGTTGGCACTGAAGCTAAATGGGCGTTTACACATTTCTGCGGTTTTATAATCAAATATAAATATTAATTTAACATTAACCCTTATAATAGTAAAACGCGCCGAATATTGTAAGGCATTGATGAAAAGATGTAAGTGCAACTGTTCTAACCTACAGGTACATACGACCTAACGCACTTAAAGCTGCTCATTCACAGTTCAGGGTGTAATCCTTGAAATTGTCAGATGTGGTTAATATTATTTGTACCACTTTATAATGCTTAACCCAAAGATAAACTTTTATTGCATGGGTGAACAGTGTAGATCCAGATCAGCAGGCACATCCCTGCCATCTGAACAGGATCTGCACTGTTCCATTTTTTATTTGTTAAGTTATTTCTGGCCAAAATGCGACCAGTGCAGATCCTGATCAGACAAGATGGATGTGCCGACTGATGCGCTTTCACTTTGAACCAGGAAGTAAGATTTCCTTGAATTTCTTGAAAACCCTAACATTATTTTGACGAATTGGCACTAAACATTGTAGACCAGCATATACTTATTTCAGGTGTGAGCTGTTTCAAAAAAAAATGGCTGGTTTGGGTTTTCCTGTTATAAAAATGTACAACAAACAGTTTCTTCCATTTTCCTACTTTGCAGAAGTGTCTCATCATGTCCTTTAAAGTTTTGTAAAGTTTCATCAAAATAGCACCATCTGTTAAAAAATATTCTAAAATAAAGGGCAAAAAATGTCAGGAGTGTGACAAAAAAGTGTGACACTTTTCAAAATCACATTTGTTCAGACCATTATTTTACAAAAAGCTTGAGTAAAGACAAGTTTTAGTGTTGTTTTAGTTAAAGGTGCATTTATTAGGCATCAAATAATGATAAAATTAAGCATATTATACTTAAAGTAATCAAAATATATGCTATTAAGTCAAGCGTGGTAGATTAGAAAATACCTCAAGAAAATCAATACCTCTTTGCTTTATAAATTTATAGGACTTTTAAGATTAATAGTACATAAGAAATGTTTTGTGTATAATTAAGTTTCATGTTTCTAGATGCAATAATTATCATATTATCACCTCTATTGAAATTATATTTGTCTGCAGCTCCCTTCAGGGAATGTCAGCTAAATTTGTCAGGAGTGTGACATTATGCACATATTGCAATATTCTGTCAACATATCCTTTACATGAAAACAAGAGCATGTTTTTTCCTAGAAATCTATGTCATGTTTTGTTAAATTGTGACAAACAGGAATGGCCTTAGTGAAACATTTTTGAGTACACTGCACTTATGTGGTTGTCAGGAGTGTGACACACTTTTTTAACAATATTAATTTTATATCTTTATGCGATACCACAAGTTCTAAAGCACTTATATTTGATGCTTCAACATGTATTTTAACAGAAATACACATTTAATTAATAAGAAACAGTAATACTTGTATTTTAAGCACATAAATTAAAATTCTTTGATTTATTTAATATAGGTCAATAAAGCTCCATAAAATTTTTATTCTGCCACATATGGGTATAACTTGATTGATTTTGATCACTGAAAAGACTGTACAAACATATTTTTATGAACTTAAATTCTTTACATTTTTTTTCACTTCACTTGCCATTTTTCAAATGACAATATCTCAGCAACCAGTTGACGGATTTCAAAAATCTTTCAGTTTTGTACTCAGTTTCAATAAGCAAAACATTCAGAATAACAAGTTTGGAATATGAACGAACTTTAATTTTTCACTATTTTTTCACTTTTCCAGCCATTTTTTTTAAACAGCCCGTATGAGTTGCTTTGGTATATTGTTCATGAATTTCAGAGTTCTCATGCAAACGGTTTTTCTTTTGTTTTAGTATGTGCTTGGTAATTAGAACATGAAATAGACTAAATTGAGCTTGCAAACATTTACTACATTCATAGCTAAATACATTTCTTTACTAAAATCTAGGTGGCAATAAGTATTTCCCCCAAAATTCATTTTTGAAATTTTAGCTAGTTTTCGCCATTTGCAATGTTTGCGACCTCTTAAAATGACTGTAAAGGAGCGAGTTGGACTTGTCAGGGCTGAAGGTTATAAAGCTGAGATTGGAAACCAGTCTCAAATCTCAAGCATCTGATTGGCTGAAATGGCGACTGGTCGCCATTTCAGCCAATCAGATGCTTGAGATTTGAGACTGGTTTCCATGCTCAGTTTTATAACCTTGGGCACAGGTCTGTCTTGAGTGACATTTACTGCGTTTGTAACGCTACAACAACTTTAGCTTAAAATTATTCACTCATACATTGACATGAGAAGACTATAACATCACATTTACTTTGTTTACAGTTCTTCAACAATTTGTAATATAAATTTGGAAAACACTTAATATTTGCGTCCTGATAATTGACCAGGAACACTTGATGTTCCATTTCTAAATGTTGTTGTTTCAATTATAAAAAAAAACTGTTAGAAAAGTTTGTTTTTGAAAACAAAATTTCAACGCACTGCATGTATTTAATAATACATTAATTTTCTAAATGTTGTTGTTTTCTCCATAAAGATTGTTGTTTAAACAATCATATGTTTTTATATCTGAAAGACGTCAGTTGCGGAATTAATATTCGCTGCAGTGCAACCGCGCTTACGTATGTAATCGTTTTTAATGCATGCAATTTCTTTTTCAAACTGTTTTCTGGTGTTTGTTTATCAGAAATAGAGGAGACTTCATACTTACAACAACAATAATAAACAATCTTTTTATGGAACAGTAATGCACAAAGCAGAATATAATTATTGTTTTAAACCAGCGAAATAATAATTGGTCACGACAGGGGAAAATGAGTTTTCGGTCGTATTTTTGAGATTTTAGCTGTTTCTTTATTTGAAAAAAAACTAACACTTATCTATTTTTTCTTAATAGCTTATGGGTGATCTTGTTTAAGTATATCACTAACAGTGTCGGAACTCATTAATTGTTTTTTTTCCTTTAAAACTTAATCTCGTATATTTTAAGACATATATCCGCTAGCCAGTCTAATGTGAGTTGCCTGTATTTTCAAATCTTTTAATTAATATTTCAAAGTTCACTATTCAACAAGTACAAATAAACAAGAGTTTTGAAACAAAAGCGTTTAGTTCAATGAAACGTTCGTTTTGAATAAATATTATGATGAAATGAACATGATACCGCACAAATATCTATCCTACGGAGGATGCACTTACATTCGTGGACATAAAATTTCGTGGATTTTAATTCGTGGATCAAACTGCCCACGAAATCATGGGTACATCGCGAATACTAATGATTTTCCAGTATATAATTTGTCAAAACGTAACCAATAAATCGATATTGCGTCAAAGAGGATTTCTGCATTTATCCTGTTGAAACGTTCCCAACAGCCCTGTAATTTTCAGTAATTTCCTAACGTTACTGACATTATTCATTTCTACGAGACAGAACTTATAATTCTTCAATTCAAGTGCAAATATGCAACCGTACACATGTAGGACATAAAAAAAAGCTCGTTCGCCTGAAGGTTTTTTGGCATTTGTCCTTAATGGCGGCTACTTCCATTATTCATTTCTACAAGACAGAACTTATAATTCTTCAATTCAAGTGCAAGTATGCAATCGTACACATGTAGGACATAAATAAACTCGTTTGCCTGAAGGTTTTTTGGCATTCATCCTTAATGGCGGCAGCTGTCTTTGATGCCAACTACTGCATTACAGTTTACTTGCATTGAATGGATCCAATCAATTACGTACAGCATCAATGAATAACATAAATGTTAGAATTTTAGCATTCTATTTTATTGCATGCTTTCCAGGGAATTATAGAATTTTCTAGGTGAAATAAAACTGGTAGTATGTGGAATGTTTTTTTTATTTTCACTAGTTTTCACGTTGGTACTCATACGCATATAAAATTCCGAATGAGAGCGTTTAGAATAAGGGTTCATGGTTAAGTATACGATATTAATTTTGGTTACCTTTTAAAATTCGAAAGTTTGATTGCGTTGTAGACCTGTAGCCGTGCGTTTTCCCCTAACACAGATGGTTTCAACTGGTTCTTCAAAAGCTGTCAAGTCTGTAGTTTCATAATTAACCCTTTCCAGATCGCCGGAACAGTTCTTGCTCTACGTTAACTTCAAATGTCGTCAGCAACTCGTTACGTCACAACAAGAGAGCATCAAAGGGAAATCACCCTGTAGTCGTGATCATCTTGACGTTATGTTTCGAAAGGGGCACCACTCTATTGATTTTCGCGTTCACCATTAAATCCACTTCTGATAGTATTATTTTAACGAGATGTTAGTCGTGACGAGACATCAAATTTAGGCATAAACAAGACGCAAATTTATAGGAAGTGGATTATGCATATTAGAATTAGTAACAGTGGATTTTGTTTGATTTCGAAAGCATCTTGCTTCGTGACGTTGCTGGTATTTAAATTCAACATAGATACTCTTCAGAACAACGTATCAATTCATTGTGGAAAACAGTATTATTTACATTTATGGTTTAGGTTTTCTCGATGAAGTTTGTACATATTTGCATAATGATTGTTTAAATTATTCCTAATGGGGACCGTAATAAGAGCTTAAACTCTTCCAGCACGTTTACGTACATAAGACGTGTTTATGGTTTTGCAAGTAAAATACGTTATCGATACCTCGACAGTCACTCGACAGACAAGAACATTTAAATATGGCTTATCAGCAAAAAGTTATAAAATTTGATATCGCAATCTTCTTTGATGAGTATATTGATCACTGTTTATTTCGTCACCATGTGCCTTGATGTAATTCTTTGTAATGTAAAATCAGAATCGGCTGACTATCAAGTTATCCATATTCAGTAAAAGAAATTATAGATTCTCCATTGCAGATAATTATGCACATGTGTATTGGGTCAAATGCAATATTTAATTTTATTGAGGATTTTGGTCAGAAAGGTGGAAAATGTCTTGTAACTACTTTAAAACTGCCCCAAACGAACCCCTTTTCTGGAAATCTTGCATCTGACCATGTTCGCAAGATTTGTTCAGAATTTGCATTTTGTCTGTCATCTGTCAGCTTATTTTTAATCATTAATCAACTATGATGCAGCGAAACACATATAAAATAGCTACACAGTGTTGCAGGTCAATCCAATCGCTGCTATAGATATTAACTAGAAGCAATTCAATCACATTAACACCACTCTTCTATGAAATGATGATAGATACTGTGAATTCCCCGATATTCGCGGGGTACTGATTTTCGCGATTGTTTATGGGCAGATCAAATCACGAAGTTAAAACTATCAAGGAAATTTACACACACACTCAATGCAAAATACAAGAGGTTACAACAGACTCATTTAGAAGTAATTTAAACATATAAATATTATAATTACACACTTAATATTTTCAGGACAAAGTTATTCTTTAGCAAAAATGTTTGAAATACCTTTTTAAAAATGTATGCTTGACATTTTAATTGTTTCAGAAACCTTTGCTCATTTGAGATCATAGACAGGTCTCCATTCTCAGTTTTATAACATGAAGACTATATTCGTGTATAAGAAGGTTCCATGATGCTTATTTGGGGCGCGTCAAGGGAAAAGGTACCTTCGGACAGTTCACGTCAGTCTTTGAAATGACGTCATAAATTTAGGCAGACGACATTATTTATTATGCATTTCGCGGTAAAAATATTATACCATTTTATTGTCAAAATGTGTAACACAATCACATTTTAGTTATAAGAAATTGATTTAAAGTTGTAAGTTATTTCTAAATTTAGTAAGAACTAAATATCACTAAAATGACCGAAGGTAAATTTTCCCGTGACGTGCCCCTTATCGAATATTTTGCGGAAATGATTACATGTAATATAAACAGTAGTGTTGAAGTATTCAGTGTCTGCAGATGTTTGATTAGCCTCAAATTGTGGTAATCAATTGAACATGTTGGCATTCTATCAGATTTTAGAAGGATTGGATCTATAAGAGCACACTAAAATAGCCTTAACATTAAGACTTGAAACACACGAATAATAACTGCAAGGCGAAAGCATGCTATGAATTAAGAACGTACCAGTAACACAGAGATCTGGTTCCTTTGTTGGCAGAAACTCCAAAAATCAGTATTGACCTATTTAGTTTTGTTTGATTCATTGAGGTTTTAGTTTTCGCTTATTGTGGGATAAGTCAAACCAAAGAACACTCATGGTAAAACTCAGAATTGGTTTTATAAGGCAGGTGGTTCACAGACGAATTTGAATTTGTTCTTGAAATCAGTCAGTGGGACAAAAATGGTCTTACTGCAGGCTGTCTTCGATTAAAGTTCGTTTTTAGCACAGGTTTGGGTGAATTCCCATTTTTGATGCATATATTTGGTGTTCTGAACAATATAAATGTTAACATACAACGACGTAAGCCTGTTAAATTGTCGGGTTTGTGGGTAGCTTGGACGACATTCACCATAGCAACTCGTTCGAGATTTTGAGTATTTGGGAGGAACATATGTGCACCATAAAATAGTAACACTAAACAGTTCAAGACGATACAATTGTATATTTCTTTCGTGTTTGTAAATATTTTGACTGAACATGATTTTTGCTCATGAAGCTTTTCTTCTAATATGATTGAAATTTAAAATGGTCTTAATATATGGGTTTCAATGTACTCTTAACATGTATACAAACAACTTTCTTGTCACGATAACCAACAAATCAATATTACGTGAAAGCATTCCTGCTTTTATCCTGTCAAATTATTCCCTCTTAACCTGTACTTGGCAGTAATTTCTCTAACAATCTATGGTTCTGACATTATTAATTTCTACCAGTCAGACCCCATTTTCCTAGCCTACAATCACATGTATGTATGACGCAAGTAAACTTGGTGGCATGTTCTTCATTAAATATTTACACTTCAACTTCATCCTCTATGATGAAGTCTTATTCACGTGACGATTCATTTATTAGATGAGGCTCCGTTTTTTTTGGTTATTTTATAATGTCAATTACAGAATGACTTCTTGTTGTCGATTTAGCATGTACACGTAGGGCTGATTTGCAAGCTACAAAACGTTTGTTGTTTTAAACAAGCAAATATAGAATCGCTTCGTGTTGTCGATTTAACAAGTACGTGTAAGACTAATTAGTGAGCTACAAACCTTTTGTTGTTTTAAACCGTCAAATACAGAATGGTTTACTGTCGCTTTAATATGTAGGACTGATTCTCAAGCGACACTGAACTTACAGAGTATTCAGCTATGTTACTGCAAGTCATCCGTAAACATATTTCAAATCTACAGTAGCGCTATTTGTGCAGTGTGGCGGCCGTAAAAAGTCTCCCCGTACATATAGTCATTACTGTTATCAGTAAAATAACTCGTTACCGATGCCGTGCAGTGATTATTACGTATATCAGGGCTATCCGATCAACCTTTTTTGGGTGTTGTCCCGGTTATTTCAGTTGGTTGCGTCGTCGGAATTGCAAGGCTAGGCGCTGTCGCCGTGACTGTGCGGGTTCGCTCCCATGTAGAGGCAATATCATTTTAAATAATGTTTGCAGACGTATGCGCATAAACAATGCGGCTTCACATTCCTCACTTTAAAATTGTGCAGAAATTCCTAGACATAATAAAAACAATAGTGTTGAAACATGTAGTTATCTGCAGATGTTGTATTAGCAACATTTCCGGTAATCAATCAAACATTTTTCTTTAGGTTTGGCAGTCTTTCAACTGAAAGAAGTGCATTTGCAAGGATTGGAATATGAAGAAAATACATTAAAGATGTTTTACAAAGCCAGTTCTTCCATATTGGTCTATTCTAAACCACGAAAGGATGTACTTGCTTAATTCAATTCTATATTACTGATTTCATATAGCATATGACGAGCAAGATATGACTATTCAACACGGTTCAAATTTTGAAGTTTACGCCACTAAATTCCAGACTGGTCGTTTGGAGATGGTTGTATTACATGTATATTCATGAGTTTGATCCCGATTAGCAATAGTCCTTAAAGACCTTATAGTAATCTATAAAGAGAATCTTACATATAATCATCGTGTATTAGGTATAACTTATTAACATGATAATGTAAAAACATACACTTGTGTAATGTAAATATATGTTGATTAACCAGCCTTAACTAAGAGTTGTAAAACGCTTTAAATTAAATTACTTTCCGATTCTTAACGTAACCTTATAAAATTATATTTTTTTCAGTTTTGTCAATTTGTTTCGTTTGTATCTGGAGACGGTACGCCATTGAGCTTTTGAAAATACACCCCAATAAACGTTCCATGTTCACCGTCATATGCACACATCGTGTGAGATGGTAACACAATTGAACTGTTTACTTGTGTAAATATTTAGCTGCTCTCAATTTGTGGCTAGCTGACTTGAACATGGCTTGCTGACTTGAGCAGTAATATGAATTTCCATTATTTCCCATGAACAAGCTTAGTCAAGCCGAACATGAACTATTTTCATATTTATAAAGTCCAGTGGTAAGTTCGTTTTCACATACTTAAATAAATCTTGCAGGCTAGTGTGTTTTTGTTGTTATTTTTTAAATCTTTGAAAATGCTCAGTGAACACCTTCATAGAGCTTTGATTTTGGTATTACGGGCTTTGATCAGGTTTTTCTTAGACTCAACAACAGTCTCTTCTAACTTTATTCCCCGATAGGCGATATTTGGGGCAGTCGTTAAGGGAAAAATTCCCTTCGGGTTTTTTTACATGTAGTTTCTACATTTTTAGGAAAAAAAGTTCAATTATCTTATATTTTGTTCATAAATTTAAGGTGATTTTAACACAAGTTTGACTACATAAATACAGGCATAATAAATAATTTCGTCTGCTTAACTTTATAACGTCATTTCAGAATTCACTCAGCAGTTCAAATATACCTTTTCCTGCGTCGTGCCCCATTATATCCTGATCTAATTAGTATTTCCGTTTGATGTTCATTCTTATTTCGTCTTGTTACACTGGCTATTCTATTCTTGGCTGTACTTCCCTTGTATGCCGGGAAATACCGTATAATGGGTTTTTTTCGCGAGCATAATATTTTCGCTATTTTCGCGACCGACGTGAATTCGCTTAAATTAAAAACGCTAAAAATTCCCAACAACGTAGGCGTCAATTTCTGTGAGCGCAAATTCGCTAAAATAAAAACCGCGAAAATTAAAATTACGACAAAATCGCGAAATTTTTCGATCGCGAAAATAACCCATTATACGGTAAGTTACCTTGCGTAAATATTTGTAAAGTATAGTCTATATCGGATAATTGGGTTGTCAGAAAAATTTCCTTTACATTTTACATCTGAAAAGTTCAAGATGTTTCGTGCAAAATGCCAAACAAAACAGAGCTATTTGAAGAAATGAACGAGTGTTTTACATAGTATGGTTTTCACCAAACTCAAAACGTCCTGTAAAACATCAACATTTAAAAGGAAGCATGTTTCAAAGATTATCGTTGCAGGGAAGGAGGAGGTCAAGTAGGGGTCTTAGAACCCCGTTTATGGCAGCAGTGTTTAATTTTCATGGTGTTTTGCCGGAAAATTGGAAATTATCATATAACTACTCTAAGACTGCCCCAAATGAATCCCCTTCTTGTAAATCTTGAATCCAAACAATTGAACGCATATAAAACGAAAAAAAAACTCAATTCCTTCTGTCTATTTTTGAGAAAAATAAGTAAATAATCGGTTTTTTTTACTTCGTTCATCCCTAAAATACAATTATCAATGTATGCTTTATGACTTTCGAATTTTAAATTTGATAGAGAACGGATGCCAAAAAGTAATTGTACATTGTAATTGTTAAATTCCCAAATAGCGTTCATTGAACAGTTTGACGTCATTTTATATTATTCATAGCAAACAAATGTTGCACTTGGCAAATGTAATTAAAACAGATTTTACTGACCGACATTAAAAAAAAATAAATATAAAAGTCTGTTTTAAATCGTATACTTATTTTATCCTATTAGGTTGTTAAATTGGATTATAGGGTATAAGTAATAATTGTATTTTTGCCATAACTAATTCCACTTAACCTAAACTATTAAAAGACTGTGTTAATCATCCGAATGCAGAAGGAACTTTTTTTAAAAGGGACTTCGTTATATTCAAATTTTAAATTTCCGTTCTTTTTGCCGACATTTTTGTGTTAACCTTCTAAATATGACCAAAACATTCTTTGTACGGTATCCCCATTCATGTATAAAGCGCATAGTGACGCGCGCTTTATGCAACTGTTAATGCCGTGATTATGAAGGGTTAGCTTTATTACATATCTAAACGGCATAAGGCTTCTCTTAAGGTTAAAATAAAATTATTCTCGACAGTGAAGATCCCGCCCTGGTCCCGCTCAGCCGTGTATTACACGTATACTCATTATAGCAAGCAAATGCTGTACTTGACTGATATAATTAATCAGACTTAAACTGGTCGACATCAAAGAGAAAAATAAATATTAAATTATGTTTTCAAATCTTATACCTACTTTATTCTTTAATTTAATGATCAGCTTGGATTAGAGTCTGTATGTAATAATTATAAATTGGTCATAACTAATTCTCCTTAGCCGGGAAATCGCGTTACAGTTTCTTAATTCGCGGAATTTATAAGAAACTTATTCAAAAAAGAGAAATGGTTTAATTTAATTTTTAAAGTTCTAATCTTTTTTGGACGACATTTTCTGTGTAAACCTTTGCAATAAGACTAAATATATTTTTATACGGTATCCCCTATATGTTTACAGTGCTTGGCCAGTCACGTCTTATACAAGCTATTGGTTGCGCGCGCCTTATGCAACTGCTAATGCCATAATGTAGGGTTTTAAAATGACTTGGGTCAAACTATATTAAGATATAACATATACTAAAATACATTTTGGTTGCGCTCATGGGTTAAGAAATCGCATCAAAAATATATTTTACTCTAAGAAGCACGTGGAAATGCTAATACATTTTTATCATAAAACTGTTTCTTCAACGGTTTGATTTCGCTAGGATTTGATTTAGCGAACTTCCGCATACTTTTCCTAGCGCGAAATGCCCGAAAATTAAACCACCGCGAAATATAATGATACGACGGTATTAGACCAAACGTCTAAGTACTTGAAAGAAATCGGACATTTACACAAGAACACTTGTTTTAAATAGAATTCTCTCTCACTATCTCACCGTTAATTCTATCTGCACTGAATACGATCGTATTCCTATAATTAGACGTCATATGAAGAACGTGGGAAATTTATGGAATTCTTAAGAGGAATAAAAAGATTTAATGTTGTATTCTTCAATGATTTTAAACATGTGAATCACGGTTACTATTTTAAAAATAAAGTAAACCACTGCAGTGCCAACAAACACATAACAGCTAACATGCTTTCAGATTTGAATAATACATTAACTCCTGCAGTGTGGACAAATAAAACTTGAAAGACATTGAAATTCCATGACTCAATACTGGTCATAAAACACTAAACGTTTTTGCAATTTGGTATTTAAGAACTATTTGCATGAAAAACTTTAGGCCTATATGCTGAAACTGATTGTAGACAAATCGTCACTGAAGTGCAAGAGCAGTAAACATGTATCTAATGTTTATTTCAATGGTTCTTATACTTTTATCGCACTGAGATGACAAACTATGAATACAGTGACAAAAGTTTGTGAGCCGTGTTTTGTCTCTCTGCCCCCATAACCCAGTTCATCATGAAAAATTTATGGTTTTGTTATTGCTCTTCGAAGTTGAAGAGATCATTAAAATCCTGTTACATTCTTACAAAGAAAAACTATAGTGATAATTTTTCGTAATAGATACCATAAAAATTACAAGTTTAACAATTTTCATATCGCTACGTTAGAGGTGTTTTTGTAACATGCATAAATTGCGTAAATGGCGCAGCAAATTCAAAGATCTGCCATATGTGTGAATGTAGTTCTGTTTTAACAGGGTGAGGATGGTGGAAACTCACGCGGTTTTGTGAGTTTTGATTGTTTGTTGATTTATTTTTGTCTGTGTGAGGAGAATGGCAGACCCTCTGAATTACGGAAAAATCTAAAAGTAGAACACGTCAGTGCCGGACAGCGCCCGCGGATGCGATGCAAAAAGTAGTTCCGGTTTTAATGTTGACATCTCGTTTCATGTTTATTGATTCTATGCATAATATTATTTCTTTTTTAAATAATTGCAGTCATCAAGAATGCTAGCTTGGTTGTAGCATTTTTATGCCCCCACAAAATTGGAGGCATATAGAGTTGCACTTTTCCGTACGTCCGTCCGTATACGAGTACGTACGTCCCCAAAATCTTGTGGCATCAACTCCTCATTAACGATCTGGTGGATTTTTTTCAAACTTAAACAGATGATCAAGCAGGTTGTGTAAATGATCGTAAAGAAAAGAATTTTTCCTTCGACCATATTTACCAGAGTTATTGCCCCTTTGTTACAAATGATTGTTTTAGCAGTGGGGGCATTAGTGTCTGAGGACACATTCTAGTTTCATGTACAAATCCGTTATTAAACCCCGACTACCCAATGTAGTACATTCAGCGTTGCTTTGAGATTTCCTCATATGGTTCTATATCAGGGCTGTATTTTACTCGGGATATGTTTATAACTTTAATTATTAATCAAATACATCTGTCACGGAACTCCCACTGATATCGAAATTTTATAGAATTTCGGTATTTTATATCGAAAAACTTCTCTAAGTAATATCTTGCGTGGTGCAAATATTGTCATGTTATTTAAATTTTGCTTCAGTTGCATTTTATTGGCCAAAAAATATTTTCTCATTTAAAGAACTTGCCACTTGAGGTAGGGGTAGAAAATCTCTAATTCATCAATTCAGATTTGATATCTGATTTTTTTACGCATCTTTATATGCTTTTCCACTATCATTTATATAACATATAAACTCTTTCCCAAGATACGTTCTCTTAGTTTAAATCGGTAACAACAGAAAAGAATCGTATAAATACTGCAACTGACAGAGTACCTAAACTCTCTATTGATTTTGATTTCTAATTATTTTCAGGTCTGCTGATGAATCATTGCGTGGAGGCTGGGGAGGAGGACTGTTTAGGCTGTACGTATTGGTCATTTTTTTATTATCACTAATTTTGTGAATAGGACAAATCCGAGATAGATTTAAGATTTGGTCATTGTTAATAATTAAAAGTAGGTCAGCTGTTAGTAATTACAAACATCAGTAATTAAAAGGTACCTGGTGCCTGCTGTAATTAAATCTGAGCTGATAGCATAGTCTGTCCTCTTATTAACTAAGCAATTGCATTAAATATACATAAAGAAATGCACCTAGAGTCTAGTTAACATCTCAATACAATCGTCATTAGCGCATTCGAAAATAACACAGTCATTTGCATATCGACTGTGTCTTTCATTAGACACTCCGTAGAATAACAAGAAACAGTGCAAAGAAGAGCTAACACCTTGACATGTTTTATTGCTGAAAAAGAGAAGAAATACTTTCATTATACTGCCAGTAATTTCTTTGGAATTGATCTGATAATTTGCTGTTGATGTATATTCGTATTTACATATGGCTGCACGCACCTTTATTTCCTCCTCAAGCCCCCATCTTTTTGTCTTTCACCATTTTGTTTTGCATATAATCATGGTTTGATCTCCTAAGATTGAGCTTAGAGACCAGTCTCGAATCTCAAGCAGCTGATTGGTTAAAATGTAGAATACCGTAATCACCCTGTGTTGGGACACCTTAAATATTCGGACAATAATTTAATTTAAATGCAACGAAAATGAAGTTTTATAAAAAAAAACTATTACCCACATAAATAATCTTTGTCATTCTGTACTGTCCATGATAATTTCCTGTCATGCCTTTAGACAATACTGGAACATGCATACAAATCAAAGATACGCAAAGTATTAGGACACTTTTTTTAACAAATAATATTTTGGTGGCCAAAATGTATAATGTACACATATAATAAAACAAAATAATGTACAGTTGATGTTTTTATTTAAACAGTCACGTGATATTAGTTTAAAAACCAATGTCATGCAGTAATTTTAAATAGGATAGGTTTTGGCTTGATATCATTTTAGTTGGCAATTTTAGTTAGAAAACGTTCGAATATCAGGAGTGAAATAGTTTCCTTTGTAGACCAAACTATGTCAAGTGACTGTCTAGATATTTATAACTTACGAAAACCAGTCTCTCATCTCTAGCGTCCCATTGGTCGGTTCTTTGACCGAATATTAAATTCGGACATGAGAAAACTTACTGTCCTAACAATTAGGAAAATTACGTTAGTCTCTATATAAACCAGTTAGGTGGTTGAGATATGTGACTGGTTCCAGTTTCAACTTTTTGATCTTGTTAATCTTTTGCACTAGATGTTCTCGTCAAATAAAACCTTTGATTCAGTATCTTATTTACATTTGCTTTGTCACAAAGAAAGCGATTGCTCGATATGACAGTTTTATGACCGGTAATGCCAAAAAAAAACGTATTTATGTAATGTACAAAATAGCTTCTGGCAGTGTGGTACCATGACATTAAAGAGATAGTCGGTAATTTTTATAGCTGCAGTAATCATTTCAAAGAGGAGCAAATTGAAAGCAGTGGTATACATAACATTAAATCTGGAGATTTACGTGCAATATATGAAGCATACAATCCATAAATAATTATGAGTCATGGCATTTGACCGAAAAACGAAAATTATCTATAACAAACATTTAATCGAAAAAGACAACGGGTGGCGTTTAGGCATGAATAATTAAAAGCCAATTTTATTTCACTGTTTTGAGCCCATTCATGTTTAGCACGATACATATATCTGTGTAAATGTTAAAGCCCCAGCCCTAAACTTAAGTAAGAATATACTATTGAAAAATCATATTTTTCCATATAGACTCCAATATATAAACTCTCTAACAGAACACAACAGGTCCGAGCGAATTCTTTCTTATAGACGGTATTTTCAATGATATTGTTAAATTATCGTTAACGAACTTTTAAGAAGCTACATTTTGTATTTTGTAAATATAATGGCGGTATATTTAGCACCGATTTTGACGAAGCGACCACTTCAAGTTTTTTTGGAGAGTCTGTTTTTTCCTCATTTTGGTCACAAAGATGCTAAGAATATAGATTCAAATGTTGTACTTACACGAATATAGATTTTACATTTGACTGTACGATGGGGCAAGACATGTTTCATAATAAATAAGTTAAACGCCAATGATTGGATTCGGATGTATTCTGTGAATCGAAATCATCCTTGCTTTTTATAGTTTTTAGTCAAATTATTACTCATGAATTTCTTTTTGGGACCCCTAACAAGTGCTTGTTATATTGATACAGGGTTTTAATTTTTATATGTGTACCATAAAATATAGGATCATGGAATAATAAATCTAACTTAACAGTATTTTCATAATTAGAATTCATTAAGGCAGACAATGTATGATAAACAAGGTCGATAAGCGAAATTAGATCAAAATTAAATCCAAATGAACAATAGTTTCATAAAAATGTGCATAAGCATAATATTTTAATAGTTAAACTTTTCAACCTTACTTACGTTCAGATTAGAAGTATTATATATTATATTAAGACTGATCTACAGTTTTAGTTTTGTGATCTTTGGCCCTGACTCTTCGAGGTAGAGACAATTTATTTCGAGCGCGTCCTATATAAACAAACGGAAGGTTTTCGGCTACCTTATGTAAGATATTACCACCATTGTTTAGCTCGTTTTCAGACAATTACAACCTGTATAACCATTTTCTCAGATGATTTACGTTAAGAACACACTGTATAACCATTAACATTATTTCCACAGACATAACTACTAGTCGAGAACACTTAAGTTAATTAATATTGCAAGAACGATGCATATTGTTATGACACTCCATTGTAACTGTTCATACAATGAGGAAATCGTAACTTACATTGTATATGAGGAACTATTGGATAACCTTCTATATTTATATTAAGTTACAATAGTACTCTATTCCGACGCATCACTATTCCGACGCACTTTTTATTGTGACTTCGTTCTCGATACGGAAAAAATGTTTGACGTCACTTTCGCTGAGTTTTTTTTTTCATAATCATCACAGAGATTTCTTTTGAGCAAAAATGTGCAAAGTTAGGGATTTTGATGTTTTTCTTTGTAATATTTTACACTTAGCTATGAAAAATAAAGGTTTTTATTAATTCAATTTTCAAACATGGTATTTTCAGTGAAAAAAAATACAAAAAGAGAAACAAAGCAGCTGATATCCCCTCGCACACTATTTTAGAACAGTGAAAATCAAGTGCTTTTTACGTTTTGGTATCATTAAATATAGTAACCAGTCAAGTGCGTCGTTTCATTGTACTCTCAGTTCAGCCATATTGGATACCCCCACTTGTCAAATTGTGATATTTTTGGTTTGAAAATGGAATCCAGATATGTAAAAATGCTCTCAGACGATGGGTAAATGAGTAATCTTCCCAATAAAAAGGCAATGAATTATTTCTCTTCCATTTGGTAGTTATAAACGTTTGTTAGGTGCGTCGGAACTGTGTACTCGAGGATATATTTATATAAAGTTACAATAGTTTCTTGTATATGTGACGAAATTCGCTTGAAGTAGCTGTATAGTAACATGATGTGAAAATGAGGAAATTTGCTTAAATCTCTTCTCTGAGAAATGGGGCGCGTCACGGGAAAAGGTACCTTCGGACAGTTGACGTCAATCTTTGATATGACGTCATAAATTTAAGCAGACGACATTACTTATTATGCATTTCGCGGTAAAAATACCATTTTGTTGTCAAAATATATAACAGAATCACATTTTAGTTATAAGAAATTGATTAATACGTGTAATTTCTTTCTAAATTTAGTAAAAACTAAAATATCACTAAAATGACCGAAGCTACCTTTTCCCGTGACGTGCCCCAGATATGTATTAACTCTTTACGGCAAGGGATATGGCTGTTGTTACGTAGTCAAATAGTGTAGATCCAGATCTGCTCGCACATTCGTGCTGTCTGATCCGGATCCACACTGTTTTATTCTTTATCTGAAATAATTATTAATAATTATTGTTTTAATGATTGTATCGCAAATGCGAATAGTGTACATCCATATCAGGGCTGAAGGTTAAAATACTGAGTTTGGAAACCAGTCTCAAATCTCAAGCATCTGATTGCTGAAATGGCGACTGGTTGAGATTTGAGACTGGTTTCCATGCACAGTTTTATAACCTTGGGCACAGTAGTCAGGAGTGTTTCATCGGCAGCTCTTAGTTATAGTCGAAGTCAATGTCAAATCGTCAATGCTTCAACTCCGCCATTAAGCAGATAATAATAAACAGAACCTCAATTTATATTAAAAAAATCACAAAGGGCGTTCCCAAAAGAAGTTCCTTATTATTTTTATTCTAAAATAGAATATACTGTTTTGCTGCCATTGTTCTTCTGTCAAATTCAACACGGAACATTGTTTAAAACCGAATGTGCGCTTGGTGCGCACAAATTCCACTCCCCCTCCACGTATTAATTTGCTACTTGGTTTTAATCTCTGAAAGATTGATTTTTAAGGAAACGTGTATTTTAAAGCTTTTGGTAGTCAATATCTAATCAAAGTTTCAGATTATCTACATAAAAACATGTATATAGAGTTCGTCCAGAAGTTGTTACATATTCAAATTCATGACAAAATGCCCAAGGTTATAAAGCTGAGCATGGAAACCAGTCTCAAATCTCAAGCATCTGATTGGCTGAAATGGCGACCAGTCGCCATTTCAGCCAATCAGATGCTTGAGATTTGAGACTGGTTTCCATGCTCAGTTTTATAACCTTGGGCAATGGTCCGCTATTGATCGAGTTGTGAACACTCTGTCAACATTTAAAATGCTACCATTGATTTGCATATCATATCTAGAATATCACGTCTCGTTTTTAATTTGTTCAGGCTTTTTGTTCTATTATGAATATGCGTACTGACTATATGTCTGAAATTTAAACATCAGATATTAGATTGGCCAGAGCGTAAATATACCAACTGTACTTTTACATTTAATCAAGGTTACCCAGCTTTTGTTAAAAAAATGACCATCGCAGTATATTAAACAATATGGGTTTGTAGAATCCTAGTATAGCTGATTATAGATAAGTTGACAGTCACGTGATACTCTGTTTAAATAACCAAACAATATCTAAATAGGCGATCTGTGTTTAAAGTCATCTGGAGAACTTGACGATATCAAAATTTTAAAATCTTTTAATGACAAACAAGGAATATCAGAGGATTTTGAAAACCGGGGGTCATTCCGACTACTGTTCGGAATTTTAAAGGGTCATTACAAGTCTTCGACAATTATGTATATATATATTATATTCTCTTTATTTCCACAAAAGTGATTAGCAAACAAGACATAGAAATAAACATGACATATATACATGACAGGACAAAGTCAAGAACGACAAAATATACAAAGACATTTAACATAAACATAAGATCACAAAAACATAGAAGGCAAAAAACCCGAAGAAAATCACAATCTCAAGTGTGCGACCGGTCGAAATGGTGACCAGGGCCCGGGACCACGACACCGAGACCGGAGACCACTCTCAAGCCCCAAGCGTTCGATTGGCCGAAATGGTGCACCTATGTATGCTATTTCAGCCAATCAGACTCCCGAGACCCGACCGAGCCTTACGACTCCTTCCCAAACAGTCAGACGGTTGAGATCCGAGACAGGTTTCCAAAAATGATCTCCGACTAACACATATGTACAGATCAATTTTATATTTCTGTTATTATAAGAGGATTTTACCGTCATTAATGCTGAAAATAATTTCGGCATTCAACCATAATACAAAATACTAAGAAACATGATTAGCTTATGATAAATGATTATACAAAACAAGTTTGTTACATTTGGAGTTGCGCGTTTTCTCATGCAGGCAAACATGGGAACGCGTGCACAACAACAATAACAACAATAAGAAACATCAGAAGCGCAAAAACCAGTGTCCAAGGTTATAAAACTGAGCATGGAAACCAGTCTCAAATCTCAAGCATCTGATTGGCTGAAATGGCGACCAGTCGCCATTTCAGCCAATTAGATGCTTGAGATTTGAGACTGGTTTCCAAACTCAGTTTTATAACCTTCTGCCCAGACTAATGCATTTTTAACAGGGATTTTTATAAGAATGTAAAATTTATTGTTATGGTAAGAAGTTCACCTTACTTTTTTGCAAAGACGAATTTGTTTTTGTTGTTGTTATTGTTGTTTTACATGCTCATAGTAGAGAGCTGTAAATATAGAATATATGATTGAATAATTTTATTTTATATAGTTTTATTTATTTACATAGCTTTGATTACGAAATATATAGCAATTCTTAAGAAGTGCTGATTTACTACTGATAGCATCTATTTGCCTACCTATTAGTTTTGAAACTTTGATTCGTTATCATCATTTCTAAGTTCACTAACAATACATTGTCCAAATTCGTTTAATAACTGATCGTTTTCTTATTTACACCAGAAACTAGAATGACCCCAAGATCAGAATTAGGCTGGGCCAAAAAATAAAAAATAAAAACAAATTCTTGCATCATAGTGCCAGAATCTACATCTATTAAAATCCCTGGATATACCAAAATTAACGTGTTTGTCACGTGACTGTCAAGTTATCAATAAAGTACTATAGAGACATTCTAATTCTATTTTTGTTTCTTTGTGAACAGTTGGAGCACCGATAATGTGCTATGAATGTATGACCGTTACTGACGATCACTTCTGTAGTGATCCCTTCAACAACACTCGCCCGGAGCTCGAACTCAGACGCTGTAAGGAGTACTGCGTAAAATGGACCAGAAAAACACTAAGCGGTAAGTTATGTCTGCATTTGTAAAGTTACTGCGGTAATTAAAAAGTTTATTTACCTTTAGAGGTAACATTGTGAATTTAAAAACTGTCAGTGAGCAAGACTGTGCTGTGCTGTATTGTTATGTAGTGTACCCTACTGTACTGTACTGCACTCCATTGTAGAAAATAATACTATCGGTTAGGAGAAGGTTAAATACGCAAGATTCACGAAACGTCAAAAGTTATATGTTCAAAGCTCAAAGTCTGGTAGATATAGAAGATATCAAAATTTCTAAATGCATCGAGTAAGGATTTATTTCCAAACATTTCATAATGCCCGAAACAAAGTGAAACATTCATACCAGGAATAGCAACGATCCAAAAACTAACCTCCGCACAAAGCCAAACACCTTAGAGTACATGAGAGCATGAGTTTATAATAATATGATCAATTTCAAAAAAGAGACCACAAACAATTAAAACAAGAACCAAGAAACAAGTGGCAAAACAGTTAGCAACTGGTTGTATAAACCAGGTTTTAGAGTGCACAAACGTTACACTATCCCTTTCAGCTAGTCAATATGAAAAGTCAAGAAAAACTTGTCTTATTGAATTAGCTCCAACCTGACTATTATAAATTTAGCATTAAATAAAACTTATATGTATATTAAACTATTGACACTGCGCTGCGAATGGTGAAATCTCGCTGAACATGGAATGGTAATAATCTGAAAATACCGAATTGCAGGTTCCATGTTCACCGCCATATGGATACGATCGTTTGGGACGGATCAAAATTGTACAATTTATTGATGTAAATATTGAGTTGCGCTCAACCTGGGCTAGGCGGCGTGGGCAGTAATATGCGTTTCCATTACTGCCCATGAACAGGCTCAATCAAACTGAGCCTGCAATATTTTCACATATTTTCACATTTGTCGTGTTCGGTGGTTTCCAAAGTTCCCTTTTCATTATTTCCTGATATTGTACAAATGCATTACGTATACCGAAACATGATTTTTCACCAGTAAATGATAATAAGTATATTTTACTCATGAACTCTAGAATTACGTATTTTCGCTCGCGGCTTCGCCATTCGTGAAAATACGAATTTCGGAGCTCACTTGGTGGGTTATACTTCTACCTTACACAGACAAAAACTAATCTTAATCATATAGTTTATAAAATGGTTATCGTGCGGATCGAAAATGAGATTTCACTGATTATATTCGTCTGTTGATTTCCAGACTGCTTTTGAAGACCGATGTTACACCGTAAGGTACATCCGTGTTCATTCTCTTGAAGTTCATATTTATTCTGTATTTTTCTGATGGCACATCCGTGTTAATACCCACCATGTTCTGATTGATTCTGTGTTGTTGTTTTTTTCTTGATAAAGGACACGAGTCCAAGATAGAATTTCCAGGAAATACGACAACTTCCCGAAAATACAATTTCGCAATACCCGGGTTTTCGGCCCAAGATCATTAAACTAAGTCAAGAAACCAGTCTCAA
This sequence comes from Corbicula japonica, assembly GCA_038501625.1. NCBI lineage: Eukaryota > Metazoa > Mollusca > Bivalvia > Venerida > Cyrenidae > Corbicula > Corbicula japonica. The sequence goes on along the minus strand of JAZAYU010000111.1, from coordinate 832,744 downwards.
ATCTTAGGCATCTGAATGGCTGAAATGGCGACCAGTCGCCATTTCAGCAATCAGATGTTTGAGATTTGAGACTGGTATCCAATCTCAGTTTTATGATTTTGGGCACTGGCTCATAATCTTCGTAAACAATATATTCTTGTTTCATTTCAGGTAAATTACTAATACAACGGACATGTTCCGATAAACTAGATATAAAATTGCGAAAGACGTCAGTGTGCATAGAAGAGTCACGACCCTCGGAGGGACATTTGTGTTTCTGCGACAAAGACCATTGCAATTCCGCAAGTGAACTCAAGCAAAACCATCCATTTGGCTACACACTTGCCTTTGTGGTCATACTGTTGCTGTATCGGTGAAAGTAGTCCCGTCACGTGATTATATTTAATCGACGGGTGAAAGTAGTCCCGTCACGTGATCATATTTAATCACGTTATCACGGTGATTGTGTCAATATGTGAAATATAAATAATTTTATGTTACCAAAGTTTGCTCAAAATACCAAAGGGTATCCGTAACACAGTTTTTGTTCTATGCAATAAGAGCTCCGAAGAGTTAAGCGATAGTAACGAGTATAACTAATTATGGATAGTTGGACAGTCACGTGATATTCTGTAATGGACTGACGATGGATTCTTATCTCAAGTGGGAGATATTGATATTTAATAAACAGATTGTTTTTGGAAATGCGGTTGTGACTCGGAACTAGCGAGAGCTAAACAATCAATTTGCCAACAAAACGAGGTTGGATCGCTAACGGTATCAAGTGCATAAAATTGGGTCAGGGATTTAGTTACTAAATACTGAAAATAAAAAAATACAATAGTGAAAAAACATTCTATTGCCTCTACCGGGTAGCGAACCCGTACCGTCACGCCGACAGCACCAGCCACCAAGTCATTATTGACCTAGTAAAACAACTCTTTTTTTAACCTATGCCACAAAGATGATGTTTCACTTATAATATTAAAAAATCTGTTAGAATCGTTTCGTTTAATGTACTTGATTCTTTTAGCGATCCGTGAAACCATAAACGTTGTGAATGTTTCCGAAAAAATAGGTAAAACATACCTGTTTTAAGTTCCTTATAGGAACGCTTTTGGAGTTCTTTATCGCCATTGTTAAGAGCTTGGTCTAAAACAAATAGACTTTGTACACTTTCATACTTCTTAACATTTACACTAGTCTTTTCTTATGGTCACCGTTGTGAAGCCATTTGATGGTACACTTTGGAATAAGTGTATTCGAACCTGGGTGCAATATCATTAAACTGAGATTGGAGACCATTTTATAATTGCTGCCTTGTAATTGGTCGATTTGGTGACTAGTTTTTTGGCAATTCAACCAATGTATCCAGGAAATGACTGCCCATTAGCTTGTGTACATTAGCACTGTGATAGTATCATAGTAATAAGGTTAGCAATATGGCAATAATACAACGTCGTTTTATAGACCTACTTTCTGCCTATTTACCATTGCGCAATAATTATTAGTCTCATAAAGTCAGTAATATCATGTCGTCACTTCAATCTGTTATGATGAGGCTATTTCATCAGCTCGGTCTCCGATCACACATTTATGATATTTTACTTAGTATAAAAATATATCACTTTTCCTCTGTACTATTTGTTCATTTTAATAATGTTAAATATTCTTCACAAATATCACTTATTCGCACAACGAACCTGTACAGTTTGTATTAATATAAATTTAAGCATAATTAAAAGTTTACATTTTTGCACCTTTTCAATTAACTCTTACACTGCATGTCAATTCAATACATTTTTAAGAATCTACTAAATAGTTTTATTGTTGATAGAAGTGATAAATAACACACCGTTTATTGCACGTAATATTCAAGTTAATTTTAGAGCCCAATGGATGAAACAGTCAATCAGCTTGTAAAACCTATTGGGAGAAACAGTTTATCGACTTGTAAAGCCTATGGGAGAAACAGTTAATCGACTTGTAAAGCCAATTGGGAGAAACAGTTAATCGACTTGTAAAGCCTATGGGAGAAACAGTTAATCGACTTGTAAAGCCAATTGGGAGAAACAGTTAATCGACTTGTAAAGCCTATGGGAGAAACAGTTAATCGACTTGTAAAGCCTATTGGGAGAAACAGTTAATCGACTTGTAAAGCCTATTGGAAGAAACAGTTAATCGACTTGTAAAGCCTATGGGAGAAACAGTTAATCGACTTGTAAAACCCGATAGGAGAAACAGTAAATTAACTTGTAAAGCCGATTGGGAGAAACTGTCAATCGACTTGTAGAACCCATTGGGAGAAACAGTTTATCAACTTTTAATTCGCACTGGAAAAACAGTTAATGGACTTTAAAGCCCACTGGGAGAAACAGATGATCTACTTTTCTGTCCAAATTTCTCATGAAAATTAAATATCGCTTCCAATAAGGGTATTCGATCAACCCCCACAAACTCCTCTGGACCTGCCCTTTAACTATCAAATACAAGAATAGCTGGTCCTACATTAAAATATAGTTCCTCCCTTTGTATATCAAAGCCTTGGTTTTTAATGCCGTTCAAACGAGCAAATATCTCGTATCCTTTTGAAACGTGTATATATTATTTCCGTATGCGTTTGACTTTTGTCAAAACTTGGTTGTGTTACATATACAAACTTATTAGATTTCTATAACCGGTTCTCAATAAGTAGACAGTCACCTGCTAGCAAATTTATTGAAACAACTTTGGTCTTTAAGCAGATAAAAGCGAATTAAGTTTTATTCCAGTAACTGTTACTCAAAAATGAAATGGAGCAATATCTGCAGATTTGTAAAATTATTTATTGAATTATTAAATAAACTAAATTAAAAGTACAAATAAAATTTAAAAAACTCCTCGTCTGTCACGTGACCGTCTAGTTATTTGATAACGTACTGTAGTATGTCTTCAGCATATTTGTGCGTAGCAGCCGAATGATTAGAGAGTGAGTGAATAATGTAAGGTGTTGTCAAATAAAAAATGCTTTAGTTTACAGTCCATAAAATGGGGCGCATCACGGGAAAAGGTACCTTTGGGCTGTTGACGTCAATCATTGAAATGACGTCATGTAATTGAGCAGACGACTTTAATTTTTACGCATTTCGAGGTAAAAACAACATAATATAGACAAAATGTGTAAGGAAGTCACATATTAGTTATGGGAAAATAATATTATTTTTTTGTTTGTTTGTTTGTTTCGGGCCCCATTTAAGGGAAACCCCATTTATTTTTCAATTCTTTAACAATAACAATTGCATAATGTTATTATGAAACATGACCAAAAAACCTTACATAGTGTAAGTAATCGAATTACTAGACAATACAGATCCTTATTGTTCATTTGTGATTTGCTCCCTACAGGGAAAATAACTATTTATACACACTGGAACACCGAAACTTTTTAGAATGTAATACAAGAAAAAAATAATTTCAAATATAGCTACATGTACAACTAAAATCTCTAAAAATAAGACTGAAGACACATTTTCCCGTGGCGGGCCCCAAATGTAATTTTAGTTATCAATATTGCTATGCAACTGTCGTTCATAACTGATATTATATAAAATGGATTTCGTTATGTTAATAATAATGTATTTAAATTATTGCATGTAATATTTGACTTTCTTTATAAATTGTCATTTTTAAATCACGAAATATTCGTTACATTAAAGAAAAAAACACTCACAACACACATGTGCTGTTTTTAACTTTATTGCTCTCTAGGGCCCCTACCACTCAAAAGATGAGTAAAATCCTTATAGAGTTGGTCTATCAAAGCACCGAAAAAGAGCGGTGGAATATGAAACTTCACCTGTTTTGTTTTGTTTTTTTAAAAAAACAGCATCTTGTACGAGTTACTTCCGGTGACCGGAAATCAACCCAACTCGAGGCTAGACGTGAAAGCTTAACGATCGGAATTTAAAATAGCACATAATGGATAACAGAATCCATTTAATTTGTCGAAAATAAGTTAATTTTCTTATGTTCTAGTAAGAACTTTAGTTTTACTCTATGTTCGATCTTTGCATTTTTTATTTTTGAAAACAAATTTACCATTATTGTCGATAGTAGGCAGAATGAAATGCTTTTTGGACAAACCAAAGACCTTTTTGATATCGCTCCTATTGCGCCCCTACCCAGATTAATTTGCATATATAGGTCTTTGGACACACAGGAGCATTAACTAACGAAAGCCTTGTTTGAATGATCGTACCAATCTCCTTCGCAGAGTTGCCGTTCCTTACACTCACATCTCTGCGAAAGGCTCAATGTCAAGATTTTTGACCAAACTAAGAAGGTTCGTTGTATACAGTCATAATTATGAAATTGAAAGCTTGACGAAAACAAATGACTGAAATCTTCAATAGCTTTCATTAAAACCAGAGAAACCCAAGCTATTGTGAATGTAAATGGTGAACTATTTCTTTGAGTTAAAGTAAAAGTAGTTGAAAGTAGTCCCAGCCTATAACAGAGGTGAATGTAATGAGCCGATAGTGTAAGAGAGTGTGATCGTACAAGTGTTATTAATCTAGTGACCCGAACTTCATTTAAGAAATGAATACTGTTTTTCTGAGTTTCATCGATTAATGAACAACCATTTACAGGAATTTTACAACAAAATTTGGAACAAGATGAAAATTAGAATATGTGGAAGTGTTTTACGTTAGTGTTTGTGTGGGCTAAAAAAACTTTCGATCATTTCGATATTTTCTCCTACATTATAGACAAGATGCCTTGTCGAGATAAAGATTATTTTCGCTTTCAGCACGAATATCGCCAGTCAAAACATCATCTTTCAATTTCATTCGGAAGTGCTGCCAGACTGCATTCAAATTTTTGCCATTTATCCATTTATTATTTAGCAATTTATTTCTGGACAGAACAAATAATTGCTCGCTATTTAGCAACATGTGGTAAGACGAATGTATGTTAAGCATACCGATCGGTTAATATGCATGCCACCAGCCAAAAAGAAGTACATGTACTCTCTTTCAATTTGCCTTTCAGATGCTTTGCAATGTATAAAGCCCGGATCACGGTAAAGCTCTTGACGAACTGAGTGATTTACATACGAACTTAGAAACCCCGTCGACGATTAATCAAACTTCTCCGCGTCAATGATTAACCGACTTACTGATTAATCAGTCCAACACTAATATTTATCCCTCCCCTGCAAATCAGTTGTGTGAAAGTATTTCTTACATTTTAGTTGAAATGTTACTTTTATCACGTTGTTTTCTACAGAACGTCTTACATTCTCCGTGGAACTTCTAAATTCGAGCACATGGGCCAAATATTAACTAAGATTCTAGGCCAGTTTTAAATTACAAGCATCTGATTGGCTTAAAAGTCTTTATTTCAGCCAATCAAATTCGTGTGATATGAGACCGGTTTCCTCTGTTAGATTTATCATTTTTGGCCCAGATGATCTTTTGAATATAGTGTTTCATTAACATCAAGTCCGAAAGCAGTATCATTTACTGCTTTGTTTGTCTGGGGAATATGTATTTGTCTATCGCAGTGCGTAAATATTTGCATAATGATTGTTTAAATGATAAATAATGACAACCGTAATTAGAACCCAGACTCGTTTAACATGTTTGGAAATCGGACGTGCTAATGTTAGTAATTTTTCTATAATTGATTACGGATTAATAGACGATCACTATATACTGTAAACTAACACATACACAACCAATTTATTTTCGCAACATTCGCGGATGGCACTGGTACGCGAAAATTAATGGTGCGAATATGTCTGCCGGATTACGAAATTATATTTTAAAAATTAAGAAAAACGTGAAAAAGTATTCGCGAATATTTCTGATCTTTCAAAAACGCGAAAACTGTGTATGCGCGAATATTGGAATATCTTGGTTATTAGTACGCTGTACATTTTTATGCCTGATATGGACTTATTTAAAAAAAGCCTGCACGTTTTAGTGCTAACGTGCTAACTGTCAAAGGAAGAATTGTTGTAAAAGTTCAAAAATTTTCCAGTGATCATACTCATCAAAATGGAGATGGCGATATTAATTCAATCAATTTTGTAAAACCTTTTGCTGCCAAACCATATTTAAATTCGCTTGTCTGTCACGTGACTCTCTAATTATGGATTACCTACTGTAGTTTAATTATAATAAATGTAAATAATTTAGTCTGAATAAAAACGTCGATATCGTTCATTGTCTGTGGCGTGGGCGGGCAAGTCCTATCGTCATGAAATTGTAATTATAAAAAACCATAAGGGTATAAAACTGAGAATGGAAATGGCACTCAAATCTCAACTTTCCTTTTGGTCAATTCTGACACCATTCTCAATTTCATCAAATCAGATTGTTTAGATCTGAATTTAATCCTCATTCGCAGTTTTGTAGCTCTTAAACCTGCTCTTCCAACTAAAAACTATTCCAAAGATATTTTATAAACAATCTTATTTTATTATCACTTACTTAATTAATCTGTTCTATCTATTATCTAAGGTATATTTGATCCAAAACTAATGTTAAATTCAAAAACAAATTTGTGTTAAAAAAGAAAAAGGTACCCTAAAATAGTGTAAGTCGTAACTGGTTTATCATCGAATTCTCAGGAATAAATGAATTATTTTGTGTAAAATCTTTAAGACTGCAAATTTGTTAACAATCGGATGTTGTCGAACTTTATCATTGTGATACGTATCTCAGACTCACTCTAATCACAGATTCATACGGTATTAAGACATTTTAAGCACATTTATAACCCCATAACCATCAATCGTCTGATCGTTGACGTCATTCCGTAATGTCTCGTAAAAGGCCGAGAATATTACAGCATTTTCAACAAGTAGTACATGTATCATACATAAATGACGCATTAAAAGCGAGCATAAGTGTTTATTTGCCTACGATACGATATTCCGATATGATTTTCAAATACCGGTTTTTGTTATATAAAATGAAACCTGCTTGAAAACAATGCAATTTTAACATAAACAAACCGTTATTTGTGAATTTATGAGAATCTTTGCAATCAAATTTTACCATTTTACTGATTTTTTTCCAATACATGAGCAGTTCGCAAATTGCTGTGTTGATCACTATTTGTTTTTGACTATAATGTCGACCTAGTGCCATGTTTTTGCTTGTTTTATCACTAATAAATAATTGCAATATATTGTAATATAATGTAATAGGTAAGTGACATATCGCAATATATCGCAATATCATTTTTCCTGGCAATACCCATCCCCATTACCAACAACGACTAGTACATGTATCATACATGTACATAAAAGAAGCATTTAAAGGCTTGAGTGTAGCATACGTAAACGACGCATTTAAAAGTCAAAGAACCCGATAAAGTATTTTAACATTACAGATGATGATTATCACGATGTCGTTCAGAACCTCGGACAGCACAATCAAAATTGATTTATGGGGTCGTCACACTATGACGTTCTGGCCAGCGTTATTCGACGTTTGAGGAAATTTTGACAGTCGTCCATGGTTGTTGGGATATCGCCAGAAGTGCGTTGTTTGAACGCTAGTGAACGCCAGTAAACGCCAATGATCGCCAGGAATCGGCGGAGAACTCCGGTCCGGAAAAAAATGTGAACATGCACAAAAATTTTCACTGACACCAACGTTCTGCAACGTTTAATTTTAAACGATGAAGAACGTTTAAGAATGTTCGTGAAACGTTTTACTAACGTTTGCCGAGGGTTGCACGCGTTCGGCTATCGTGAGTCAGTCGTTACTCAAGCGTTACTTGATTGTTACAAATCGTTTGCTTTGCTGTGAACGTCTCACTGGCGACCTGTCAACGACCGCTGAACGGTCCCCTAGCGCACGCAGCGTGTGACAAAAGTGAAGCGAACGTCCTTTTGACGTCCATTGAGCGTCATTCGAGCGTTACCATAACGTCCATGCCTCAGCACGCGCGCGCGTCTAACGTTGACAAATCGTTCTTCGCGCGCCAGTTGCCCGTGAAAACATGCTAATGATTTTAGGGTTTTTTTACTTGGTCGCTGTAACACGCTTTAAGTGCGTTAGACACACGCTAGTGGTGCGTTAGACATTCGTTAATAACACGCCAGATGTGTCACCCTCATTCTAGAACGCTTAAAATTGAACGATTGAAACGTTCAGAGAACGTTGACCAGAATGTCATAGTGTAACGGCCCCTTTACAAATTAAAAGATGGTCCTCCGCCAATCTGATTTAAATCATTCCCTGAAAACCGCTACTACGCTATCAGGATCTGACGACGAGTAACTAAAACGTGCTTTCATACCCTTAAAACCAATCAGATTGTCGCCTACAAAATCGCAAAAGTGAAAGTAAAAATAGTATTTTTTAGTATGCACAATAGTGACAATTTCTAATAATAGTAATCGGGGTAAACCGCTATTATTTTTGTACGGTCTCTGCGGGCCGTCATCAGATCTAACATTTTTTTAGATCTGACTTTAGTGAGATTGTCGGTTGAATAAATATGCATCGAAGATAGAATCCCGTGCTATGGACTAGAACTGATGCTATGAGCTAAATACGATGCAAGGGTTCAAGCCGGTGAAAGCAGCTTAAGCCGGTGCCTGGGCTGAAGCTGGTGCTAAGGGCTGAAGCTGGTGCTAAGGTAGAGACCGATGCTTGGGGATGAAGCAGTGCTAGGGACTAAAGCCTTTACTATTGATGAGTGCTAGGGACAAAAGCCTTTACTATTGATTAGTGCTAGGGACTAAAGCCTTTACTATTGATTAGTGCCAGGGACTAAAGCCTTTACTATTGATAAGTGCTAGGGACTAAAGCCTTTACTATTGATAAGTGCTAGGGACTAACGCCTTTACTATTGATTAGTGCTAGGGACTAAAGCCTTTACTATTGGTTAGTGCTAGGGACTAACGCCTTTACTATTGATTAGTGCTAGGGAATAAAGCCTTTACTATTGGTTAGTGCTAGGGACTAACGCCTTTACTATTGATTAGTGCTAGGGACTAAAGCCTTTACTATTGGTTAGTGCTAGGGACTAAAGCCTTTACTATTGGTTATTGCTAGGGACTAACGCCTTAACTATTGGTTAGTGATAGGGACTAACGCCTTTACTATTGATTAGTGCTAGGGACTAAAGCCTTTACTATTGGTTAGTGCTAGGGACTAAAGCCTTTAATATTGATTAAGGCTACGGACTAAAGCCTTTACTATTGATTAAGGCTACGGACTAAAGCCTTTACTATTGATTAGTGCTACGGACTAAAGCCTTTACTATTGATTAGTGCTAGGGACTAAAGCCTTTAATATTGATTAAGGCTACGGACTAAAGCCTTAACTATTGATTAAGGCTACGGACTAAAGCCTTTACTATTGATTAGTGCTAGGGACTAAAGACTTTACTTTTGATTAGTGCTACGGACTAAAGCCTTTACTTTTGATTAGTGCTAGGGACTAACGCCTTTACTATTGGTTAGTGTGCTAGGGACTAACGCCTTTACTATTGATTAGTGCTAGGGACTAAAGCCTTTACTATTGGTTAGTGCTAGGGACTAAAGCCTTTACTATTGGTTAGTGCTAGGGACTAACGCCTTTACTATTGATTAGTGCTAGGGACTAAAGCCTTTACTATTGGTTATTGCTAGGGACTTAAGCATTTACTATTGATTAGTGCTAGGGACTAAAGCCTTTACTATTGATTAGTGCTAGGGACTAAAGCCTTTACTATTGGTTAGTGCTAGGGACTAACGCCTTTACTATTGATTAGTGCTAGGGACTAAAGCCTTTACTATTGGTTAGTGCTAGGGACTAAAGCCTTTACTATTGGTTAGTGCTAGGGACTAAAGCCTTTACTATTGATTAAGGCTACGGACTAAAGCCTTTACTATTGATTAACGCCGCCGCCAGGGGTTGAAGCCGGTGCTAGGGACAGAAGCACTACTGTGGACTGAAGCCATTGTTAGAGAATGACACCAGGGAATGAAGCCGGTGCTAGGGAGCTTGATGTGTTTGATGAGTATCAAGAACCCCGATTAAACGGACTTAATTAAACCAAACCGGCTTCTGTAGTATCATTTAATTTCGCGGGGACGAATTTTCGCGCAAAACCCGTAAATAACAAATTAGCTGGGCATAAATTCGCGCAACTGTATTTTTCTATACAGAAACAATGCTAAATGGTTAATTTCGATGAGGTTGAATTTCGCGCTTTTGCCGTAGCGCAAAATACGCGAAAATTAAACCCGCGCGAAATAAAATGATTTAACAGTAACTTCGAATATGATACCTATTAATTAAACACTTTAGTCCGCTTTTCAGAGGAAAATAATACAATTCTGACAAGCATAAGGATATTGTATGTAACAAGTAATAAAACTGCGTGTTTTTTTTCCATATTTATAAGTATTAATTTCAAATGACGCATGTACTGTTACATAAATTCACGAAACATACAAAGCCGTTAAATATATATTTTAAAGGATGCAGAAATAATCTCTTAAAACAGCTAAATGAATAATTCTTCTCCTCGTATTCATGTTGAAAAGATTATAATAACGATCAATCAATAATAAAATACATTAAAAATAAAATTTGAAATAAATACTTGGAACAAAACGATCAGAAGGTAATTTTGCTAAAGAAGTACCGAGTTTAAAAAAAGGCAAGCAAAAGCTTTCCTAAAAGACGGTTTTTTATAAAAAAAAAAAAAAAGAAAAAAAAAGATACAGTTCTTTCAACGCGTCGTGTCCCATGCCCCACAACAATAGCAACAACAACAGCAACACACCGGGAGACGGACCCCAACCCGGACCACGTGAACCGCTTCGAGGCGAACATGTCATTATCAATTACATGTGCACATAGAATACTAATGCAAGGGAGGTAAATACGATAGTATTGTAAATTTAACAAGTACTGGTGACCTCCCATTAATTATTGTAACGTCAAAGGAAAGAAATACAATAGTATTGTAACTTCTACAGGTACAGGTTACCTCCCATTAATTATTGTGAGGTATTCCATCAAATTTTCAACGTTTCTGGATTTTTATTTATTTCATCTTTATTTCATAATCATGTTAATATAATTATGTACATGCTTATTAAACTTTTATTAAGCATTTAATTTTGACTTATTCACCGCAGGAAGCAGGAATACCTGGTTAAACAACATCATTAAAATCGCAATAATTTTATTTGCTCTTTTACTCTTTAGACCAGTTGGTTACATGCAACGAATGTTTATATGCTTTTGATTTTCAATGAAGCTGTTTTGAAATTTAAAAAAAACAACACAAGATTTGTGATTATATAAGATTTTTATTTCAAGGAAAGTGTCAGCGAAAAGGCTCAATAAAACATTGAAAAAATCGTGATAATATTCCTTTTAAAGTTCATAATATACTTCTCAAAATTTGATAGGGATCACGTTCCGTTTTATCACGAATTATTGCCCCTACTAAGTTTCAACCGCTGTTCAGCTTCAACAGTTTGACAGCTCATGCCTTATTTTGACACAAAGCCGATGTCAAATTAACAAATTTTCAGAATCACAGCAAATATTTTATCGTTTCAACCTTATGTAAGGAATAAACACAATCTTTTGAGTGATCCTTATCAAACTTTGAGTAGTAAAGTATACTTTGGATATTTATTTTAATAACATGCAATGTTTCATTAAAATCTAAAAAGGTCAAAAGTATGTTTGAAACTGCAGCAATCGTCTTTAAAGAATAATATATTAACATCTACAAAGAAATGCGCTCTTGTTTGTTTCGCACCATCTTTAACTTTCATAAGGATGTGCAACAAAACCGGAAAAGCTACCGAGGCAGCGTCGCGAATTGCGTTTCTTATTATTTAAGCGACAATTATCATTGCATAACTTTTGAATCCTCTGTTAATGAACTAGGCCTAAGATCATAAACCCGAGTTTGAAGACCAGTCTCAAATCTAAAACATCTCCTTGGCTAAAATGGCGAGTAGTCTCCATTTCAGCCAATCAGATGCTTGAGATTAGAGACCGGTCTCCAGTCCTCTATGTAAGTTATCGCATTTAATTTGTCTACGATTCTATAGCGACCTAACTTTTCTCATCTATTAAACATCAAAATATCATGGCTTTGTTAACCTTTTCTCGGAGTCGTAGACGGATTGGAAATATCCGTGTTTGGAGGCTAGGCTGACAGCTTGGCAAGTCTAAGAGATAACTTACTGGAGACACGAAAGTTCCATTGTTTCTTGAGAAACCCGATTGAACCCCGCTGGATCTGCCCCTGGGTACAACTTACCCTTGATAGTCGAAAGTAATCTTCGTATGGCGGAGGTTTTGGGTGTATCATTGAAGAGATAAACTCTCCGGCCCTGGATGCAAGATTTTAAGAAAGGGGTTCCTTTCGGGGCCAGATGAAAGATTTAAAGAAAGGTTCGCTTTGCGCATTCGTAAAGTAGTAACAAAATAATTTCCAACTTTCTTGCTAAACTCCCCATGAAAATTAAACGGTTCGAGCACCCCCACTGAATCCCCTATGGAGCCGCCCCTGGATAATATATTGTGTGATTGGAAATTCCAAAATGCATCCACTTTCTGCTTAACTTTACTGCCATGGATATACGCAGACTGGGCCCAAGATCATAAAACTAAGATTTGAGATCAGTCTTAAATCTCGAGGATCTGATTGGCTGAAATGGCGACTGATCGCCATTTCAGCCAATCAGATGCTTGAGATTTGAGACTGATCTCCAGATTTAGTTTTATGATCTTGAGCACTGGTCGCCATTTCAGCAAATCAGATGCTTGAGATTTGAGGCTGGTCTCCAGATTTAGTTTTATGATATTGGGCACAATGCACCGTTTGAAAACAAATCTATCGAATGCAAACCTGGGTTTATGGTTCCTTTGTTTAAAACGAATATATTCATTTCTAAATGAATTAAGAATGCTTCTCTGACTAAATGGCGCACAGTGTAGACCCTCATCAGACAGCGCATATCTTTGTCTACACCATTTAAATAGGCTATTAGCCTCATTTTGTCAATTGTGTAACATATAGTTCGAGACTTAACGTTTTCATGTAAATTTCTGTTAAACAGTAAAACAGTTAAAGCCTGATTTTTCAATTTCCCTACTCTGTTCGACGGAATTTCATACAGCAATAAGCGGAATTATTTTCTCAAAAAAAAGGTGTCAACTGGTCAAGTGCGCAACCTGTTTGCGCAGAACAGATTTGTTTCCATATATGGAGAGGCGAGTACTTTCGCGGTAAACCGACAGATTATGCACGGGTTTATCGTGACGGTCACCGAGTTCACATGGAAGTTCTTTGTACACATGGCCCGGCTCGTACATTATAGACGTTGGCACAGATGGAAAGGAAATCACATATGGTAAGTTTTTAATGAATTTATATGATTTATTAGATATATTTTTACTGTTCTTTGTTGTGGTGGGTTTATATAAAAAGCAAACATGAGGACATAGTGTACATGTTTAGTTGGGACGGTCAGCCTAAAGGGTGAACTTTTTGGCGGGTATATGAGCCCGGAATCTCAACGTAGATTTTAATAACGGGTTATATGTTTTGAGGGTATCTGGCCCTAATAACACAATAACAGGACCGGATCCAGAAGGGGTTCAGTGGGTCACTCTAGCCCCCTTTTGTGGCAGCATATTTCATGGTGATTTTGGCCAGAAAATTTTGTCACACTACCAGTGCAAATGAAAATTCGAGTTTTTCGAAAACTAGCGGGTTGGGACAAGATTTAACTACATGAAGTGATACAGTAATGAATACACTTCACATAGTAAAACGAATTTCGGCCAAACGAAGTAAATAAAGCTTTGAAATGGACGTTTGAAGTGACACGATTGACATTTTTTTGTAAATTTTGGTGATCAATCGTATTTTTTCGAAGTTAACGGTGTATCACGTTCATTTTATAACTCGACGCACTCTATTTCTTGCTAGTCTAAGTATTTAAAGTAAAAGATTTAAATAACTACTCTTTATTCAATTTCTTACCCGCTTTTTAACCAGCTCCTTCGTGATGGTTATGTGTAAGTCAGCGCTATCGGAAGTAGGGTCGGACTTTCGAGTGTACACTGTGATATTGGAGACATATGTATCGCAACCTCTCTGCGGAAAAAGTATTTAACATTAATGCAACAAAACCACCTATTTAATAACTTCGATTCGCAACAAATGACAAAACCTTTTATTTGAAAACATATTCTCCTTTGAACAGTAATTTTTCAATGAGTCGATACAATTTCCCGCTTTCTTGCCTAAATGAACTCTTCTGATTTGTGGGGGATCAGGTTACATGTATCCACCATGTAATTTGTTCCATTTCCTCCGAACCCCTACCTCTGAACCACCCTAACAACGTACGTACAGAGACAGCCACCTTTCAATATCCCTTCCGCTAACAAATTTCAATCAGTTATTTTAATCGTCATTCATTAATTATCGAAAAAAATGGAATCGCCTTATTATTCACGAGCACTTTTAGCTCCGCCTATTTGCCACTCTATGCATAACTAATGAGATTAACAAGGTGCGTCATATCCGCATTGTCGTTTGGTTTTCTGAGAGATCTGTTTTGCGGGGAATAATTTTCCTGCAGTTAGATTTTTTGGATATTTTTCGAGAAAAAATATTTTGGGATGGAGTAAATTTAGTTACGCAGGTGAACATAAGAAATTGCTAGAAAACAATTCCGGTAAGATACTTCTTTGATCTGTACTGCTAGGTGATCTGACGCGAAATATTTTCTTTTGAAATGTCAAACTGAAGCGTTAGGCGAAAACCATCGCAGCATGAAGAATTTATGGGAGCATCAGTTGTCTGTAGCATAACAGCAGCATCCGCCAGGACAAGTTTGATAACTCGGCTGCATTTTGACAAAAAATATGCCTCCTTTCACTTAATTTTTTTTGTCGTTTGGAACAATCCGCCACTTAAAAAATCAACAAAAACATAACTTCACAGGTCAGTGTCGAATGCAAGATTTCTTAAAAAGGGGGTTTGTTTGGGAAGTCATATAGGGTGGTTATTCAAACTTCCTGGTCAAAATTACTATGAAAATGAAACATTTCTGCCCAAAAGAGGTTTGGAGCAACCCATATGGATTCGTCCGTGTAGACATAAATTTTTCATTGTTTTGACCACAGGAGGAAGGATCATATTTTGGTACCCCCCCCCCCCCCCCTCAGTTGTGCCTCCTTTCCCCTGAACAAAAATTAGTGCCTCATTTCCACTGAACAAAAATTATTCAAGACAGAAACAATGTCATGCAGATAATAATGAAACAAATTGTCAAACTAGTTTGTTCATACCTAGACATTTGTCAATGATACATATCTAGGTTTGAAAAAAATAGTTATGGCATTTTTTTAAATTAAAAAATGTAAATCTTAACATTTCATTCTGTCTGGAATAATTTTGGCCCAGGGGCTGGGGGGGGGGGGGTGGTGCTTCTTAACAAGGAGTAACAAGGTATGATACTTCCACCTGTTGTTTTGACATATAATATATCAACATCCAGGAAATATGAAAATTTTCAAACAGATAAAAGTCCATGATTTCGGTTTATATAATTTAAACATATTTTTACTTATAATGCTATCCCCCTCCATTTCAGCTTATTTCAACTGGAATACAGGAATGTGGAATATCCTACTTGCCCTGGCATCAGATTCTTCATCAGAAAATGAAACTACTTGATCAACTTGAAGCTATGAATATATATTCACCATCAAAATCTTCATCATTACCAACAAAATCCATAACTCGGCTACAAAAACTTTGTAAGTAGTGCCTCTTTTTCACTTAAGAATTAGTTTGTGTTGAGCAAAAAATGGACTTGGTCCATAACAAGATACTAACTTGAAACTTAATCACCATCATAATCTACATAATAACCAGCAAGACCCATAACTCTGCTACATTTATTTCTCAATTAAAGCACCCATTTTTGACATTTCTTGAATTAAAGTTTTCAGGCACTTGGCCCAAAATTTTAAACTACTTTAGATACCAGCTTCAAACTCCAAGCTGTTTGATCAGGATCTACACTGTTGGCTTTTAGATTCATTGGGTCAATTGACCAGTGCGAGCAGTACTGATCCAGACCAGACGTCATTGATGAGCTGGCTGATCAGGATTTTCACTGGTGGTCTATGTTAAAAGGCATATCTGTGGAGTAAATGGTTGAGCTCTGTTTTGACATCAAATAAATTTGCTTTGAAAGGGCTGAAGGGTCTTTTACCCCATATAGACTGCTTTTAATTTATGACATATGCCTCCATTGTAGACATCTGTGCCGTTTGATCTGGATCTACATTGGTTGCTTCTAAATCAGAAATACCTTAATGAATTAAAAAGAGAAATGTGCAGATTCTGAACAGACAGCACAGGGCTGAAGGTTATAAAACTGAGTTTGGAAACCAGTCTGAAATCTCAAGAATCTGATTGGCTGAAATGGCGACTGGTCGCCATTTCAGCCAATCAGATGCTTGAGATTTGAGACTGGTTTCCATGCGCAGTTTTATAATCTTGGGCACAGATGTGCTGATTGATGAGGATCTACACACTTTGCCAATAGGATAACAGACATATCCCATGGAGTAAATGATAAACCAATTTAATAATGACACTTTACCAATAAACTGCTTTTCATTTTCTGAGCACTTTTAAATTGAATTAAAAAGTTAACAGTGGAGGATGGTGGAAGGTGTCATTACTGGCAGGCCAGTGATCTCGTTAACCCTTTCCTCCGTAGATACACATTTATGGCATCGGCGAACAGTGTATATCCAGATCAGCTGGCTTATCAGTGCCGTCTGATGAGGATCTGCACTGGTTGCTTTATGATTCATTAGGTTATTTCCGACCGAAATGCAACCAGTGCAGATCCTGATCAGACGGCATGGATGTGCCGGCTGATCTGGATCTACACTGTTTGCACAAGCGTAAAAATGCGTATATATGGAGGAAAGAGTTAAACTTAATTGATGTTTGCTGTTTTTCTCAGATACTCTATGGAGCCAAGGTTAGCTGTCTGTAATGCTGATACCACCATCAACTGGGAACCACACCTTCAACTGGGAACCAAACCTTCATCAGACCCATTGCCAGTAAGACGAGTTGCAGTTTGGAGGACTTGCTTCAAGATTGGCAAGACCATTAGAAGTCCTGTGAGTTACTCCTGTTACATGGGATATAAAGATATTCTGGTTATGAGGCAGATTTCACAGTCAAGTGTTCTAAGAATAGATATTTAATTTAAGGCTTATAATTATGGTGAACTCCATGTGCCAGAATTTCTTTTTATCTAACTAAATGACGTCATAGCCTTAGTATTTGAGTTTTGAATTTGATGGCCGAGTGCAAGACTATTCAAGCTCAGATTTAAAATAAGAGAAAGAAATAGTTGCACGCTCGCCATGTGTACATTCCTTGTCTTGTCATCTTTCTTACATACAGGAGCAGTGATACTACGGTGCTCAACTCCTTTGATGCTTTGTTCAGGTAGGAAAGATTTATCATTTGTATTGTAAGAGCCACATGTGTTCTTACACAGCATATTCCTAATGGTTTTTATCATGTTTGAGGACTAAATGGTTCGAACCATGACTTGCAGGAAAATGATAGCCACTCAAACCACAACTAGTAGGAATTTTATGAGCCCTGGATATATTGCTCAAAGCGTGATTCCATGGAATTTTATGACCATTCGAACCTTAAAATTGCAGGAATTTTATTACCAATAGAACTATGACTCCCCTGGTAAATATCACCACTCGAAACAATGTTCGAACCACAACTGTATATAATATGGCCATTTGAACCATGAATCCTATGAATCATATGGCTGCTTGAACCAGGTCTCCAATGTATCTTATGGGCACTTGCACAACAACTCCTATGTATTTTATGGCAGCTCGAACCACAACTCTATCTATCATATGGCCATGCAGACCATGATTTTCATTAATATTGAACAACAATCACCAGATACTAGCTTTTATCAGGAACCACATTTCCTGTAATTTGATGATAGAATAATTTATGATCTGGATCTACACTATTTGCCCATGCATGATCTGGATCTACACTGTTTGCCCATGCATGATCTTGATCTACACTGTTTGCCCAAGCAATAAAGTTGTGATTATGGATGAATGGGTTGATGATCTGGATCTACACTGCCCTTGCATGATCGGGATCTACACTGCCCTTGCATGATCGGGATCTACACTGTTTGCCCATACATGATCTTGATCTACACTGTTTGCCCTTGCATGATCTGGATCTACATTGTTTGCCCATGCATGATTTGGATCTACACTGTTTGCCCATGCGATAAAGTTGTTACTTTATAGGAAAGGGTTAATGATGGCATGATTGATGATCTGGATCTACACTGTTTGCCTATGCATGATCTGGATCTACACTGTTTGCCCTTGCATGATCTGGATCTACACTGTTTGCCCTTGCATGATCTGGATCTACACTATTTGCCTATGCATGATCTGGATCTACACTGTTTGCCCTTGCATGATCTGGATCTACACTGTTTGCCCTTGCATGATCTGGATCTACACTGTTTGCCCATGCATGATCTGGATCTACATCGTTTGCCCTTGCATGATCTGGATCTACACTGTTTGCCCACACAATAAAGTTGTGACTATGGATGAAAGGGTTAATAATAGAATGATTGATGATCTGGATCTACACTGTTTGCCTATTCATGATCTGAATCTACACTGTTTGCCCTTGCATGATCCGGATCTACACTGTTTGCCCTTGCATGATCTGGATCTACACTGTTTGCCTTTGCCCTTGCATGATCTGGATCTACACTGTTTGCCCATGCATGATCTGGATCTACACTGTCCATGCATGATCTGGATCTACACTGTTTGCCCATGCATGAACTGGATCTACACTGTTTGCCCAGGCATGATCTGGATCTACACTGTTTGCCCATGCATGATCTGGATCTACATTGTTTGCCCTTGCATGATCTGGATCTACACTGTTTGCCCATGCATGATCTGGATCAATAAAGTTGTGATTATGGATGAATGGGTTGATGATCTGGATCTACACTGCCCTTGCATGATCGGGATCTACACTGCCCTTGCATGATCGGGATCTACACTGTTTGCCCATACATGATCTTGATCTACACTGTTTGCCCTTGCATGATCTGGATCTACACTGTTTGCCCTTGCATGATCTGGATCTACACTGTTTGCCTATGCATGATCTGGATCTACACTGTTTGCCCTTGCATGATCTGGATCAACACTGTTTGCCCTTGCATGATCTTGATCTACACTGTTTGCCCATGCATGCTCTGGATCAACACTGTTTGCCCATGCATGATCTGGATCTACACTGTTTGCCCATGCATGATCTGGATCTACTCTGTTTGCCCACACAATAAAGTTGTGGACTATGGAGGAAAGGGTTAATGATGGAATGATTGATGATCGAACCAAAACTTACGCATGATTTTAATGTTAAGTTCTATGTTTAATGTTATTTATCCATGTTAACGCGTTACACAACATGGTAAGTGATACAATACATGGAATATAAGTAGCAGCATCATGTAGACACTGATCTGGCTAAACCTGAGGTGGAGCTGTTGGAAGCTGAGGTGGAGCTGTTACAAGTCATTGTTGAAGATGCAAGGTACTGTAGCTGCTTGCACTAATACCGTTTGCTAAGTTTGCATGTTGTTGTTGTTGTTACAAATCGAAAAGTCATATATGGGGCACTTGGCACCATGGACTTTTCAAAACTGGAAGGTTTAAGGTCAAAATATATTGGAAGTTCAATTCTTAAAAACCAAAACTACACACTTCACTTCACATAAACACGAAAACATGTATTTTGTTCTGCAAATTTCTAACATAGGTATCTGAAATAACAAATTGACATTTCTAATTGTTATTTCTTCATTATTGCTGAAGATTTATTTGAAAATTAATTGCAAATGTTTGTTACGAAGGATACCAGATTGCTTATAGTTTACTGAAACCGAGTTAAATGAGCAATATTTTCATTAATTAAGACCGATATAAGTAGGTAAAAGCTAAATTGGGATTTTTTTCATTTTTTATCCTTTATTGTATATACAGATCTATAGAAATTTATGCTGTGACTATATAATTCGCAAAATTATATTCCAAAAATAATATAATATATACAAAGCCAGTTTAACTTGGTTTTATTCTTATATTGGTTAAGGCTATGACGTCATTTATATTTTTGGTAGAATGTGTTTTTATTACTTCAATGCCACATCAAAACCACTCACAAAAAATGCAAAGAAATAATCCATTAATTTTTAAATAGAACAATATCATGTTGTACAATTTTCTAATTGTTTTAAATTGTGAAATTTTGCATTTTACTTATTCAAATTAATTGTTGTTTTGTATTTTGTGAGTGGTTTATTTGTGAAGCCATCCCAACTTAATCATTCATTTAATAATTCTTAGAGCATAAAGTATACAATATTTATATCCCTTTCCTCCACTGCTGATCTGGATCTACACTGTTCACCCTCGTAACAAAGGTGTGTCTATGGAGGAAAGTGTTAAAGAAAACATGCTGAAATAAGAGCACTCAGATAGCAAGACTTGGTACCCAGTTGGTATCACTTGCCAAGTTTAAACCAATGGTTGTGACATTAAACCATAGATGGTACTTTGATGAGACTGTGAACTATTCACAGGTTGTGAATAGTAGAATCTTGCTGCTAAGCAAGCTGTTGTACCACAGATGGTACATTTTGAGGAGACTATAAACAAGGCCAAGGGGTGTGAAAAGCATTATCTTGCTGCCATGCAAGCTGTTGTACCACAGATGGTACATTTTGAGGAGACTATAAACAAGGCCAAGGGGTGTGAAAAGCATATTCTTGCTGCCATGCAAGATGTACCACAGATGGTACTATTTGATGAGACTATAAACACGGCCAAGGTTTGTGAAGTTAAGCAAGACTATATGCTATATTTGATGATATTATTTTCAAGCCTATTTAATATTAAGGAACTGTGAATTGTAGGATTCTTGCTTCCAAGTTAGGCTTTGTGTAATGATGTACATAAATGTATATCATTATTAAGTGGGATGACTTCACAAATAAACATACACGCATACATCATACAATTCATTCCTCATACAACATATACTCACTCAGATAAGGTAAACTGTAGATGTTTGTTTTTTTTGTTGAAAAAACTTTGAGGGCATATTGATAATTTATTACATGCAGAAGTGATAGATAAAATTTAATGTTGTGTAACAAAAAATCCTCGTTCCATATTTATTAATCAATCAGACAATAGCTTGTTGTTGGGTAGCTCATTAAAGTAGTCGTGAACTTTATTTTCGGCATTTTACTGCGAAGAAATATTGTGCAATCCAACAATGCTAACATCTTGTTGGGATGCGCAGTATAATACTCCAAGTTTATCAAATGTTGCTGTTTCCTCAAGGATCATAGAACTTTAGCACTATGTAGTATTTGAGGATACACTAGACAAGAGCTCTAGAGAATTCGCTTTTCTTTACGTTGTTTTGTATCATTCAGCATAACGATAGAAGAACAGGTACATGTAATTATTTAATTATTTGTAGAAAAAAAGTAACAAAATGTAACTTTTAAGTAGAGTTTAAGTGAATAAGTGTTTTAAGGTTCTAATTTTTTTACACTTGTATCAAAAGTGTTATAAATTCAATTGTTCTCATAGAGAAAATTCAGAATCATATCAGACATAATAAATTCACAATCTTTCAGACATCATTAGTTAATATATATAATTATTTCGTAAAGAATGTCACTAATAATTTTTATTTTAAAATTTTAGAAAACTTTCTATACTCAAGTTAGAAGCAGTAATTCCAAGCAAAGCAGGAAACAAATGAAAGGTGGGTATGGGATTTGAATGAAGTTGTACAGTTTTTGTGTTAACCTGTTTGGGCTAAATTAAGATGTGCTCAATGGGATTGGTCTAAATTTACATTAGAAATTGATGTAAATTAAGTTTTGGGCAGGTAATAGCGTATGGTTAAAAGGTTTTAAATGAAATACATTTAGTTGACACTTAAACTGTACAATAAGTAGTAATTACAGTTTTCTTATATCATATTCTTTTAATTATACATGTGTACTGTAAAAACCCTAAATTTATTTAAAAGCAAGCTAATTTTGTAAACAAGGTCATAGATTATGTCTATTAAATGAGGTTTAGACAAACAGGAGATAAATGAGGTTAGTGACATGATGCTTTTAAAATGAGGTTAATAACATAATTGATGATAAATAAGGCAGACTTTTATAGTTGGTACCTCAGGTTATCAAATGTTGCCACTTTAACAACACTCTTCATAAAAGCTACACCCTTAAAATTTACCGCTGCATGTTTTGTGTATATTGTGCAATCTAACAATGTTAACATATTGTTAGATTGCGCAGTATTATTGCGAGGTTATCGAATGTCGCGGCTTTAACAACAATCCTCGAAATATTGCGGTATGTAATATTTGAGGAGGAACAAATTTTCCATATTGATTTGTGTTTTCTTTACGCAACAATTGACTTGTAGTGCTCTAAAGAATTCGCTGTATTTTCGTTGTTTTGTGACGTGCAACACAACAATAGCAGATCAGGTAATTATTAATTATTTGTGGAGAAAAAAATAAATCTAACATTTAAATTAAGTATGTTAGTAAATAAGTGTTTAATTAGTTTTCTTCCACTTGTATCACAAGTGTTCTAATTTCAATTTTTCTCATACTTAACTATAAGAATCTTCCACTCGACATTAGCTTAATGTTTATTTATTTCATAAAGAATGTCGCTAAAAAAATTTTTTTTTCATTTTAGAAAACTGTCGTTACTCTGATTAGAGGCAATAACTCCAAGCTAAATGGGATAAAAGTAGAAGGTGGGTATGGGATTTGAATGAAGTTGTACAGTTTTTTTGTTAACTGTTGGGCTAAATTAATTGCTTTTGGTTTGGTCTAAATTTACATATATGCTTTATGTTTGGTCTAAATTTGCTTACGGTGTGGGTTTGAAGTAAATCAAGTTTAAGCTTTGGGCTGGTAATAGGATATGATTAAAAGGTTTTAAATTAAATACATTTAATTGACACTTAAACTGTACAATGAGTTAATATTACAGTTGTCTTACATTATCTTCTTTTAAGAATTCCATAAAGTCTTAATTTAGTTATAAGCAGGTTGAGCTAATTTTATAAATGAGGTCCTAGATAGTAAAGTCTATTAAATGGGGCACGTTGAGGGGAAAAGGTACCTTCGGTCATTTTATGTGATATTTTAGTTTTTACTTAATTTAGAAAGAACTTAGATCTATAAGTCTATTTCTTATAACTTAAATGTGATTTTTTTACACATTTTGAAAATAAAATGGTATTTTTTAAGGCGAAATGCATAATAAATAATGTCGTGTGCTCAAATTTATGACATCATTTCAAAGATTGACGTCAACTGTCTGAAGGAACCTTTTCCCGTGACGCGCCCCACATGAGGTTGAGACAAATTTATAACAGATAAATGAGGTTAGTGACATGATGATAAAATGATTTTAATAACATAATTGATGATAAATAAGGTAAAGACTTTAATTTTGAATGAGGTTAAATAAATAAATAAGGTAAAGCATTTGCATATACATTTTAAAAGCACAAATACAAAGTACCATTGAAATGCACTCAAAAATAAATCTGAACTACACTCAAAAAATGATTTTGGCCTTTGCAGTGCAATATTTTTATTTTGTCTTTTTGCTCTACTATTTAAACTTTATAGGCAGAGCAATTCTGCTCACTTTGGAGTTGCCATTGGTGTTTTTACTTTGTTAAAAGTTTGTATGCAATCTTATTATAATCTTGCATAACACTATACATATAGCAATTATGATGATTTATTTACCAAGAACCCATATTATCAGTCTGAGAGTTTTTTGTTTCACCAAGATCCATCACTCTTAAATTCATTGATAGTTACTGGACTTTTTTAGCTAAAATGTGTGGTTACTGTTTGCGTGCAAGCTTAACTTGTATATTACTATAATGATAGACTTGGAACTATGATCACGTATTCACTGTCTCGTCAATGATTGTTTTGCCGGGTATGCTAAAATTTACATTTTGGGCTGAAGATTATAAAACTGAGACTTTAAACTAGTCTCAAATCTCAAGCATCTGACTTGCTGAAATGGCAACCTGTCGCCATTTCAGCCAATCAGATGCTTGAGATTTGTGACTGGTTTCATTCTCAGTTTTATCATCTTGGGGCTTGCTGTCTGGACTGTTGGCATGAAAGCTCCCTGGCTGTCTGGACTGTTGGCATGACAGCTCCCTGGCTGTCTGGACTGTTGGCATGACAGCCCCCTGGCTGTCTGGACTGTTGGAATGACAGCCCCCTGGCTGTTTGGACTGTTGGCATGACAGCTCCCTGGCTGTCTGGACTGTTGGCATGACAGCCCCCTGGCTGTCTGGACTGTAGGCTTGAAAGCTCCCTGGCTGTCTAGACTGTTGGCATGACAGCCCCCTGGCTATCTGGATCTACACTGTTTGCCCTTGCATGACCTGGATCTATAGTCCCACACAATAAAATTGTGACTATGGATGAAAGGTATAATGATAGAATGATTGATGATCTGGATCTACACTACCCATGCATGATCTGGATCTGCACTGTTTGCCATGCATGCATTATCTGGATCTGCACTGTTTGCCATGCATGCATGATCTTGATCTACTCTGTTTGCCCACACAATTAAGTTGTGACTATGGAGGAAAGGGTTAATGATGGAATGATTGATGATCCTGATCTACACTGTTTGCCCTTGCATGATCTTGATCTACACTGTTTGCCCATGCAATAAAGTTGTGACTATGGATGAAAGGTTTAATGATAGAATGATTGATGATCTGAATCTACAATATTTGCCCATGCATGATCTTGACCTACACTGTTTGCCCACACAATAAAGTTGTGACTATGGAGGAGAGGGTTAATGATAGAATGATTGATCTAGATCTACACGGTTCGCCCAGGAATGATCTGGATCTACAATATTTGCCCACGCAATAAAGTTGTGATAATGGAGGAAAGGGTTAATGATAGAATGATTGATGATCTTGATCTACACTGTTTGTCCATGCATGATCTGGATCTACATCGTTTGCCCACGCAAAAAAGTTGACTATGGAGGAAAGGGTTAATGATAGAATGATTGATGATATGGATCTACACTGTTTGCCCTTGCATGATCTGGATCTACACTGTTTGCCCACGCAATAAAGTTGTGACTATGGAGGGAAGGGTTCCCTGGCTGTCTGGACTGTTGGCATGACAGCCCCTTGCTGTCTGGACTGTTGGCGTGGCAGCTCCCTGGCTGTCTGGACTGTTGGCGTGACAGCTCTCCAGCTGTCTGGACTGTAGGCATAACAGCTCTCTGGCTGTCTGGACTGTTAGCATGGCAGCTTTCTGGCTGTCTGGACTGTTGGCATGACAGCTCCCCAGCTGTCTGGACTGTTGGCATAACAGCTCTCTGGCTGTCTGGACTGTTGGCATGACAGCTCCCTGGCTGTCTGGACTGTTGGCATGACAGCCCCCTGGCTATCTGGATCTACACTGTTTGCCCTTGCATGATCTGGATCTAAACTGTTTGCCCAAGCAATAAAGTTGACTATGGAGGAAAAGGTCAATGATAGAATGATTGATGATCTGGATCTACACTGCCCATGCATGATCTGGATCTACACTGTTTGCCCTTGCATGATCTGGATCTACACTGTTTGCCCATGCATGATCTGGATCTACACTGTTTGCCCATGCATGATCTGGATCTACACTGCCCTTGCATGATCTGGATCTACACTGTTTGCCCGTGCATGATCTGGATCTACACTGTTTGCCCATGCATGATCTGGATCTACACTGTTTGCCCATGCAGTGAAGTTGTGACTATGGAGGAAAGGGTTAATGATGGAATGATTGATTAGGATCTACACTGTATGCCCATGCATGATCTTGATCTACACTGTTTGCCCTTGCATGATCTGGATCTACACTGTTTGCCCTTGCATGATCTGGATCTACACTGTTTGCCCATGCATGATGTGGATCTACACTGTTTGCCCTAGCATGATCTGGATCTACACTGTTTGCCCTTGCATGATCTGGATCTACACTGTTTGCCCTTGCATGATCTGGATCTACACTGTTTGTCCTTGCATGATCTGGATCTACACTGTTTGCCCTTGCATGATCTGGATCTACACTGTTTGCCCTTGCATGATCTGGATCTACACTGTTTGCCCTTGCATGATCTGGATCTACACTGTTTTCCCATGCATGATCTCGATCTACACTGTTTGCCCATGCATGATCTCGATCTACACTGTTTGCCCTTGCATTATCTGGATCTACACTGCCCTTGCATGATCTGGATCTACACTGTTTGCCCTTGCATGATCTGGATCCACAGTGTTTGCCCTTGCATGATGTGGATCAACACTGTTTACCCTTGCATGATCTGGATCTACACTGTTTGCCCTTGCATTATCTGGATCTACACTGCCCTTGCATGATCTGGATCTACACTGTTTGCCCTTTCATGATCTGGATCCACACTGTTTGCCCTTGCATGATGTGGATCAACACTGTTTACCCTTGCATGATCTGGATCTACACTGTTTGCCCTTGCATTATCTGGATCTACACTGCCCTTGCATGATCTGGATCTACACTGTTTGCCCTTTCATGATCTGGATCTACACTGTTTGCCCTTGCATGATGTGGATCAACACTGTTTACCCTAGCATGATCTGGATCTACACTGTTTGCCCTTGCATGATCTAGATCTACACTGTTTGCCCTTGCATGATCTGGATCTACACTGTTTGCCCTTGCATGGTCTGGATCTACACTGTTTGCCCAAGCAATAAAATTGTGACTATGGATGAAAGGGTTAATGATAAGAATGATTGATGATCTTGATCTACACTGTTTGCCCATGCATGATCTGGATCTACTCTGTTTGCCCATGCATGATCTGGATCTACATTGTTTGCCCATGCATGATCTGGATCTACTCTGTTTGCCCATGCATGATATGGATCTACGCTGTTTGCCCATACATGATCTTGATCTACACTGTTTGCCCATGCATGATCTGGATCTACATTGTTTGCCCATGCATGATCTGGATCTACACTGTTTGCCCATGCATGATCTTGATCTACACTGTTTGCCCTTGCATGATCTGGATCTACACTGTTTGCCCTTGCATGATCTGGATCTACACTGTTTGCCCTTGCATGGTCTGGATCTACACTGTTTGCCCTTGCATGATCTTGATTTACACTGTTTGCCCTTGCATGATCTTCATCTACACTGTTTGCCCATGCATGATGTGGATCTACACTGTTTGCCCTAGCATGATCTGGATCTACACTGTTTGCCCTTGCATGATCTTGATCTACACTGTTTGCCCTTGCATGATCTGGATCTACACTGTTTGCCCTTGCATGATCTGGATCTACACTGTTTGCCCATGCATGATCTCGATCTACACTGTTTGCCCATGCATGATCTCGATCTACACTGTTTGCCCTTGCATGATCTGGATCTACACTGTTTGCCCATGCATGATCTGGATCTACACTGTTTGCCCATGCATGATCTCAATCTACACTGTTTGCCCTTGCATGATCTGGATCTACACTGCCCTTGCATGATCTGGATCTACACTGTTTGCCCTTTCATGATCTGGATCTACATTGTTTGCCCTTGCATGATGTGGATCAACACTGTTTACCCTTGCATGATCTGGATCTACACTGTTTGCCCTTGCATGATCTGGATCTACACTGTTTGCCCTTGCATGATCTGGATCTACACTGTGTGCCCTTGCATGATCTGGATCTACACTGTTTGCCCAAGCAATAAAATTGTGACTATGGATGAAAGGGTTAATGATAGAATGATTGATGGTCTTGATCTACACTGTTTGCCCATGCATGATCTGGATCTACTCTGTTTGCCCATGCATGATCTGGATCTACATTGTTTGCCCATGCATGATCTGGATCTACTCTGTTTGCCCATGCATGATCTGGATCTACATTGTTTGCCCATGCATGATCTGGATCTACTCTGTTTGCCCATGCATGATATGGATCTACACTGTTTGCCCATACATGATCTTGATCTACACTGTTTGCCCATGCATGATCTGGATCTACATTGTTTGCCCATGCATGATCTGGATCTACACTGTTTGCCCATGCATGATCTGGATCTACACTGTTTGCCCATGCATGATCTGGATCTACACTGTTTGCCCATGCATGATCTGGATCTACACTGTTTGCCCTTGCATGATCTGGATCTACACTGTTTGCCCTTGCATGATCTTGATTTACACTGTTTGCCCTTGCATGATCTTCATCTACACTGTTTGCCCATGCATGATCTTGACCTACACTGTTTGCCCATGCATGATCTGGATCTACACTGTTTGCCCATGCATGATCTGTATCCACACTGTTTGCCCATACATGATCTTGATCTACACTGTTTGCCCATGCATGATCTGGATCTACACTGTTTGCCCATGCATGATCTGGATCTACACTGTTTGCCCATGCATGATCTGGATCTACACTGTTTGCCCTTGCATGATCTGGATCTACACTGTTTGCCCTTGCATGATGTGGATCTACACTGTTTGCCCTTGCATGATCTGGATCTACACTGTTTGCCCAGGCATGATCTGGATCTACACTGTTTGCCCTTGCATGATCTGGATCTACACGGTTTGCCCAGGCATGATCTGGATCTACACTGTTTGCCCTTGCATGATGTGGATCTACACTGTTTGCCCTAGCATGATCTCGATCTACACTGTTTGCCCTTGCATGATGTGGATCAACATTGTTTACCCTTGCATGATCTGGATCTACACTGTTTGCCCTTGCATGATGTGGATCAACACTGTTTACCCTTGCATGATCTGGATCTACACTGTTTGCCCAAGCAATAAAGTTGACTATGGATGAAAGGGTTTATGATGGAATGATTGATGATCTGGATCAACTCTGTTTGCCCTTGCATGATCTGGATCTACACTGTTTTCCCACGCAATAAAGTTGTGACTGGAGGAAATGGTTAATGATGGAATGATTGATGATCTGGATCTACACTGTTTGCCCAAGCATGATCTGGATCTACACTGTTTATCAATGCATGATCTGGATCTACACTGTTTGCCCACACAATAAAGTTGTGACTATGGAGGAAAGGGTTAATGATGGAATGTTAAACAGTCTTGGCATGCTGATGCAGTGGTAATATAAAGGTCAATTCAATGAGGTTGTAAAGGACATTGACAGATAACTGTAAGTATGCTATAACCCTTAACTCCATTTATAAGCTAATGGGGCTCCAAGGGTAATTGCGCTGCTTGCAGCACCAATGTGGCAGATTTGGGTTTGGTAAAGAGTAGCCTCGACCAGGATTTGAACCTCGGACTTCCATTACTGCTCATGAACAGGCTCCCATCAAACTGAGCCTGCAGTATTTTGATATTTTGTCATGTCTGGTGGCTTTCGGAGTTCTCTTTTCATCTTTTTTTTAACTACTATGTTTATCAACAAAACAACCGATATTTCACATATTTTCTCAAAACCAGATTAATAAGCTATGTGAATTACAGTTGAAATTAAAAATTGAATGAGTGTTATATCTTACAGCCAAAATAGAAACTTCTTTAAGGCATTTTCAACATTTGTAATTATTTTGATAATAAAATGCAGATTTTCGTTTTAGTGTTTGTTAACAGGTCAGTAGAAATTGCAGCATCAACAACATTAGTTTCAGTAGATGGAAGATTCTGTCAATGCTTAATACAGGTTTGACCATATATGGTGTAAAGGGTTAAAACTACAATTTGACTTTCAACATTTTCAAGGCTTACAACCTGTATGGAACTTCTGTAATGTTAGCATTTTACTTGGTGATTAATATTTCCTTAGCATTACTGTTTTAGGTTCCTGTATGATTTCATTAGCATTACTGTTTTAGGTTCCTGTATGTGTATATTAATTTATGCCTCAAATTTACTAATGTAGGGATTAAGTATTTTCTGTAACAGAAATTCAAAGGTAAAGAAAGAATATTTTTAAAAAGTTTAAGTTAAAATATTATTTATTTTGGTATTAATATTTTGAGTAGATATATTGAATATAATACATGTAATTATTATGTCTTCTTAAACTGCTTAGTGTGGTAAGGCCAGCTTTGTGGCACCATCTTCATTCAAAGATTAAGAAAGAAGAATTTTGAAAAGTTTAACAAAATATTTATTTTGATATTAATATTTTGAGTATTTAATATGTATGTTTTCAAAAATGATCAGTCAGGAGTCCAGCTTTTTGGAACAGGCTTGGCCTGCGAATGCAGTGGTAAAGTGGTAACAGTAAGTATGGTTAAACTAGAAAACATCTTGTTGTGTGTCCAGCAATATTAATAATGTCAGTACTGTTATCAGTTATATGTCAGTACTGTTATCAGTTATGTCAGTACTGTTATCAGTTATGTCAGTACTGTTATCAGTCATATGTCAGTACTGTTATCAGTTATATCGCCCTTTGAAGGCCGTTGAGGTAATTGTATTTATGTAAATACTGAGTTGCGCTCAACCCGGGGCTAGGTGGCATGAACAGTATGCACTTCCTTTACTGCTCAAGAACAGGCTTAAACTGTGCCTGCAATATTTTGATTGTTGGTCATCTTTTTCGGCTTTTGAAGTTTCCTTTTCATCAGTCTATTTGTTTCTAAACTATGCTTAAAAAATACACCCGACACACTATTTCACATATTTTCCCAAAATATAATTAATAATATTTTCTGAATTGTGGTTAAAAAAAAATTGAATGTGTTTATATCTTACAGGCAAGTCGGAAAGGCATTTTCAATAATTAAATGAATAATTTAATAAGAAATTATTTTTAATATAAAAGATGCCCATTTCTTATGAGGGTTTATTAACAGGTTATTTAGGTCAGTAGAGCATGCAGCATCATCATCTGTGGCTGTACAAGGAAGTTGCAGTGTTGTAGAAGAATAGAGGTATTTATTCTGAAATTTAACCCTTTAGTTCATAAATGGGTTTTATCACATGCACAACAATTGTAGACCAAGATCAGCTGACACATCCATGCAATCTTATCTGGATCTACACTGGTTTCTTATTGGTCAGAAATAACCTAATGAACCTAAAGCAAATATTGTAGATCCTGATCAGATGGCACGGATGTGCTGGTTTCTCTTGATCTACACTGTTCACCCAAATTCCAGGGAGTAAAGGGTTAGTAGCCAGTCCATCTCCTGGCTACAACAAGTACATAACAAGTGGTTGCGCTAAACCTGGGCTTAGGGCAACATGAACAGTAATGTGCACTTCAATAACTACTCGATGAACAGGCTCCATTTAACCGAGCCTGAAATATTTTGATTATTTGTCATGTTAGTGGCTTTCGGAATTCGTCTTAATTTGCTTATCCAAAAACAATTCATTTGTTTCTAAACTATTCTTTACAAAAAACATCCGACAATGTGTATATATCATTTTGCCATTTTCCTAGAATCAGATTGACGAGGTAGGGTATCTTACAGCCAAAATGGAAAGCATTTTCAACAATTGTAAAAAATGTATAATTTGAGCATAATATGCAGATTTTCTTGTGAGTGTTTTTACATGTAGCAGTACTCAGTTCAGTAGAGATTGCAGCATCAGCATCATCAGTGGCAGCAGATGGAAGTTCCAGGAGTGATGTAGAAGAATAGAGGTAATTTGTTTGAAAATGAGCCAGTCTCGGACAAAATGATATTGATCACATTCTTAAAATTTTTGGATGCTTAGTCCCCACTATCATAATTTTTTTATCATATATGTCAAATGCTTGTTAGTTGTAATTAATTTGAATGATAACTGTTTTGATTATTCAAATATGAATGAGATTAAATTTAGCATGTTTCATTCTCAATATACAAATAATTAAATATTTACTGTTAAATGGGGATTTAAAACAATGCATTTTAATGTGGCCTTAGGGTCATTTTATCAGAGACTGGCTCAAATTTAACCCTTTACTCCATGTATATAGGTTTTACCCCATTCCTCTATCAACACTATATGCCTATGGGATAAGGTGATCTGGATCTACACAGGTTGTTTTTTGGTCATGTGCCAGCTAATCTGCATCTACACCGTACACCTATGGGATAACAGCCATATTCCATGGAGTAAGGGGTTAATAGTAGCCGGTCCAGCACCTGGCTACAATGAACTGGTTGGCATCCAGTGATACCCCCGCTAGAAGCGGATAATACTTCATGCTTGCAAAACATGCCATCTGAAAAACTACACAACTAAAATTGAATGATTAAATTATTAAAGACACTGTTTTTAGCCATAGGCTGTCATATTTAGTAAAAAAAAAATAGCAAAGTATTTTCTGAAAGGTTCCCAAAAGAACAAAATAGAGATGAAAGCAGGAGACTAACCTCTTATTGCAAGCATCTGATTGGTTGAAATTCAGTCTAGTCTCAATATGGACCAATCAGATGCTTAAGTTTTGAGACTGGTGTCTAGGTTTTGTAACTTTAACTTAACATTTCTAAACAATAGTAAGAGGAAGCTGAATATTCAGCAGTGAGCAACAGCAGTCTTTGCACTAACAACCCCTGTCTAACATATTGTGAATGTACAAGTTTACTAATTATGTTTGTCATATTGACAGTCCTTCTATTAAACGATTTGAATATATACGGTTGGTTACATCAGCATTAATTTGAACCTTTTTTAACTGGAACAGCATGCATAGAACATGCATTCATTATCATACATACATTTAACCTTGTACATTTACAATATTCCAGACTTTTCACGCTCTTTACTTGTTCCCTATATCCCAAGCCACCTTTACACCTGACCACAACCTTTCCCTATAGCCCATGCCCATCTTCTTTACAACTGACCACACCCTTTCCTTATAGCCCAAGCCAATCTCTTTACACCTGACCACATCCTCTTCTATATAGTGAATGCCTATATTACTTCATTGCACTCTAATCATAGCTGTGGCTGCTCATTGCTGACATCTAAGCAAATCTGTTAAATGGACCCAGAAGGCATATACTATGTGAAGTGTGAAATAAAATGTTATTAATTACTGTTTTTTACCAGTGAACACTTGATATTTATGTTCTGTCACCCGGAATTATCAGTAGCCAATTCTAAATTTGAACTCAGATCTTTTTGAATTGGTAACCTTGAAATTCAGATGTGTAGTTTTCAGTTGTGTATGTATTTGCAAGTATGGAGGGGGACCAGGAACCATGGACTTTTTTATAACTGTGAAAGCTTCAGTTCATAAAGCTGTATTAACCCTTATTCTATACATACAGGTTTTGTCGCATAAGCAAATAGTGTAGGTCCAGATCAGCCAGCACATCTATGTAATCAGGCCCCGAGGTTATAAAACTTTTGAGAACGTTCTCCATGCTCAGTTTTCAGCTCCATGCTCAGTTTGAGCATGAATCTCCGGTGAGATCGGAGTTTGAGCTCAGAGTCCGTTTCTGAGTTGAGTTTGATTTTTTGTTTATAACCTCGGGGCCAGATCTAGATCTACACTGTACTAATTGATCAGAAACAACCTAATTAATAAAAATGGGAACAGTGAAAATCCTGATAAGATGATCTACACTGTTCACTCAATCATGCCTGAAAGCATATCTATGGAGTAAAGGGTTGACTTAAATTGTTTATTTGCTTGTCTTATGTCCCTGATCAGGGAGGGTCAGGTATATATTATAGTGATCGCTTTGCCCGTCTGCCTGGTATGTTCATCAGAGATCTGGTGTCCGCAGCATAGTTTACCAACCACTCAAAGGATTTCAATGAAACTTTGCATTAGTGTTCACCTAAAGAAAGAAAGAAATCGGAGTGTTACATCTAAGAAGCATGGCCCTAACTCGTATGTCAAGGTCACACTAAAGGTTTTAATGTCAAAATTTCTGCAAAAGGCTAGATACAAGTTTTGAGTCAGTTTTGCTGTGTTTTGTTCCTGAAAAATTTACCT
This sequence comes from Corbicula japonica, assembly GCA_038501625.1. Classification (NCBI taxonomy): domain Eukaryota; kingdom Metazoa; phylum Mollusca; class Bivalvia; order Venerida; family Cyrenidae; genus Corbicula; species Corbicula japonica. Next base: position 798,563 of record JAZAYU010000111.1, on the reverse strand, counting down.
AAATAAATTATTGTGCATTGACCTAATACATCTTGTTTTAACAAGTTAGATGTTTGAATGATTTAAACTTGACAATTACAACATCCTGTATATAATGAAATCATTGAAGACATGTGACATCATTTAATCAGCCAAATTTAAAATACCGGTACTAACCCTTTTCTTCATGGAATATGACTGTTATCCCATGGGTTACAAGCAATGTAGATCCAGATCAGCCAGCACATTTTTGCCATCCGATCAGGATCTACACTGTTTTCTTTCAGATTCATTAGGTTATTTCTAACCTAGAAGCAACCAGTGTTGATAAAGATCTGGCTCCAAGGTTGTAAAACTGAGATTGGAAACCAGTCTCTAATCTCAAGCATCTGATTGGCTGAAATGGCGACCAGTCGCTGGTTGCACATGCAAGAACTTCCCTGTATATATTGAGTAAAGGGTTTAACACAAATTTTTGTTGTATTTATCCAAAATTGAACCCAGAAAGAAATTTACTGAATGAAAAATAGATTATTTCTCCTTGTTTTTAAATAAAACTTTTTTTTTATTTTGGATTCAAAAGTTAAATCATTTTGACCTTAGTGATGTAAAAATGGCCTATACACATTCTTTGAAATGATACTGAAGGTCTTTTTTCATAATAATTAAGTGCAATTTTCAATAATGTTTAAAGTAAAGATAGCTGCATATTAATTTTATTTGTGAATATACTGCTTTGTCCAAGATGTGCAAAAACGTATCCACCTCATTCTATACTTCACAAAAATAAAACAAAAGTTACCAGTTTTATACCTAAAATTAAAAAAAAAATTTAAAATGAAAATTCAAAATGCTTTATTCATGTTATTTGAGTTTATTTGCATTTTCTTTTGTATTTATTACCTAGTACCAAAATCTACAATCACAACTGAGTTAATATTTCCCCTATTTATACACCCATAGGGACGTATAATGATATTGCTTTGGTGTCCAGCTGTCTGTCTGTCAATCCATCTGTCCATTAGCAATTTCCCTTCCGCTCTGTAACTCTTGAACCCCTTGAAGGATTTCAACGAAACCTGACACAAATGTTAACCACATTGAGATGACATGCAGAAGCCATGTTCAGGGTTGCTCGCTTCAAGGTCAAACCTAGGGGTCAAAGGTCGTATTACTTTGTTTCCCTTCCGCTCATAACTTCTTGAACCCCTTGAAGGATTTTGAAGAAACCCGACACAAATGTTAACCACATTGAGACAATATGCTTAAGCCATGTTCAGGATGGCTCACTTTAAGGTCAAGGTCAGACTTAAGGGTCAAAGGTGGACTTTATTTCCCTTCTGCTTTGAACCCCTTAGGGGATTACGAAGAAACATGACACAAATGTTTACTACATTAAGACGACGTTTAAAAGCTTTGGTGACCGGATAAGTCAGTAGATCTTAAATTTAATAAATAAAATTAATGTTGTCAATAAGAACACAAAACATTTGTTCATTAAACAACTAGCCCATGATAAACAGCACTAGAATTTCCCAAAAATTCCAATTACTTCCATTTCAAAATACAGTGTTTTGAAATCCTTTATAAATTGTAATTTGAAGTAGCCCCACATTTTTAGCTAATCAGAAGCTATGAAAATTCAAATTCCTGAGCGATTTATTTCAATAGAACTCCTTGTGATTTTCCAATGAACAAAATAGATCAAACTATTTTCAACAGAGCATGCACATGGCTTACACGCTTAGGGTCACTTCTAAGTTGAAAACAGTCTATTTACCATTTCCTCCATTGATACACCTTTTTTGCTAGGGCGAACAGTTTAGATCCAGATCAGCCAGCACATCTGTGCCATCTGATCAGGATCTAAACTGTTCGCTTTTTTATTCATTAGGTTATTTCTGACCAAAATGCGACCAGTGCAGATCCTGATCCTATGGCACGGATGTGCCAGCTGATCTGGATCTTCACTGGTTGCACATGCGTAAACATGTGTATATATGGAGGAAAGGGTTATTGATGTTTCTATAGAAAATAGAACTCTGCACTTGTACTAGCTTCTATTATCTATATAAACATTTTAATAGATTGTATTCTATACGTAGACCTTAGTTCTTTGTCTGGAAGATTCTGTGCACAATCAGTCAATCAGATGCTTGAGATTTGAGACTGGTTTCCAATCTCAGTTTTATAACCTTCAACCCTGATGACACAAAAATAAAATGAATTTTTATATTTTTTTCCCCCATAAAGGGAGGCATATAGTAATCACACTGTCCATCCATCAGTCCATCCGTCCGATTGTCTGTCAGCCCTCCTGTCACAAAAACAGTGTTGGCTATAACTAATATGAAACTTACTGTTGATAATAACTTTAAAATTACTTGTCCTATTAACTTAATACTTGGAATATGTCATTTGCATGAACAAATCCATCTTAGACAACATAAATGACTTTTTGATTATTGTTTGAGTTATGCCCCTTTAAATGAATAATATGAAACATAATATTACTTATAACTTTGAGAGTACTTGTCTTATCTACTTAATACTTGAAATATATCATCCGTATGAACAAAGACATTTGTCACAGCAAGAATGATACATCCTGTTTGACTATTTTTTGAGCCAGCCCTTTAAAATGATTTTCTCCTTAAATTTAATGTTGCTAAAAACTGAGTACTTGTCCCATAGGCTTAATACTTTTTATAGTTGTGCCTTTTTCAAATATCTGTTGCCTGAAACTTTAAATGTTGCCTATATTAATTGGAAAGTACATGTTGTTTTGACACAATACTTGGAATGAATCACCTGCATTAGCAAAGTCATATCTGTTTCCAGTTATGCCCCCTTTTAAAAGACTTTGATCTGAAACTTAATTTTGCTAGTAACATTAATTAAGGAATGATTCTTATTTTGGTGCGGTTCATGCAGATTGGACGTGCACGCGAGAGCTGGCAAATCCATAAAGCGCGCTAGCGCTTTATGATAAATTTGCCAGCTCTCGCGTGCACGCCCAATCTGCATGAACCGCACCAAAATAAGAATCATTACTTATATTTACATTTTATTCATTTTTTTCTTTAAATAAACTTAAGTCGAACGCTTTCAAAAATTAGTATTAAGTGAAAAGGGAGAGTAATACGTGGGAGTTTTCAACAGTAACAGCCATGACGTTACTGACGTCATTACAGGTCATGCGGTTCATGCAAAATGAACCGAATTTTTTTAAACGAAGAAATCAATAGGAATGTAAATATAAGAAATTGTGCTACTGACATAATACCTTATGTGTTATCTGCACAAAGAAAGCTGTATTTGATAGCAAGAATGATAACTCAATGTACTGACTGACTAACCAGATTTACCTATTTTTAAGTTATTCTCCTTTCAGATCATTTTTAAATGACTAATGTTTTTACTTGAAAACTAATGTGGCTTATACTTATCCAAGTAATTTTTTATGCCACCGGTATCTAGTGACTGCCCATCCCTCAGTGCATCCTTCTGTCCGTACTTCTGTCTGGTTGACCAGTTGCGGCATGTTGAATATTTCTCAATTTCTACATAGAGCATTAGCATGAAAGTTTCCACACTTACTAAGCAATGCTCAGCTCATTACCCTGACAAGTTAAATAACTCTGGGTAGTATCCCCATTTTGTAGTTGGAGAAATTGGTTAACATGTTTTGGCAAGTTGAATATTTCTGAATTTCTACAGATACCATTGGCATGAAAGTTTACACACTTACTAAACAGTGCACAGGTCATGACTCTGACAAGTTACATAACTCTGGCTAGCTTATTTCTTGGGTAGTCTTCCCATTTTGCCAAGAAGACCCATAATTCTTACTCATATCTGCATCATCAACAAAACCCATAACACTACCTAAAACATGTTTCTGCCCCTACTAAGGGGAGGCTAGAGTTGCACTCGTCCGTATGTACCTAGGTTTTCCAAATGTTTTGGCATAGACAACTCCTGCTAAACTATCAGGCAGATTTCTTTCAAACTTGCACATATAATTAAGCAGGATGTGTAAATGATCGTTAAGAAAGGAATTATTCCTGCGACCATTTTTACCAGAGTTACGGCCCTTTGTTATTACAAATGTTGTTGCAGCAGTAGGGAAATCAGTGTCCAAGGACACATTCTAGTTTGAAGTTATGCCCCTTTTGCACTTCAATTTTGAATTAACCAAAATATCCACTGGGTCCATATATTTAAATCTATATGAGTTGTCAACTTAAAAGTTGGAATACACAGGCACTGTCATAATCTTCAACATAAACAATAAGACCTATAACTCTGCAACAATTATTTTCAAGTTATGCCCCCTTTTCACTATGATTTTGTCTAAATGTTGTATGCACTTGGCAGATAACTTTGGAACTAATAGTGATAGTAACTTCAAACTTAAAATACATTTCTTACATCATTCTCTCTATCACTTTCAGCACTTTGAGTTTTGTGTTAAAGTTTTTTTAACATTATTCAAGTGATTGATATTGGTCTTAAAATAATGTCCTCAGTCATAAATTACTAACAAGTTTTCAAACTCCACCTAAGTTCAATTTTATAGTATTATATTAAGATGTTATTTCTGTTATTTAAAATCAAAATTTCCTCTCTCACTATTCGCTTGTTAATATTATTACTGTTCGCACATAAGTGGTTGGCCATAATTTTAGTTTTTATAATTATAAATGCATGTATTTTAAATGAATCGAATAGTCAAGCGTACTGTCTATTCTGAAAGCTCTTGTTACTTGAGTTAATACTCTTGGGTTATTTTAAAGTAAGTTCTTGTATCATAAACTTATACACATTCTGATTATTCCTTTTAAACTTCGCACAATTGATATTGCAACATGATGAGATGGTCGTCAAGAAAAGCATTTTACTTGAGCCTGTTGTTTAAAGAGTTATGGGCCCTTGTTTTTTTCAGTTTACATGTATTAAATCTTGTATTGCGAACACCTCATTCGCTGACAGAATGTAAATGCAATCTTTGTCAAACTTATATTTGTTTATGATGTCAATAATAAATTATTATATAAAAATCTGCACAATGGGGCATTAATGTCCTATGAACACAGTTTACCAATTTTTCACCGCAAAATAACCTTAAGTAAAATGAAGAAAGACATGAAAAGAGAAATACTAAAACTCGCTAGGAAAATAGGCCAAAATTAACTACAAATATTCATCGCTTCGTCTTGCGCTTTGTCTTATGTCTGTTCACTTACTATGTAGCGATATCTTGTGTTTGTTCACTTGATGCGTTATTTCGCTTTGCTTCTGTTTGCTATTTCGTATAACGTATATGTAGCTTTGATTTTGCTTGGCTTCTACCCGCTTGATTTTTGTTGTTGTTGTTAATTTCAAAATGTCGCTGAAATTGAATTTTGCTCTTGAAATAATTTTTTAAGCAATTTTTTAAGATTGGAAAAGCACATAGTCTTATGGATTTCTTCTCGCCATTCCCACCCACCCCCTCCAAGTCTGAGTTAATTTTTTAGTGTCATTATAGGATAAGAATTATCACTAAACTAGAATGCATTGTTTTAAATGAAAGTAACATATAGTTCCATCTACAAGAACGATCTGAAATATTCACAAACTCATAAAAGGATCTAACTTTGATGTAAGTTTGTCTAGAGGGGACGTACATTCTTAGTTGCTCACTCAATGTGCGTCCCCTCTAGCATGAGATCGTGGATCTGCACTGAAAAGTTTAGGATAAATTAGTTTAAGCTGCATATGGATTCATATCCTGAGACCGAATAGTAATCATTTCAATTTCTCTCTACAAGAAGTTTGCTCGATTTATGTGATCAAAAGAATTGAATATGCCGCTCATTTCATTTTGTACTGAAATTGCTAACCTCGTCGTCTTCATCCATATAACACTCGATAAAGGCCTTGCTTTTTGTAAAGAGAAAAAAAACGCGATAAAGAACACCTTTGAGTTTGGCAAAAAGTGATCTTAATAAGGGATCGTCATTATTTTGGGATGGAAAATAGTGCAAAACAATAAAATGGGACATTAGAATATTGGTCATATTACATGTATTATCGAGGTGGTCTAAATTTCGGGTAATATTAATGAGGGTGTTTTACTGTATATTTAGATTAAAGTAGTCGTTATAATTTCGGTATAAAAAGAACATTCGGTTGTCATCAGCGCTTCTTTGATCTTACATTTAAACTTCTATGTTCCTGTCTCTTTCCAGGTGAGACGGATTTGGAAGCTTTCAATGCTTAACTTCCAGCACAGTCTGCGAGCAGCGCATTTCTGGGTGAGGATACGTCAGCTTTTTCCGATACTGTGTTCTTTTATGACGTGCCCCGGTGGACAGTGATGTCCTTCCTTCCTCGCCCGTGAGTAGAATGACACTGTTTTGATGGTTATTACAATACCGCCAAAGAAACATTCAGAATTTCAGGGCCTAATTTGGGATTAAAGACTAAGCCAGTGCCTAACAATTCGGGTCATAATATTACGCTATAAATGAAATTTCTTGCTGGTATAAATTCGCGCAGCTGCAATATTCTCATAAGATAATTCAATGCTTTGTTAAATTCCGCTAGGGTTTAATTTTGTGCACTTTTAATTGACATGATGAAAAAAAATGAAACCAAAATACAAAGTATGGCTATATTAAAAAGTTCATTAAAAGAGATTTGAATTGGACTCTGTGTCGGGATGACCTTTAAAGACTTTAACGTGTAAGCCTACTAGTATTCTTTGTTTTATGGTAGAGATCTTCGGACCATTGACCTTTTGCCTTTTTTCCATCATTCAGATAACATATGTTTGCCTATCATCACCCTGTGCCAATCGACCAAGTTTGACTTCGTAACCACTTTGTAAATTGGGCAAAAAAAATGTCACAAGTTAATTATTGTTTAGCTTTATGATACATTTTTGCATTTTACTAAATATCAAAACGTAAATATTACGAGTGGTTTGCTAAAATTTTCCTGGTTAAAAACCTGGCCTGTTTTATAATTTACGTGATCATTTTACGATTACAGCAGAGGAACATGATTTTAATAAAACAGTTCTATTAAATTTGTAATCACTGACCGTACAACAGAACGGCATTTAACACATACCACATGTACACTATCGACACAGGTAGAAATGTATAGTTGCACCGATTACTATAAACAAATTTGACACACTTTTACATGCGAGTGATAACAAGTACACGTCGACTATTTCATAGAACAATAAGAGAACAAAGAATCATGCATCTAATATTTGTGTATGGGACTTTAAAATCTGGATGCCCAAATCATTATTTGTTGACGGAAGAGAAAAGCGGCGTTTGTAAACCGCATGGAATAGCATATACCAAAGAGAAGTATCCGCTAGTCGTTGCATCACGGTACAACGTACCGTACCTGCTTTATAAACCAGGTGTTGGGCATGTACGTAGATTTATATCAGCTCAACAGTAATATGAATATTTTAACTTAATTGTTAATTTCAAATCGACAGCAGCGGATCTACATAATGATCATAGACCTTAAAATTGCTGGTTTGGTGTGTTTGTATCTGTTACACCACATCCCCAATCCATGTATAAAGCTATGTTATATTCTATTGATAGTTTGAAAGGTCGCTATCTTTATTAACCCGTTTGACAGTTAACAAACACAATTTACTTAGCTCAAGAAAGTATTGTTTAATTGACCTTAGTGACCAAACTAAAAATGGTGTGAACTGATAAAGGGGAAATAACTCTGATTAAAAAATAACGATTTTCGTCTTTCGATTCTGCAAAAGCCATCCAGTTCCATATTCAAGTGTTTTCCCATCATCAAGAGAAAAGACTCAGTAACCAAAATCTGATGACTCGCATGATAGAATTATCATGGCGTTTCAACAGAAAATTGGAAACTGAGGCCCTGGCCTTTCAAAATAGGGAAATATATGCGCGATAATCGATTATTTTCAATTTGGGAGAACAAAATTCATTGAAATATCGGTATAGTTTATCAATTTGAATAGTTATAAGTATTTTCAACTTAAATATATTTTGAAAGCATTTTTTGAGACTTCAATTTCCAAACTCCCCTTAGAGGATTTCGATCCATTTATGGATATCTTACCTGCATTTTGGGAAGAGTCTCTGCCTTATTTGGGAAAATATAATATATATTCGGATTGGGGAGTGGCCTTATACCGGCCTAAGATTATATAAGGATGAATAGCCCTGTTTAAGAAACAGTGCGTATTGAAATGATCTTATGAATGCGCAAGTGACCTGAAAATCCGCCCGAAAAGTGTGTTTTTCAACCGTTTAATTACTTTAAGTCGGTTCTTAAAAAGTTATGAAAATCTTAGCAAGGGTGCAAAAAGGCATTTAAGGAGCCAATAAATTTGGTGTAGTAGACTACAGCACTGGTCTAATTCTATTGAGAACTTCTAAATTGTGAAATGCTTAAATATTCGTCTTCAAACTTAGAAAAATAAGTTTTCTTATTTTTAATAAAAATCGTAAATGATGTCTTGGTTTAAATAGGATTAATGAGGTAGGTTACTGTCGGCCTCACGTCTCTCATCGCACTGAGCCATCCTTAATTGGACCCCACTAAAACATTTTCTTTTTTTCTTCAGACTGTTGAGTATTGTTTTGCTCTGTGCCATGCCACTATTCATACATAGTGCATGTATATTTGTACACGCCTCCCACCAAAAAAACCGTTTGCGAAAAAGCAACTGCAAAACACATACGTTTTAAAGGTTGGCCTTAGATTAAAGGCCTCGCGGGGTTGGGTTGTTAATCTTAGAAATATCCAGTCATTTTTAGGAAGGTGAAATGCTTTTCATTCTACAGAAACGAAAGCTGGACGGTCGCCACAGGACATAACTGTTACAATAATGTTTAATAAAAACAAACAAAACTATCTTAGTCGCTAAAAAGTTGAAATATACATATCAGGAATAGCCACATTCAGAATACAGTTTTTCCACGCAACAAAACTGCAGCGATGAAAAGAGGGCACGGATTTATATGATCATTAAAAAAAACACGAATATTTAACGAAAAAATGAGAATGGTGTGCAAACAAGGTTCTAGTTCTCTTGCATTGGGGCATCACCGTAAAATGTCTACGGTATTTTTTACATTTTAGATTTTACTATTTTTGATACTATTTTACACTTATCTTTTACTTTCTCTTACCTTAAAACTGATTTTGTTACACATTTTGACTATATAATGGTATTTTTACCACGAAATGGATGCTAATTAATGTTGTCTGCGCAACCTTATGACGTCATCTCAAGAATGTATGTCGTCTCTTTGAAGATACGTTTTCCCGTGATGCGCCCCAAAGTTTGAAGATACGTTTTCCCGTGATGCGCCCCAAAGTAACAATTTGCCTATTAATAAGTTCATGTTTACTGTTTTTTACCAGAACGTGGAAGGAGAACTGTACGAAGTGGACGATACACGACTAGAAGTTTTAGACAATCTGGAAAACCATCCCAAGTTGTACACCAGGCAGTATATTGTCGTCAGAACGAAAATAGGTCACCCGGGACAAGAAGAAATCCGCGCGCAGGCATACTTCCTAGGGAAGTTTAGGCCCCATTTGTTGGAGCTCCCTATGCTGGAAAGCTACAAAGATTCGATTGACGGGAAAAAGTACTATCCCCCAAAAGATCGGGATGTTCCGGCCCCTGTTTGGTGGTATGAAGTGAGTACGGATTATGAAAAGGACAGTTAAACCGAAATGTGCTACTGCAAATGATATTAAGATGCCTTGACGTGCCATACATCTTTATTATTACTAATATGAAGATAATGATATTTTCAAAATCAAATGATATTTTCTTTAGATTTATAAAATACAATACATATATATATATATATATATATATATATATATATATATATATATATATATATATATATATATATATATATATATATATATATATATATATATATATATATATATATATATATTATCTAGACCCGTGATCACAATATTTTCTGCTGACATTAAATATAAAAAATAATACCTACGGTCTAAATGAAAGATTAGAAGAATGAAACTCTTTTGAAAAAACGGACTGCTAGTGTGATAATACAATAAATACTGTTTTAGTCTGGTTATTTAACCCTTAACTCCATATATACAGGTTTTATCGAACATGCAAACACTTTAGCTCCAGATTTGCTAACATATTCTTGCGGGATGATCTGTGCCCAAGGTTATACGAGGGTTGATCAAAAATAAACCGGATTTTTGCTCTCAAATAAAAAGTTTCCTTTGAAACAACCAAATCTTTACACCAATAGAAATTCCAATTTATATGCAAACAGTTGATCCAACTTTTAATTTGAAAAACGCATACTTCTATTCATAATCACGAATGAAGAAACCATGGTAACGCCATCACGGCGCAGCGCATCATTTTTCTTTTACGTCCGAAGTTTAAAATTGTTTACTGTTGTTTCCAATCATGTTTTATACGTAAAAATCCACGAAAACGTCGTGCCGTTATTTTTTGACGTTATCGCAAAATATGACGTAATTGCATAAACGCATATGGTAGCAATTGGATTTTTAATATCGTACGCTGAATGCAAATTGCGTTACAAATGGCGTCAACAGAAAAAACTTGAAATACGGGCAATAAATATTTTTTGCCAGCAGCAAGGCGACACTCGGTCTAAAACTTTTGAAAAAAAGTTTAGCTATGCATGGGATGCATGCACTAAGCCGAACAGTGGTTTTTTGATTGGCACAAATATTTTAGAGAAGGCATCACCGACAAAGAAGGAAGAGGAAGAAAGAAGAAAGAGACAACGACGTAAGTGACGTTAATGTCGAATGCGTTGGAAAACGACATGCGTTTAACGATTAGGGCGTTGATGGCAAAATTCGATGTAAGCTACGGGACCATGCAGACTTTTCTTACATGAGATTTGAAAATGTGAACGTTAAGATTTTTTTTATTATAATAACACTTTTTTTTTTCAATTACACGATGTCTTGAATAATTGAAACTTAGGATATCGACGATCTTCGTTCCAAACCTTGCAAAATATGCATTTTCATAATGAAAAATACATGTTTTAACAATTTAGTTAATCGTGAATACTTATTTTATCTGAATATTATTTTTTATATGTTTCTAAAACGGAAATGCATTATTTTTAGGTTTAACAATACCTGATTACTATCACTAGGTGCACGCGCGCTGGGTCCCGCGTCTCTTAAAAGACACGGAGATGGTCCGTCGCGTGCAGGATTCAACAGCCTTCCTTCGTAGAGTGAACCGAGAAGGGGACGACTTCCTCAGTAACAACATAACGACGGACAAAACCTGGCTATGGTTCTATGACCCAGAAACCCGGTCACAGTCGAGACGCTGTAATAACGCGCAACGTCAACGACGTCACCAGTGTCGTCTTACCGTGCGCCGTGACACCAGACATATGCTCACGCAAATCTCTCTATTTCCATTGTTTGTAAATGTTTTTGAAAATTGTTTTCTGTATTCTGTAGCGGATTGATTCCGCAAAGTGTTATATGTATTTTTATTTATCCTGATGAAATATTCTACTTGCTATTTAAATAATCCGGTTTATTTTTGATCAACCCTCGTAAAACTGAGCATGGAAACCAGTCTCAAATCTTAAGCATCTCATTGGCTGAAATGGCGACTGGTCGCCATTTCAGCCAATCAGATCCTTTAGATTTGAGACTGGTTTCCAATCTCAGTTTTATAACCTCCAGCCCAGGATTTATGCTGTTCACTTCATGGTTAGAATATCTTAATGAATCAGAAAGTTAACAGTGAAGATCCTAATAAGATAACAGGGATGTGCTGGGATCTACCCTGTTTGCCTATGGGAGAACGGGCGAATCACATGAAGTAAAATGTTAAGTACCGGTACTTAGAAGTGTTCAGAAAAATAGCAGTAAGAATGAAAACTAGTTAAAATTAAAATATTCATTATGCTACTTTTTTAAAATTCAAGCGTATCGTATGTGCATAGAAGGCGTGAAGGAACACTGCCGACAATTTCTCTTTGTCGCTAAATATATAACATCAAAATTTATGTTGAGAAATAATAATGTGAATCAGAGGTAACGAAGTTGAGATGAATCACATATCATATATGTTGTTGTAAGTGCCATAATGTGTAGTCATTTCATAATATCATAAGTCTTAGAAGTCCTATTTTGAAACGCAAGTCATACCCAATATATAAACATCATAATTTATGTTGAGAAATGATAATGTGAATCAGAGGTAACAAAGTTGAAATGAATCAAATATCATATATGTTGTTTTCAGTGTCATAATGTGTAGTCAGTTCATAATATCATAAGTCTTAGAAGTCCTATTTTGAAACGCAAGTCATGTCCAATATAGAAACATCAAAATTTTTTGTTGAGAAATGATAATGTGAATAAGAGGTAACGAAGTTGAAATGTATAACATATCATATAATGTTGTTTTCAGTGATATAATGTGTAGTCAGTTCATAATATCATAAGTCTTAGAAATCCTATTTTGAAACGCAAGTCCTACTCAATATTGTTCACTGTATTAAATCTTTAATGTAAGAAACTGTAGTTTTCACTTCAAATATAAAATAGATATTGAAAAATTCTTATGGTGTCATGGCCCTTTAAAGTAATAACTTTTAGTACAGATTTTCGAGAAAATATGTTCATTTCCAATGAGTATCAACTATTTTTCAACATATTTAAAAACTAGAGGTAACGCAAGTCTTACTCGATTTGTTAACTCAAAAGTTCAGGAAAACGTAGTATTTCTATTTTTGTTCATTTGAAATACATGTGTTTAATGTTTTGCAGAAATTTATCGAGAAAATACCTCGGATTTCAAACCAGTATTAAACAATTTATTTTTTTATATTAAAAACAACTACAGTATTTACTGTTTACTGCTCAAGGTTAAATAAGTACCAAGTTAATCACACATTATTGTGTAGTCTACATTATTTACTACTCAAAGTTTGCTAAGTACCAAAAATATTTTTGTATCTATCTTTTGCTGTATGCTTGTTATAAGTTTTAATTATTTTTATGCACTTGACCAGTAATCTGTAAAACAATATATAATAATGTTCCTATATGTAATGTATTTCAGGGTTTATTTAGACATTTACATAACTGTCTACACTATAATTCTCATTTTTTAAGTATCAAATCTTAAGCATCTGATTGGCTGAAATTAAGACTTATCTCCATATCACCCAATCAGATTCTTGAAATTTGAGACTGGTTGCCAATCTAAGTTGTTTGAACCCTGGCCCATTTTTGTAATAATTTAATTGAACTTAAGTCCCTCCCATGAGGAAAATCCATTAACTGTCTCATATTTATAAAGTACTATTTTATCTGAAACAAGCGTAGAAGAGTCGCCATGTTGTATTAATATTGTTCTTGTTTGTTTTGAGAATTGCTATACTAGTTTGTTTATGTTAATGATGTGAATTAAAAACTCATAAACGTATGTCTTAAGTTCATCAGTTTGTGAGATTATGGCGGGTCTGTTTTAGTCCAATTATCCCGATAACTATTATTATAATTTAGTAATAATAATAATAATAATAATAATAATAATAATAATAATAATTATAATTATTTTATTTTATTTTATTTTTTTATTATTATTAAGTGGGAGGCAGATAGATTTGCACCCGTCTTCCGTTTGTCCGTCAGTCCGTACGTCTTCCCAATCTTGTGACATCAACTCCTTATTAGATATCTGGCGGTTACCTTTTAAACTTGCACATGATCAGGTCAGGATGTGTGGATGGTGATAAGAGAAAAGATTTTTCCTGCCAACAGAGGGCGCCATGGCGCTCTTTTAATATAACCATTACGCTTGAACTTTGTATTATTGCTTTAAACAAGAAAACGTAAATCAGCAAAATGCTGTTCTACAAACGGTTTATCCGTATTATGGTTTATTTCAAGTCAGTGTCTTTAGCTACCCCTGTTTCCATGATATGTGTAAGTATAACATGATTCAGTGTATTAGTGTAGAAGATGGCATTAATGTCACATTTCATCCATAGATATTGCTCGTAAATATTATCTTTATCTCGAAATTATGTGATTATATTCAGTGAACATTTTAACAAAACACATACATGAAAAACACGAAAACAAACACATATTAAATACAGTCGAGCATATGAGCAAAACATGATAACAGGCAGGTAAGCCAATATAAAAGTTTAAAAAAAAAAACACAAAAATAAAGTAAAACCAAGTTGATACCTGTTACGTACACGTGAGTTGATTCTATTAAGTAACTCTCCATTTATCAATATGTGAAAAGTAACGTGATAGAGTCAACCTTGGGTTTCCGACGATGCAAACATCCTTAAAAGTATGAGATGTTTAAAACCGCATGTTTTATATATTGAAAAGCAAAAGAAAACTCATCAATTTCGCTTTTCTGATTAAATATGATAAATTAAAAAAAACTCTAAACGAAAATGTTTTTACAAAACGTTCTTCAACTTGTATGCACATACTGTCAAACCTGTCTTTAGCAGCCACCCAAGGGAGTAACAAAATTGGCTGCTGAAGGACAGGTGCCGTTAAAGAGAGTAAAAAATTAGAACAAAATGTCAGTTTAGGTCATATTCAAAGACAGGTGGTTGCTATTCGCAGGTGGCTGCTAAGGCAGATTTCACTGTATTAAGAACCATTGTTACATGGTCTTTTATCGTTCAAACATGGAGATAAGATATTATTCCGTATACGTACGTGTATTATATAAATATTACATGTCTGACAGGGTGACAGTAAAATTGTCAACTTGAGGAAATACTGTCAACCGAGGCGAAGCCGAGGTTGACAGTATTTTCGAAAGTTGACAATTTTACTGTCACCCTGTCAGACATGTAACATTTATTTTATTATACCGAAAAACTATTCAAACCATAAACAACTTTATTCAACACGCTTCGTGTTTTTTCGTCTTTCTCTTGATCCAGAGCTTTTAAATCAGCCTCTTTTATGGTAGAAAAACGTTGATTGCTTGACATTATTGTCGTCTATTTACAACGGAAATGTTAAAACAGATATTGCGCATGCGCGAATGGTACAATATAATTTTCGAACATTCCGTTCCTATGGTAGCGGGTGATAGTATTCACTGTATATAAACCGACTGTATCATCTACCGGATATAGCGCACTGATTGTCACAAAAACATAGTAAACAGTTCAAAAATGAGGAGATTTTGTATGTATTGTAATGAGAAATCCAATCGACAAATACATGTTCAACAGGCGATTCTCGTAGCACTTGTTTTGAAAGACGTTATTACCTTTTTTATACAATATACTTTTAAAAAATCGCTTAAATCACTCACACAAAGTACCGTTTGCACTGTATACTGTTATTAAATCAGCGTAAATGTTTATGTTTAAACAGGTTTTGAGAGGTATTCTCATGCTAGCGATGATAAAACATATCATTTTTATTCTTACCATAATAATAATACCATAGCCGATCAATTAAACATCAAAACATTAGACCAAACATGCATGTAGCTTCAACCCAGACTGTATCATTTATTGAACATGTTAACTCAATCATTTGTATGTTTCTAGTGATCTATGTGTATCAGTTATGGCGATTTTTTAAAGATGATTTTAGAATATTTTTCGGATTAAAGAACAACGGCTTGATGTAAAAACATGTATTAAAAGTGCTTCGTACAGAGATATGTGATACGTTATGAAATATAAGGGCCTCGGTGCCTTTATATACTGCGGCGACACGAAACAATTGGATCTACCTGACTTCATTAGTTAACACCCAGGTCGCTCTGACAACTACAATTTACTACAAGCGATAATTAATGTCGTCCCAAAATGTTTTGGATTTGATAAACATAGTCTGAGGATTTTTAAAAGTAATAGTTTCGAAACTGAAGGTTCACAATTATAAATACATACACAGGTAGGCGTGACATACAAATTCTGAGGTAAATCAAGTTATTTAAATACTGATATTTTAAGCTGGTGATAAACCCTTTACTCAATGTACGACCAATGTAGATCATCGTCAGCTGGAACATCCATGTCATTTGATCGGAATATACAATGGTCACTTGCTTTCAGAAATATTCTAATAAATGTAATAGCAAACAGTGTACAGCAAAAACAACGTACTACATATCCCATGGAGTAAAAGGTCAAATGGAACTTTAGCAAAGGAATCAATGTCTTGTTTTCCGCCCAAGGATTTACTATCACAAAATAAACAATTTACTTACTTACTTATACTAGCCATTAAAACATTGTTTTGACAACTGATTTGTGAAAACTATGTGAATGCAAATTGATCAGTTACAAAACCTGACATTTTAATTTTTATACAAGCCTCCAAACTAACAATAACCTATAGTTAGTATTGTTGTATCATTCTGTTTTATTATTTTAAAGTTCTTTTCTTCGTGTTTTTGTACGCCATGATATATTATTTCTCCAAATATACCCGATTTGTATAGACAATATATGTAGACTAACTGCTCCATCTTACCTAAAAGCATACACTTGATAAAATCAGCAAATGCGCATTGGCATAAGTGATACAGATTATTGGAAAATCATTCAACGAAGATCGCACTACATGATACAACAGAAATAGGTGTGTTTGCTATAAATGATAGTATGATAATGCTATAGATGATACAGTCATTACGAAACACCCCCTCAAACATTTTAATAATTTACACTATCTATACATTTAAAGCAATATTGTAATGTAATAATCTTTATATTAATGTCATAGAGTCATATAACTAGTATGTATTCGTGCATCAGAGCGTTTATTTGTAAAGAATTACAGGTATTTGGTACAATCATGTGGGTTATTTGACAGACCTTCTTGTGATTAAATGTTATTTGCAAGTTTTTATTCTTATATATGCGCAAAACAAATGGTTTTACAACCAATAAGGGCTATACAAAATATAACGTACTTGTTTTTGTTGAAGGTACTTAAAATGATCCTAATAATTCCGTTTTCAATGTGTTATTTACATATGGTTTATATCGCAGCCATGCAATCACCTCACTATATCTGGCATATGATACAATCGGTTTATATACAGTGTTATTTTTCCGACAGTAAATTTTTTTTGACAGTACTTATATGTCACGGTGGCCAATGGAAGATTAACATTGTAAATGAAATTGAGGTATAATAAAACGTTTTGTCGTCTCTGTATAATATTCAAATATCAGCTTAGTATTTTAATTAAAGAGGTGCATATTAAAGCTGCCTATTGAGAGTTAAGGGTGGACTACTATCAATGTCTTGGACGTGTTTAATATTCATTGACCTACTTTGTAAATGAATAAAAGGGAACGAATTTCGCCTAAATTTCGTACTAAACAATACATTTTAGCATCTGTTATGATATAATTTTAATGTTTTACAATTACGTAAAATCTTCCAAAAGGGAAGTCAGTTATATAATTTTTAAATAAATTTCACTCTTTATTTTCGAATTTTCGAACTCGTGTTCTTCTTCAAGAAAAATACAGAAATTATGTATAAGAACACGAGTCACATATTCAGTTTAAAAGCATTGTACAATTCAAACCGCTTTTATATCCATAACATGATGTTAAATCAATGGCTCTGTCCCAGTTCTGTAACTTATTGTTATATACTCCACTTCATTTACGAACTAACACGTTCGGTTCAGGTTCGTGGTCTACCTCCTTGTATCAGACCAGCACCCCGAATGCGCTGATACAGGCGATATTGTGACAACATCGTTATCAGCACCAGCAGTACAAGTAACATAAATGCAACCAATAAGTGCCCTGAAAGAAATATATGTTTTTTTATTCCAGGTGAAATACATGTGTACTTTACTGTTTGAATGATGAAATAAATCGCAACGTGTAGGCTACTATTCGTAACAAGAAGAGAACCACACATTTAATTTGGTTCAAAGTACTCGTTTAATTTATCTTTAAATTAAGTACTCGAAATGGCCGCAACTTTCGAAGACTGTCAAAATATGATGAACTCTAACTGATATATAAAATATTGGCAAAAATGCAACGGGTGCAAAACTTCTCGTGCTTTCGGTATTCTTCATTTAACGCCTAAGGTCAAAATGATTATAAAGATAACCAGACACTTTGACAATTTATTACTTCCCATGAACCGATCCTACAATATTTTATTATGTCTTACTCATTAAAATTCCATATCATCTCCTTTGAAAGTCTCTGAACACGGCATGAAATGCCAGCTTTGTTTTATTTTATGTTACACCAGATCTTATATCTGTATTCCTTACATTGACCAAAACTGAAAAAATCATATATTACTAGATTTAAAGAAAAAACAAAAATGGTATTTGTCTTGGGTTTTTATAAGAGGAAAGATGGTTCCATCTGTTGAAACGACTAATTAATGCGATGCGACAATGCTGAAAGCAAATTGAAGAAACCAAATTTCCATTAATTTATTGACTTGTTTGCAAGTTTTCAATATTTATCTAGTTCTTGCAATACCAAGAAAAGGAATTTGAAAAATTGTATAAAATAGTTATACTTTTTTTCTTTAGACAGCCATTGTTATTCCATTATTTATTATTTCGACTGTTGAGATTTTAGATTTACCTTTATTGAGCAAGTTGGGTTCTATCTTTTCTTCATACTTTGACTGCAGAATCTCTACAGCTTCTGTAAGACTTTGGTGTTGTTTCAATCGAGAATCCACAACATTTAAAGAGATGCCCAAACTTGTAACCCTTTCTTCGGCTGATTCCAATTTTTCATTCAAATATGCTTTCGTAGTTTCCATGGTTTGCTTCAGAGCAGTTAATTCTTTCATTTTAAGATTATGTTCATGTTTAATATTTAGTTGATCGGTTTTTAATTGATTGAATAAATTGACCGTTTCTTTTGATGTATCTGATATTGCGGAAACTCGTTCATGAAGCGCTCTCATTGATTTATTCAAGCCTTTAGTGGAACTCTTTGCCTGCGTGACCTTCTCGTCTAGTGTACGTATCGCTTCAACTTGAACTGTTTTGATGTTGTACTCAGCATCTCTCAGATTATTTATGACGAGGCCTATACGTTCTTGCAAGCCTTGTTCTTGTAAAAGTAAGTCCTTAACAACTTCTTTTTCATTTTCTACCAAGCTATGTAACTCATCATGTTTTGTCTGTAATTCTTGTGTGGCGTTATCTACATGCGCTACAGTTTTCTTTAAAGTGTTAATGTTTAATTCCAAATTGTTCACGTTGGCAGCGGTATTTTCTACCAAGCCATGTAAATCGTTATGTTTGTTATGTAGTTCTTGTGAGGAAGTATCTACATGCGCTACAGTTTCCTTTAAAGTGTTAATGTTTAATTCCAAATTGTTCACGTTGGAAGCGGTATTTCCTACCGATACTTGTAAATCGCTGTGTTTAGTCTGTAGTTCTTGTGTGGCGTTATCTACATGCACAACAGTTTTCTTCAAAGTGTTAATGTTTAATTCCAAATTGTTCACGTTGGAAGCGGTATTTCCTACCAATACTTGTAAATCGCTGTGTTTAGTCTGTAGTTCTTGTGTGGCGTTATCTACATGCACAACAGTTTTCTTCAAAGTGTTAATGTTTAATTCCAAATTGTTCACGTTGGAAGCGGTATTTCCTACCAATACTTGTAAATCGCTGTGTTTAGTCTGTAGTTCTTGTGTGGCGTTATCTACATGCACAACAGTTTTCTTTAAAGTGTTAATGTTTAATTCCAAATTGTTCACGTTGGAAGCGGTATTTCCTACCAATACTTGTAAATCGCTGTGTTTAGTCTGTAGTTCTTGTGTGGCGTTATCTACATGCACAACAGTTTTCTTTAAAGTGTTAATGTTTAATTCCAAATTGTTCACGTTGGCAGCGGTATTTCCTACCAATACTTGTAAATCGTTGTGTTTGGTCTGTAATTCTTGTGAAGCAGTATCTACATGCGCTACAGCTTCTTTCAAAGTGTTAATGTTTAATTCTAATTTTTTCAAGTTGGACACAGTTTTTTCTACTAAGTCGTGTAACTCATTATGTTTGATCTGTTGATCTTTAGTGGCAGTATCTAAATGCACAACAGTGTCCCTTATAGTGTTTATTTCTAATACTAAATCATTTAAGTAGGCAGATCTGAATTTATATTCTTCTTCCTCCAACAAATTTACTTCTTTTTCTAATGTAAGATCATATTTCTCTTTGATAATTCGTTCAATGATAGCCTCCACATTCTCTTCAATGATTATTCTGATGGGCATAAATAGCAGCACGAGGAGAGCTATTCCTATAAAACTTGCATACCTGAAAATATATCTTAAATTTAAAATGGAAACGAAACGAACGGGCTTTCACCTGGGGAGCATTTCCAACATGTGAGCCATGTTTTGGGATAAATCGATAACATAAACCTCCAAATGTCCGTAAAAGTCGCGATATAAAATTTGTAATTTTTTTTTAATGTATTCTCTAGATATTTCATTATTAAAATGTCATAATTGACAGGCAATGTCAGTTCGTCCAATTTTTTAGGTAATAAACAAAACTGCAATAAATTCAGTGAAAGTTTTGAAGTCAGTAACTGTTGATGTCAAATTTGAGGACCTCGCGAAATCAGATGATTACGTCATCTAGCGTAGATACACGTAAACCGTGCTTCATAATATATGTATTTATTATGTTCATCTATATTTTCTTTACAAATCATATTGCAATAATAAGTAACCTAGTCATAACAGGTCTTAAATTGCTGTATAATACTTTGCAATTATCTAAATGATTGTCAATGCACTCAGCTTTTTCATTTGGCAATACCTAAATGACAGTCATTACACTCTGCTTTTTCATTTGGCGATACCTAAATGACAGTCAATGCACTCTTCTTTTTCATTTGGCAAAACCAAAATGACAGTCAATGCACTCTGACTTTCTTTAAGCAATTACCTAAATGTAGCAATTACCTAAATGACAGTCAATGCACTCTGATTTTCTTTTAACAATTACCTAAATGATAGTCAATGCACTCTGATTTTCTTTTAGCAATTACCTAAATGACAGTCAATGCACTCAGCTTTTTCTGATAGTCAATGAAACATTCCTGTCGTTAAAACACAAGAATAGCTTGTAAAAAAGCTAGAAGACGGCTTGTATAGCATATTGTGTATCGAAGAGGACGACACTATATTTGCATGGAAAATAGAGAATTTGCGTTGGCTAAATTTCGCTACTTACTCTACAAAAGCGAACAGCGACAGATCGGGCGGAAAGTTATATAGTAAACTAAAACCAAATGTTTTAAACTATAACCTAAAGAGAATGTAAACTTGTTTTTACATTTTGAGCTAAAGAAAGCTAATTTCCGAAAAATTTCGAAATGAAAGAGTTTACTAGAACTGTTTTTAAAAATACCCAATAAGTTATAAGTCCCTACATGTATATGAAAAAGTGAAATCTGACAGTTTTCTACAATACTTTTGTATTTGAGATGTTGTAAACTCAAATACAATTTCATTGTTTGTAAGATTCTAAGAGATTTTTGTTTTAGTCTAATATTTATTTCAGTTTTGAACATAAACAAACATTCATCAACATTTAAGTATTGCTAGACACACTGCTTGATCAAAGATGTTTTAATAGAATTCTAAGTAAGAAGGAGAACGAATTTAGTTGACTGTCGTTTTTTTTAATTTTATCAATTATACATAAGTCCAAAGCTTAGGTAGAAATCATCAGTATTCTAGGGACGAATATCCCAGGAAACGTTCGTTCTCCATACTAAGCGTTGTACAGAGAGCGTCAAGATAAACAAGAAATCATCCGGTTTTGTCGAATTACTTTTGGAAAAATGATTTTGATATGCTGCTGTTTTATAATCCAACGATATTGAAGGATTGAAAATGGGGATTCCCCCATTGGTTGCCTTCTTCCATGAAATTATTAATAGAGAATGCTAGAACCACAAACTTCCGTTTACACGGGTTACTTGGTTTTCTTCGCTGTGTTCATAATAAATTCCTACGATATACACAGCCAACATGCCCTTATTCTCTTGGTTGCTTTTTCTTCAAGTGATTATTTCTCGGAAGAACACGTTTATTTTTTCCAGTGTAAAACAATCGGAACGTTTTTTATGTACTGCTATTCTACTACACAGTAAGAAGAAATTGGAAAGCCTATAACTACAAAGCATCATTGAGGCTACTATATTATGATGTTTCTGACACATTATTTTACGGGAATAGTACCTTCTGGTCCTAGGCTAAAGTATCCCGATTCGAAAGCTTTTTATACTCGTGTGCAAAAAAAAAATGCGGGAACACATAAATACTTTACCTATTTGAATTCTCTCCCCTTTTCAGCCGAACTCTAGGAATCTGATTGTAATTAGTTGATTTTTACACGAGTTTCTTAGAGGCACATACACTTTAAGAAGTATCTTATTGTCATATACATTTATTTTTAAATGTGTAATATTAACCTAGGTGTACCGTTTAAGTGTAATATTAAGTATCTATTTAAGATAATACACAATGTTGTTTTTTGTAATGTAAACCGGTCTATTGTAAATTATGACTATGTATATTAGGGATGGGCACGAGTACCCGAGTACTCGGGTACTCGATTAATGTTCGAGTACCCGAGTAGTTCCAACAAGTAATCGGGTACTCGATACAAAATATTAAAAAAAATCAACAAAATTTTATGACAGTCGTCTATATTAAATCTTAAAAATCGCCGACTGACAGTTGATTGTAAACACCTGGCACCTGGTATCCAATAAACAAGATGACAGTTAGGGGTACAAATATCCGGTAATTGGCGCCTAATTGACGCTTTTGTTTGATGCCGTAGATACACCATTGACACAAACAATTCGCAATCATGAAAATTAGCACCTGTTGAATGTTTTAAGTACAACGTGTCTCTTGTCAGCGATTAATTTGATTTTGTTTATTGAGTAATTATATTCAAATGTGATTGTTGATTAGAAGTTTGCAAAACTGAAATCAAATCTGATTGGAGAAATATGCTGTCAGTTGATGTTAAGTAAGCTTTTAAGTAAATATACGCTATTTTCATGATGTGCAAATTTTACGGTGATGTTCTAGTTTGTGACACGTGCGTATTTATGATTTTATTGTTAAATGTTTGCAAAAAGTTGATGCTCGAAATGTATTGAATAATTGTCATTAAGGTGTGATTGTTTCCTGTAAATGTGTTGTAATCGAATATGACAGGCAGTCTGGAATGTTCATACCCGGTACGATCGTAAGAAGCTGATATTTCCTCCTACGTTAGAGGAAGGTTTCGAGTACCCGAGTACTCGATCGGAACAAGATCCGAGTACCCGAGTACCGATTTTGCTACTCGTTCCCATCCCTAATGTATATACATATCTTCTGATGTTTTCTAGTAAACTCTTCATGTTGTATCTCCTTTCTTACTAAAATCGTAGCTATAAATTAAATCTTCATGTGCTAAAAATGTATGTTCGTCCCAAATTCATGTAATGTTATTTTCCCATATGTCTTTGTGCCGAATCATTTTAAAAGTTGTAGTTGTGTATAGATAGGTATAACGTGACACGGGTTGATCTAGTGCTAATTCTAATTCTAATTCTTACGTTTATTCAATTTTTATCCTAAACAAAAAAGTCGCATATACAGTACTTCCGATGTTATTATTTTAACAATTTGAAATGAATATGCTCCATTTTCGGTTTGATGACTTCCATAAAGGAAATAGGTGTCAGCGAAACGATTTTATCAAATTAGCAACACCGGTACCTCAGTAGAATAATGCCATTGCCTGCATTACGTACATTTGTATTTGAAAAGAATGTCCTTATAATTCTAGATGATACTTTATCAAAGTCAATCGCCGTGCAAATATTGCCATAGCTACATGCAATACCCGCAAGTTAGCAACTGAAGAGCTTAATTTTGAATTATCTGATCTTGCAACGTTTAAATCAGTATTAACAAATAAATCTACAATCATGTTCACAACAAAGCAAAAAAGCAAAAAATCAAAACAAAAGCAGTCATCAGTTTTGAAAACAGTTAACAATTATGAATACAAAAGCTATTGTAGCAACGAGCTTAAAGGTCTCATTGAACAACATCACTGATAGAGTGTATTTGAAGACGTCTTACGACTGCCACCTAGCCCATGTTTGAGCTCAACACAAAAATCGTATTTTTTATCCAGACCAAACGATAAAAAAGTGAACATACTCGTAGTGTTGTCGTGTTAATAACAGATGATTATCAGCTGTGTTATATTTCTCGAATAAAAAAACAACTATATGACAATTGGTGAAACTAAATGAATAATTTTTGCTAACTAGAGTCCCCATAAAATAAATCATGCGTGTCACAGAAAAGCGCTTTAACGCCGCATAGGAGCATCGCCGTTTAAGAAATTTTTGTTCGTTTATGCGGTGATTTTCAACGCATAAACAGATCGAACGCGTTTATGCGGCGACGCTCAACGCATAACGCAAAAATTTCTTATTTGCGGCACAACTGTGATTTTCGGCCGCATAAAGAGAATTAAGTTAACCATTTATTACAAAGCTTAAAACATAGTTCTAATATTTGAAGAAAACGATGATGATGACGTTGATAACGATGATATCCGTCTGTTTCGAAGTTTTATAAAAATGGCAGTCTCCAGAGTTTCATTCTATTCACTTGTTTAGGAAGCTGTTACCTGCTATTTTTATTGTTTCAGTAACGACAGAATTATGGCCCTTGATGAATTTAATATTGAGATATTCGACATTATTTTCATTAATAAAAATTGAGATATTCTTTTCATTAATAAGCATGTATATTTATGGCATGTTCGTTGACATAGTTAGTAAATTTTGTTTATTGTTATTTTTGGCACACATTGCCCGTTGGCGATTTTTACAACTTGCTTATTCTACGTAATGGTAACCACTGTCTCAACATCGGCGTGGCAGGGTCTTTCATAGGGATTTTTTCAAAGACCCAGGGATTTGGGGCAATAGTTACATATCAATTGTGCATTACTTGGGACTTATTGCAATGGACATTAAACAAGTTAAATTAACAAAAACAACATTATCACTGGACTTCTAGGTGATCATTGCTGTCACATGTATACCTTCATGTTTATTTTAAGGTAAGACCTGTGTAATAGGCACTATTAAGAATCCAACATCTGATTATATTTTCATCAACTGCTTCATACCACTGACTTGTATGCAAAATTTTAATGATTTTCACCGTGTAGTTTTTGAGATTTTTAGCTTTTTTTATTTAAAAAAAGTGAGAAAAAACGTGAAAGTATCCAAATTCTTTAATCGGTGACAAAATCTTTTGTTATTGATAAATTCAACCTTAATTGTTTTACAGTTTATCCAAAATATGTTATATTTTACTAAACCAATTTAAGATATAATATATAAATACAGAATTTATCTTAAAATGACATTTTTTGACCAAATAAATTTAAAAAACGCATTTTTTATATTTCACGAGACTAAATTAATGAAAATTGTGCAAAATCCTGATTGGTACAATATACCAAACTTTACCATTTTTTAACTTTATACCTTAAACAAAATATAAACAAAATTTCAGAGAAGTTTACCGTCCAGTTTTAGAAATTTTCAAATTGATGACTTGAATAAACACTATTCTGATAGCGAAAACCCCTGTAATCTTGATTATTTTGCTTGTTTTAGTTTAAATCATGAGAATTTTATATCCAATGACAGAATTACACAGGAAAAAAGAAATATGCCAATTATTTAAGCTCTAGGCTTACAAAAAAATAGCTTCCAGTGGAATTAGAACCCTGGTCCTCTTGCATGACAGAAATCTACGCAAATTTACTACTATAGTTACCTCCCTTGGATACTCTTCTGGATATAGGTATTCATTACACAGGTCTTACCTTAAATGGTACAGGGTCATCATGACCTTCTTGGTTCAAACCGCAATGTTGAGCGCGTTTGACTTATTCCGAAAAGGAAAGCGTTAAATCTTTGATGTAAGTGTTCCGAAAAGGAAAGCGGTAAATCTTTGATGTAAGTGTTCCGAAAAGGAAAGCGGCAAACCTTTTATGGAAGATTTGGCGCTAAAATTTATCACGTGACCCATAAAGAAACAAAAAGAATCGGGTCATTTCTGGAAAGCCAGTATGTACCTCTCTAAAAGTCCAATAGTGATGATGTTATATACATCTACCAATTTTGTACGTTTCTGTTTTAATTGTTCTATGCGTCAAAAGTGTGCCTTTTTGCCGCATAAAAAATGTATTTTTATGCGTTGAAAATCACCGCATAAACAAACAAACATTTATTTATGCGGCGATGCTCCAATGCGGCGTTACAAAGCGCTAAGAGGACAAATTAAAAAAAACATGAAGCACCAAATGGGACGAAATGCGGACCAACTTGCACTTACAATAAATGAAAGCACATATTGCGCTTTACTCTGCCACACAGAACATTGCACATCCACCATTATATTTAAAAGTCTGTTTCTTATTCGCAATTATTTTATACTATACCTCTGTAGATAGTCCATTGTTGTTTAAGAAAGTAATGTTATCCTTACACTCGCTCTGCTTTGAGAAGAAGTTTTAAATTGTAAACAAAAAAACTATATTAAATGTTATTGACAATCGATCATTGGTTACTCTTGATAACAAGATAACCTTCATCTTTTCAAGGAGATTTTACTTGGAGATAATGGAATTTCGACATAATTTATGAACTTTAATTATAACTTCATATTTGTTGTGTTCCATGGCTTTCAAAGATCCATTTTCATCTTTTGCCAATGAAGTCCCAAGATTGTCTGTTAACGCATTCTAACTACCAATGGCAGCTTTGGATTCAAACCCGAGTCGGATGTGCTCAAACATCGCTCCTGCATAATTTTATACACGATGTATTTGCAGTCAACCCAACAGCTTAGAGAAAGTTACATTTAAACATGTTCATAAACACAAAAAGCAAATAACTAATGGATACCTGTAAGCGGAATGGGTAGGTAACCGATAACATTTCTGCCACCAGACCGTCCTCCCATGTGCTAACGTAAAAGTAGTGAAAGAAAGGTTCGACACATTTTTAATGCTAAATTCGCCCCGATGTGCATCCAAAAACTGAAGCGGAGTAGAGCGTTTGATAATATTCTGTTAGTTAAGCTAATTTGCACTGTTATGAGGTATTGTATTTGGTTACAATTGGCCCTGTTAAGATAATACACAATATATTATTACATTTCTCTTGGAATATAGTTGTAAGTGGAACATCTTTATACATTGTATTAACACATAATTAATGCTATACTAGTTGACTAGTTGGCTATTTGCGTATTAGACATCATTTTTTCGCAGAAAATTATTGATTTGCACTGGCACAGTTTAGAGCATGCCCTAGACACAAATGTGGCTTGATGATGTGCATAAGCAGTGCTAGTTCTATTCTCGGCCTGAAACTGGATGCAGTATGGCGGCAAAATCGTATACCGTTCAAAGTCATAAGTGCAGTAAACACCCTTTTAAAGGCCACTTCGAAATTGTGATCGCCCAGTTAATAAGACTACTTTACCATGTCCCTTTAAACAGGTTTTCACAAATGTCTACACAAGAATTAAGAACCAATGTCCCTTTTAACAGGCTTTCACAAATTTCTACACCAGAATTAAGAACCAATGTCCCTTTTAACAGGCTTTCACAAATTTCTACACCAGAATTTAGAACCAATGTCCCTTTTAACAGGCATTCACAAATTTCTACACCAGAATTAAGAATCAATGTCCCTTTTAACAGGATTTCACAAATTTCTACACCAGAATTCAGAACCAATGTCCCTTTTAACAGGATTTCACAAATTTCTACACCAGAATTAAGAACCAAGGTCCCTTTTAACAGGATTTCACAAATTTCTACACCAGAATTAAGAACCAATGTCCCTTTTAACAGGATTTCACAAATTTCTACACCAGAATAAAGAACCAATGTCCCTTTTAACAGGATTTCACAAATTTCTACACCAGAATTACAAATTTCTACACCACAAGTAAAAACCAAGGTCCCTTTTAACAGGATTTCACAAATTTCTACACCAGAATTAAGAACCAATGTCCCTTTTAACAGGATTTCACAAATTTCTACACCAGAATTAAGAACCAATGTCCCTTTTAACAGGCTTTCACAAATTTCTACACCAGAATTAAGACCACCCCACTATTCAGACCTTTGTTCAGTCCCGAGAGTTTGTTTTAGTTTGTTTTACCATCGATGAAAATCAGTTGCTTATTTAAATTTTGATGGTCACCTTTATCAGCTTTTTATTCGCTCGAAGGGACGTGTAATGTTATCGCCTCGATGTCCGTCAGTCCGTTAGCAATTTCCCTTCCGCTCTGTAACCTTTGAACCCCAAGAAAAATTTCGAAGAATACTAACACAAATGTTTACCACATTAGAAGGACATGCAAAAGCCATGTTCAGGATGGCTCGCTTCAATGTCAAGGTCAGACATGGGTCAAAGGTCATATATCTGTGTTTCCCTTCCGCTCTGTAACTCTTGAACTCCTTGAATGATTTCAAAGAAACCTTACACAAATGTTTACCACATTGAGACAAAGTAGAGAAGCCATGTTCAGGGTGGCTCGCTTCAAGGTCAAGGTCAGACTTTGGGATCAAAGGTCATATGACTTTGTTTCCCTTCCGCTCTGTAACTCTTGAACCCCTTGAAGGATTTCAAAGAAACCTGACACAAATGT
Organism: Corbicula japonica; assembly: GCA_038501625.1. Lineage (NCBI taxonomy): Eukaryota > Metazoa > Mollusca > Bivalvia > Venerida > Cyrenidae > Corbicula > Corbicula japonica. The sequence goes on along the minus strand of JAZAYU010000111.1, from coordinate 769,748 downwards.
TAACCACATTGAGGCGACGTGCAGAAGCCTTATTTAGGTCAGACTTGGGGATCAAAGGTCATTTTTATTTGGATTTTTCATTATATAAAGATCAATAACTCTCAAGAAAATTGACTGATCCAAAAACACTTGACGAGCATAAACAAGTTTAACGAAGTTTTATCGGCTAGTTTTTGGCTGCAGACGGAAAACTGTGAAGGATAGACGGTAGGACCGAGGGACAACGCCATAAAAATTCCCACTCCCGATTTCATCAGCGGGAGATAATAAAACATACTTAACATATTGAATATTGATCTTTAAACACACACACGCACGCACGCATGAAGGCAAATACAAACTACCTGTATTAAAACTATATTTGTGGATACACGTAATTGTTGTGTTATGGATAAATTTTAGAGAATAGATTCTATTTAAATGTTGTCTTTATTTCACAATCAATCGCATCTGCATAATCACTTTTATTTCTTTGTTTCCAGATATAGAAAAATAAATTAAAAACAAGAGGTGTTTGTCAAACACAAATGCCCCCCCCTGACGTGCAAGTGATATCTATTAGCATTGAATTTAAATTTTTGGAAATTTAGAGACTTTTGTAAGCTTTAGCAATGAAGGGTACCAGTCATGAAAGCAATTGACAAGACGGTGGAACTCCTATATATCAATAACCAGGTCATCCAATGAGAGGATTACATTTACCTCGACAAACATAAGCGCGTGTAGATTAACCTAGTCTAACACAAAGGATTTTATTGTAATTTAAATCAAATATTCGCTATTGGCGGAGATATAGTAGCTCTAGTGTTATGTCAATTCCGGTAATGTGCAGGCTTTAGTGACCATCCATACGAAACCAAAGCATTTAATAAACACAAGTGAGTGATAATCAGTGCCTATTTATGACACGGCATATATTGAAATAGTTTAAAATTAATGTTATGGATCATTAATATATATCTTTACTTGAAATTGTCATGGGGAAAAATAATCACAACTTTACACTGAGAAGTATTTTATTTTATTATACAAATAAACATAAAAACGTTGTCTAGTTATTGATCGAACAAGGTTTTTTGTTGTCAAGGCCACCGTGACCTTGACCTTTGACCTACTGACCCCAAAACCAATAGGGGTCTTCTAATGGCCACGACCAACTTCCACACCAAATATGAGGTCTGTATCACAAAGCGTTGTCTAGTTATTGATCGGACAACGTTTTTGTATGCAAAGGCCACTGTGACCTTGACCTTTGACCTACTGATTCTAAAATCAATAGGGTTCTTCTATTGGTCATGACCAACCTCCACACCAAATATGAGGACTGTATCACAAAGCGTTGTCTAGTTATTGATCGGACAAGGTTTTTGTGGTCAAGGCCACTGTGACCTTGACCTTTGACCTACTGACCCCAAAATCAATAGGGGTCTTCTACTGGTCATGACCAACCTCCACACCAAATATGAGGACTGTATCACAAAGCGTTGTCTAGTTATTGATCGGTCAAGGTTTTTGTGGTCAAGGCCACTGTGACCTTGACCTTTGACCTACTGACCCCAAAATCAATAGGGGTCTTCTACTGGTCATGACCAACCTCCACACCAAATATGAGGACTGTATCACAAAGCGTTGTCTAGTTATTGATCGGACAAGGTTTTTGTGGTCAAGGCCACTGTGACCTTGACCTTTGACCTACTGACCCCAAAATCAATAGGGGTCTTCTACTGGTCATGACCAACCTCCACACCAAATATAAGGACTGTATCACAAAGCGTTGTCTAGTTATTGATCGGACAAGATGTGGTCTACGGACCGACATACCGACCGACATACCGACCGACCGACATACCGACCTACCGACATGTGCAAAGCAATATACCCCCGCTTCTTCGAAGGGGGGCATAATAATGACTGCAATATAATGATACAAATAATGTCAAAATAATTATTATTAGAAAGAATGCTAATTGCATACGTCTTTTGTTGCCGAATCTTCTTAACGAGGAGCATTTCTGACTGTAAGATTTTTTGTAACACTGTAGCTGGTTAGACTTTAGTTAAGAACGGGATTAAAACTGTTCATCAAATGCATATACGCCTGCCAGTTCAACGGGTTTCAATTGCCATTGCGAAACATCATTTGAAAAAGCACAATGTAATATATATTATAATAATCATCATTATAATAAAAATAAATCTCAGCAAAATACTGTTTGTTTACATATCATTGACGATTTACTCATGTTCTTCAAATCCAAATCCTCCAAATAAGTTTAAAGTAATGGGTTCATTATTCGGTTCTCCATTTAAAAAGTCTAGCTTCCCTACCACCACCATACCACTGACTACATCAATTCCCATAACTGTAAACTCGGATTCACCGACAACTAGCCCTTGTACAATAAGAGAAAATGGCGGCCAACCAGTTGGTGGTGGAAATAAAAGCATCAAACCCACCAATTCACATCCGTAACCTGGTGCAGTATATTTGGGATCTTTTTCTTCGGAACGGTAGAGCTCAACCTCAAGAGGCAGCAGCATACTGAGAAGATTGGTGCACGAACGTCTTGCCAAGGCGTGAAATGTATCGCCAACTTTAAGGACATCTCCCCTAGTAATCTTTTTATCAAAAACGGAAGAACAATATTCTCGGCCTCGTTCCATATATTTAAGCTCCTCCGGATCTTTATTTTTCTCAAAAGGTTTGCCAAATGAAAATCCGTATGTATATCGTGCGATTCTTTCAGTGATTATTTTAGGATTGTGTCCAGATATGACCGCTCCCTTGATGATGGCAAGAGATGGATCAGGGGGGACTATTATTCTTATGCCTGGAATGTCGCGAGCTATGATGCTTCGCAGGTATTCGGATTCCGAAAATCCTCCTACCATAAGCATGGCGTTGATTTCACCAACTTCGTCTTCCTTTCGAATGTTCTCAATAAGTTTTACTATGCCTTCTGCGGCCTCATTGAAGAAGCTTGCAAAGATTTCATGGGGGATAAATAACTGTTTTCCAAATTTTAAAGCAAATGTGTCCCCAAGTTTTTTGCGAGCTCGTTTGATCTTATTTTCTATCGATTCTTCACCAGTTGCTTCTGCCGCCTTTTGCAACCCTGCTATGGGAATCTTCAACATGACTGGTTTAGTATCCTTGGAATTAAATTTACATTTCCTCGTCTCAAACTCTTCCCGTATTTCCATAATATCATCATAAGAATGTTCAGTTATATACTGGATCAGCTTTTCGCCAAATACCTCTTCTAGAAATCTTTGGAATTTCATGTCCACCATTGCACCTCCATATGGACCACCATCAGACCTGTAAATTTCTCGCAGGTTCCTGTTTTCTATAATTTCATGTACAGATATATCTGCAGTTCCACCTGTTAGAATAAAACATATTGATGAAATAAGATAAAAAAGTACTTTTTGTGAACAGAATAAAACATTATCTCTGTAGTTATACGTGTACTTTCTACGGTAATCTTTGTTTTTCAGATGTGTAGCAATATTTCCTAAAACATTTTTCTGTCTGGGTTTAATAATAAACCATTTCTATGTTTATTTATTTTATTTATTTATTTTCACTTTTGTTTGCAAAAGAGGATAAATGCTAGCGGTCTGTCTTTTGCATGGTTGGCTAAACGCAGCCTTTGTTTTTGAATGGCTTTTGGGTTATATGTACATTTTAGTCAAATATTGCCAAAACAGACAATCAATGCTCGACAAAAATGGCTCCATAATTATTAATGGCTAAGTAATGTTTAATATAAACATGATTAACAAATAAATTCACCTCCCAGATCAGCAACAATGTACTTTTGTCCTTCTGGAAACTCAACAATATCTGATGATCCGTCTACTCTGACAATTTTGCAGAGATGCTTGGTGTTGCAATAAAGAGACCCAGCCTCAGGCTCAAGTACTAGTTTGATGAAGTCTTGTGGAATGCCAGCCTTAAAATTTATATAAAAATATATAGACAGGCCAGTCATAAGCGTAGCTTTAAACTGTTACCAACATGTTGTCATCCATCTTTCTTCTGTTTTATGATTTTAAAAATAATTGATATGCCAGTTTTAAAGGGATTTAGGTTAGGTATTGTTTTGTTCTTCATTTTACGAAAGTATACCAGTGTACCAGTTAGTTAATCAAAGTGGATACAATGGATGTATGCTTATTTTATGTCCGCCTTCGTCGGCAATAATCAAAACATAAATTGTTTATGCATTTGGTTTGAGCAATATATGAACGGGCATTATAAGTTTAGATTTTATCTTATTTATGATAATACGCAGTATATTAATAGCATTTTATCGGCACATGTAAAATTATTTCGACACGAAATCGCCCGTTGTGTCAACTACGTGATAATACCTAGTTTTGTCCATTTGTGCCATTAAGCTATTTGAAGTTAGCTGTTGTTGAACATAAACAATTTCTCTCTCTCTCTCTCTTTTATATATATATATATATATATATATATATATATATATATATATATATATATATATATATATATATATATATATATATATATATATATATATATATATATATATAGCTGTTAGCTGTTTGAATTGAATTATCTCCCCTTAACATAATATATATCTTCAATTCAGTGTATCGAAAGATCCAGATGACTTTCATTGTGTGTTTGTCTCTGTCTATAGCACTAGTGTGCATAAAAACTCCAAAAATAAAAAGGAGGAAGCACGATGCTAATAGATGTGTATATGTAATTGTCCTACATGTCTGTATATGTATAAAAATAAGTGTATGTAAATGTCTAGGCAGTCAGAGGGTCATTTGTGGATAGTTATGGTTTATATGCGTTGCCGGACAATTTCTCTATTAGAACTTGGATGGCACGTCTATAACCATGTACAGCACTCTTGGCTAGGCGATGTCGCCGTGTCTGGTGCTTAGATCTGTTCCTTTATGTCTGAAGGTTTGTTCGTTGGTTACTTATCTCACCCATATATATATATATATATATATATATATATATTCAATATGTCACATGAGTGATGAAGTCTACCTATTTACTTCACTTTCGTTCTCTTATAGCATAATGAGAAATAAAAAAATGCATCTGAAGAAATGCTGATTTTACAATTTAATGTTAATATTGAACATACCGTCACAGCAGCCTCTTTCATGAACTGTTTTGCTGAATCAGACCATATTGCTGGTACCGTTAACACCCAGAGTATTTCGTCATCTTGTAGGCCTGCATAGGCTATGGTGATAATTTCCTCTAACTGGTCTTTTAAATATCCAATAACCTTAGAAAATACATCCAAGGCTAACATCTCCTTACCATTAACATCAGCGATCTTTGTCTTTCTATTTAATTTCTGTAATGCATAAGAACAAAAATTATTAACCACGTTTGCTTTGGAATACCCTGGTTATTAGATTAGGGTATGTTGTTGGGAGGGCGATCGTCAACATTTCATTTAGTTTTTGTTTAAGTTATCTTGATTTTATTTTGCAAAATTATGTTATTTTTCACTGAGAAATTTCATCATGTGTTTCGTTTAGGTTCACCTTTTCAACATGATCAGAGAAACAATTAAAGGTTGAACTCAAAAATTAACATTGTTGTCGGACATTAGAATAGCAATTATCAATACAGGTTTCATTCCTCTTGATTGTATTTTGTCATAGTTATGTTACCTTTTTTACTTTTTAATTTTAAAATGTTGTGTTGTGGTCTCATTAACTATTCAAGGTAGAGCTTTGTACCTTTAAATAAATGATTACCATCATATAAGTCACTATCATAACTTCTTTCATAACGATTGACTGCATTCTGTCAGAATTATGCCCCTTTTCATTTGAAATTTGGTATTGTTTATATGCCAAAAATCTAGTTTCAGATAAATTTATCAGAAAACCCTTGAGAGATTTCAATCATTAATATGGCAAAAGGTCGCGTCTTAGAACTGTGGTCCAACCTCGAAGGTAAATGGCAACTTTTGTGAAAATCAATAGTTATCGAAGCGTAGTTTTCATCCACACTACAGCATTGTAAACGTAAATGTAAACGAGCCACAGTTGTAAGAATCGTAACCTGACAAAATGTCTTCAGGAACAGAGTGGTTTAGAACTAAAATAATTACATAGATCTATTTATTTCTCTTCTTACTAAAATCAAACCAACAGACACTTCTTCAGTGTTCTGGTGGGGTAAGGGGTTATTTGGGGGATTCTTCAGGGGTGAAAGAGGATAAGGAGTGGGTACATGTAACCGACTTACCAACATTTTTTCAAGTGAAAAGATATCATTCATTCTACCTCCACGAAGTGGGAGGCATGTAGGATTCTCCATTTTTAGAATGTAATACAAGAAAATATAAATGAAGTTCGAAGTCGTTTGTCATAATTTGTCGTTGGTGTTGTTGTTGTATAGTATTTGTAAGCAGTATCTAATGCAACAAACCTAATATTGTGTAACCTGTCATTATTCGTTCATTGATCATGAAATATAACGTATCCTAAACGATGATTAAAACGTATACACCGTACATTCGGACATAAATGGTGACACTGAAGTTCTTTTTTCTTCCTATGAACGATATTCTAAAAGTAACGTGGTATAGCTAACGATGAATGTAGTCAGTTGTGATTTCGCTAATTTTAATTAGAACTAGGTAAAGAAAGAAACGCTTTACCTTCTGATTCGCGAATCAGAGTCTACATGTTTAAAGCTATCAAATGCAAATTCGTGTTAAAATTGAAATAAGAATCCACTGGTGAGAAGTTGGAGGATTTATCACGGGGATGTTCAGATCGCTAGATATCATAGCTCCTAGTGTTATATATCTACGCATCTAAACGAAACCTCATGATACATCCTCGATATGTCACCGGCCGCTATTTATTATTAAATTCTCACACTAAATTTAAATATACAGCTTTAAAATGTTTATATAAAGTTCTAAAGAAAAAAGTTCTCACTTCAATTCTCAAATAGACATATTTAGTCAAACATTACTAAAATTATACTAAAATTATACTTTTTTACCTTTGTTTGGTACAGTTTCATTTTAAACCGTTCAAAGAAGAAACATTCTTTTGCTTTTTCTCTATCTTCCTCTTTCAATAAGGCATATTTCTCCTCTGCCTCATATCCAAATGCTAAAACTTTCCCTTCAGCAGAGAGAAGCACGCAGGTTGGCGCCTTTTCCGTGGCTGCTCGTACATTCCGTCCAGACCATTTACTGGTGTTGATAACGTTTGGCTCGGATCTTAACGAATACGCAAAGCCAGTAAACGTTGTTCCAAAATCTATTGCAGCTACAACTAACTTTCCTGCCAAAGAAGTTTCTTGTGTAGGGACAGACGGTTTCCCGCCTGTTGCCATTGCCTGACAGGTGGTGCTAAAATATTTACAACAAATTAGATCTGCATTACATGTAAGTATCAGATTACTTAATGATAAGAACAACAGCGAAAGTTCATACTTAATCATGATAAAACAAGGTACCGATTTGCAAAGACAGTTATGTATAATTTAACGGCAGGGAAGTTAATTAAATTCAAATAGCGAATTAGCAAAACTATATATGTATAAATTTTCAATTATTCAAAGTTGCTTACTAAAACATTTTCTCATGTATCAGTATTCGTATTTTTATTAGCATAATATTACGTAGCAGTCTAGTTATCAATTATCAGTTCTGTCACTCGTGATAAACATTTAATTTTAGTTTAACTATCGGCGAGTTCGTATTGTCCAGGACCTTGAATAAGAGCGTTGTTCTACTACCTAAATAAGATAAATAAAAATGTAAATATACGCCACAGGATACAAAATTCAGAAAGAATTATCTATTATACGAGTCGTTAGATACTAGTGAATGTTTGAACAAGACATTCTCTTCCACTCGCCTTAGCATCAACATATTACCTTTAATTCTTCCATTTACGTAATGCTGCCCTCACGCATACCTCGCGACCTTACTGCGACCTGAAAACTAGTAAAATAGCATTTTTCTTTCGAAAATCGTTTGGTTTTCTTTCAAATTTCCAAATTTCTCTCGCAGACGGTCCGGGGCTCTGCAGTACGTTTTCTCTTGCTTCCGAGCAATTTCTTGTAATTTCATCGGCGACTCTACGGCGTCCTTAGTACGAGTGTACTACATCTATTGCGTTCTTATTGCGTCCTTACTACGATGCTGCTGCGACTATGGCGACTCCACTGCGATCCCACGGCGACCTAACCAGGACTCAGCAACAATGCAGAGTTTCTGCGACTGTTTTTTGCATGTTCAAAATATTCGCCGACGGTCTGCGACCTTGTGCGTCCTTGGGTTCTTCGCTACGACCTCGCTGCGTCCCTGCTGCGCCCATGGCGACTGTGCTGCGTCCTGGGTCGTAGCAAGGTCGCAGTAAGGTCGCGAGGTATGTGTGAGGGCAGTTTAATGTAATAGAATGATTTCTCTCCATTTCAACATGTGCATTTTTAACAAAATAGACGCTTGATTTTAATCAAAATTTGTCTAAACATTTGTCAGTGCTGTTAATAGTTACGTCCTTTGAAGATCGTTGAGCACGATACTTATAGACTATATTAATAGTACTTGTAAAATTACTTTGGTTTTAATATTTCGGCCAGTTTTAAGATGGGTGGTTTCAATATCCCAGCCAATATAGATTTGGATATCGCTTAGTCACCCCATAGATATATTCCTGCTTTTTAATTATGCCTTTGGCGTAGTCTGTGATATGCAGGATTTAATTTCTCAGATCCAATTTCAAAATTATATTCTGTTTATTTTTCCCCAATGTTTTCTGGTTTAGGCCAAACCCATTCTTTTATCTGGGGACCATACGCCGCTTAACATGGAATAGTATTTATCTGAAAATACCGCAATGCGGGTTCCATATTCACCGCCATATGCATACCATCGTTTTGGGATTGATTGAAATTGTACTGCTTATTTGTGTAAATATTGAGTTGCGCTATAAGGCGTGGGTAGTATTATGCGCTTCCATTACTGCTCATCAACAGGCTCAATCAACCGAGCCTGCAATATTTTCTTATTGATCGGCTTTTAGAGTTCCCTTTTCATCTATTTGAAGTTTAAGCTAAAGTCAAATAAAGTAAGCGTTCGAATCTTGTCTACAGTTGTTATTAACAGTGCTTCAATACTAAATATCAAAATTAATGTTTATTTTTATATTTTTATCCAAACATGTATTTGTCTAAAAACTTTAATCTTGAACTTGAAAAATTGTTCTTTAGGCCATAATAAACGATACTTAAGACACCTCTATCTTAAGTTTGAAAGGACAATTTTTATTTTGAATATTTTGAATGTTTCGTTGTCTCTGATAAAGTATTACGTTTGGTGTAAGGCAAGAGGCTATCCGGTGAACTTCATCCATCGGTTTAGAAATTCAAAAAGCGACTCTGCATATCGACAAGAACACGAGAACATATGTGTTTGTTAATAGGAAATGACTTAGCAAATGACGATTGGAATGGTTACAAAAGAGAAATTATTCATCGAAATGCTTCTATATGAATTTTTGATTGCACAATTATTTCCAGTAAACGAACGATTCTCATCGAAATTCATGCACATAGAAAAATCCGATCGCAATATTTTAGTCGGAAAGTTTCCTGTCGGAATTTGTGGCGGGCCTGAATTATTCTGATCGGGCTCTTGAGATTCAGATAGGAAAATCATGAATTCTTGTCAGAATCAAATTCTTGCCCATCAAAATGGCATCATCATGAACACGATCCTGTGAATTTTCGGAATATTATATTTTCCGAAAACTTTTTTTTCATTTTAAAAGCAAGGCAGCTTTATTATACATCATTCGAAAGCGTGTAACTTCAACTCTTAATTTGGAAATTTTCATGGTGGAACTTTGAAAATTAACAGAAATATTGCAAAAAAACATGGTTAAAAAACATGCGATTCCGACCGGAACGAATATTCTTCCGATAGGAAAACATGTTTTTCCCATCGGAATTTCACGGTTCCGATCGGAATCAGTCCTGTCGGCAAATTCCGATAGGAAACATTCCGACAAAACATTTTCCGATCGGAATTTTTCTATTTACACTAATTCCGATCGGAATCATTCCGAGTGGAATTTGTTGATTATTTTCCGATAGGACTCATTCCATTCGGAAATTCCACTTAATAAGTTATGAAACAGTGCAGACTTCTTTCGATCATTCAGTCTTACCTGACATTCATCATTATACATTCATTTTATTATAATATTCAATAAGGGCGTATGAAATCGTCATCGCACTGTTCAATTTAAAAGTCCAAATAATATGATATGATACTGACAAAAACATAATAATAATAATAATAATAATAATAATAATAATAATAATAATAATAATAATAATGTTTTTACTAAATATTAGTTTGACATCTATTTACCGGACCCAAAAATTCCAAGTGATCCAATTAAATGGTACTAGATTTTAGCACTTTATTTACAATTAAGGAATGATTCTTATTTTGGTGCTGTTCATGCAGATTGGACGTGCACGCGAGAGCTGGCAGATCCATTAAGCGCGCTAGCGCTTTATGGTAAATTTGCCAGCTCTCGCGTGCACGTCCAATTTGCATGAACCGCACCAAAATAAGAATCATTCCTTATATTTACATTTTATTCATTTTTTTCTTTCAATAAACTTAAGTCGAACGCTTTCAAAAATTAGTATTAAGTGAAAAGGGGGAGTAATACGTGGGATTTTTTAATAGTAACAGCCATTACGTCATTACGTCATTACGGGTCATGCGGTTCATGCAAAATGAACCGAATTTTTTTAAACGAAAAAATCAATAGGAATGTAAATATATGCAAATGGCGCATCTGTATAGGTAACATGCAGAGTGCGCAAAACTATTGCAATGTGCTTTCTCAACCGTTCAAACCCATTTATGTGACAAGAAGTTTAACTTAACTAGACCGTATTACTACAATTATCACGAGAATTTGCAGTTGTTGCATGAACATCTATTTTTGTATCTCTTAAGCAATGTTTGCCACCCACGTTTAGACCACGATCCATTTCTATATAGCAGTTCATACAATGAAAATAAATCTGAGCGGGCGACTCAAGTTGGGGAGTTCCTTGGCAGCGTGCGCAACCTGTTCGCAACCGGATGATACATGGTTTAGTTTCAGATATAGCGGTGTGCGCATGAAGTTGTTTTCATGCGAATTCAAGTTCACAAACCTATATATCTCACCAAGAGAGAAATCGGTTCAGGAAAATAGAATAAAAGTTTAATTATTTGTTATGGTTCTCTTTTGATTTTGTCTCGGAGTAGTCCTTTACACCAGTTTTGATATTCTTGGCTAGTAAGATCATTTATGGGTCAATAGAGACCTGTTATGCTAACGACAACTAATTTGCATTAAAAGTAGTGCTACATGTCTGAATATGCTAGCAGTTTAATCCTTTTCATTGCTTATTTTGACATCATATATTTAAGATCGAGCAAAGACAGTCCTATATTTGTCCTGTCAACATTAACCGTAATTTCGTCAGTAATTTCTGCTATAAAAATTGTGTTCAACTTAATGTTTTCGGGGTTTTTTGGTAAAGTTACACTTATGTGGATCGACCTGCACACGAAATTTAGAATCCATAGAAAAAACATGAATTCACTGAATTATTAATTATAGAGCTAATGGCTGTGGTGTGCAGTTAAATCATTCTATTTCGCGCGGGTTTAATTTTCGCGTATTTCGCGCTGCGACAAGAGCGCGAAATTCAACCCCAGCAAAATCAAACCATGTAACAGTGTTTCTTTATAGGAAAACACAGTTGCGTGAATTCATGCCCCCGCGACTTTGTTTTTACGGGGTTTGCGCGAAAATTCGTCCCCGCGAAATATAATGATACTGCAGTTATTTGTTTTGACCAGCAATTGTAGTACCCGTATCAAAGCTTGAATGATCACTACAGTGAAGGTCCCATAAAGATCACACAGAAATTGAGAACACAAATGTAGACCACCTAATATTTTTTACCAATTTTACCCAGTACCAATTCCAATCTTAATAGCGGTGTTTCGCTGTACATAGTTCTGAGAAATGTTGATTTTCAGATTTTCCAAACTCTAACCTCTGCTTTTAAATAAAATAATGCCAAGCCCATCAACACTTTTTATCACTGATTTCATAGTAGAAACGTCTTAACTGTAGAAAGTGGTAGAGTTGTGCGACATGCATTTGTTTAAAATAATGATCAATTGTTGGCATGTAAGTGGCTAATTTAAAACAAAAACTAGGTTTAATTATTCTTGTAAGAATGCGCAGGGTCTATTTAATCAACTAATTAAATAGACCCTGGAATGTGAGACAACATTTTGATTGACAGAAATGTTATAATTATGTGTTTTTCATTGTAAATAACATATATGAGAAAAGTTAACTAATTCTAACTTCATTATTCAGTGAATTTTTAATTGGTTCAATTTCCGTTTTGATAGTAAAGATTGTAACGATTTTCGCTCGCTTTATGTAATACGGTGGCGCCGTTTTACATAAATAATATTAAACATAGGCCTAAAAATGTAAAAGTAAAATGTATAAAAAAAATCTTTCTGAAAACGTTTCCGTAAAATATCAAACGTTGTTTGAAATAAAACTTCGCTGCATTTTTGTCTGAGGTTGCTTTTCTTAACGTGATTTAGATTTAGTTTTCTGTGTTTTATAGTTGGATGAAATATTTATACAACGAATAAAAATACATTTCAACGCTTATATCTGACATAACAAACAGATCCCATACATTTGAATAAAAACGAGTGAAGAAATAAAACCTCACGGAGCAGGTGTGCTGCTTATATAAACTAAACTTACAACATTCATTAAAAAAGACATTGAGATGTACATATCGAATGCATAAATTTGAATTAATTGGTCCTGAAGTAACATAACCTTGGCAAGATACGGCAGAAAACAATTCTATATCGGCCATGCATTGATTTCATCCTATTTCACATTTTCGCTCAGTATATAAATCTTCCTTTTAATCTTGAGATTTTCAGTAACATTTTATTTAGCGCATATTATCGCATATTATCGTTAAACTGACCTGGGAACGTTATCTTTCACGCATGCGCACTAAATGTTGCAGGCGGAGTTTCACTTATCGCTTGATAAGCGATCGCTGGGAAGGTGTTCTTTACATTCTTTGAATTAAAATGTCCTTATTAAGAAAAATAACGCTTTAAAATGATGCGTTTTTTAGCTCGACTATTCGAAGAATAGGGGAGCTATCCTACTCGCCCCGGTGTCGGCGTCGGCGTCGGCGTCCGTTAAACAAAATATGCACTTTGGTCCATAACTTGAAAACTACTTATGATATCAACTTGAAACTTGGAATATATATTCACCATCAAATTCTACACCATTACCAACAAGACCCATAACTCTGCTACAAATATTTTTCAAGTTATGCCCCTTTTTCACTTAAATTTTGCGTTAAGGAAAATATGCACTTTGGTCCATAACTTATAAACTACTTGAGATATCAACTTGAAACTTGGAATATATATTCACCATCAAATTCTTCATCATTACCAACAAGACCCATAACTCTGCTGTCAATATATTTCAAGTTATGCCCCTTTTTTCTTATATTTTGTGTTAAGCAAAATATGCATTTTGCCCATAACTTTAAAACTACTTGAGATATTGCCTTGAAACTTGAAATATATTTTCACCACCAAAATCTACATCATAACCAACAAGACCCATAACCCTGCTTCCAATATTTTTCAAATTATGCCCCTTTTTCACTTACATTTAGTGTTAAGCAAAATATACACTTGGCCCTTAACTTCGTTTTGAATGGAGGGATTTCAAAATAACTTGGCACAAATGTTCACCATGACAATGCAGTGTGTCGCGTTCAATACCCATGCCTGTAGGTCCAATGTCAAGGTCACTGTTACTAAAAATAGAATTTTCTTGCAAAATCTTGTCCGCTCTAACTTAGTTATTTCTTATTGGATTTTTAAATAACTTGGTATAATTGTTCACCATATCAAGATGGTGTGTCAAGTACAAGCCCATGCCTGTAAGTCGAAGGTCAAGGTCACTGTTACTAAAAATAGAATTTTCTTGTCCAGGCTGTTACTTTGTTATGAATGGAGGGATTTCAAAATAACTTGCCACAAATGTTCACCATGACAAGGCGGTGTGTCCACACAATACCCATGCCTGTAGATCCAAGGTCAAGGTCACTGTTACTAAAAATAGCATTTTCTTGTCCAGGCTGTAACTTTGTTATAAATGGAGGGTTTTCAAAATAACTTGGCACAAATGTTCACCATGACAAGGCGGTGTGTTGCGTACATTACCCATGCCTGTAAGTCCAAGGTCAAGGTCACAGTTACTTAAATTGAATTTACTTGTTCAGGCTATAACTCTTTTATGAATGAAGGAATTTCAAAATAACTTGGCACAAATGTTCGCTATGACATTGCATTGCATTACCACCAACTTCTTCGCAGACATTTCCGTAATGTGAAGACAACAGTGCCACAAATACAAATAATTTACTTATCTTCAAGTTTATGCATATTCTTATAATTCCTCCAACATCACTGTCCTTGAAATGCTATTATTCCCATCATTTCACTTGAGTGTCTGAAAATGATGCATAGCAGGGGCATCTGTGTCCTATGGACACATTTCTAGTTTCACTTATATTTTCACTTAAATGCACCTCATCGATAACTTTGCACAAAATACTTAAGGTATCAACTTCAAACTTCCATTATATTTTCATTTCAGTTCTTTTCTTTAACATTACTGAAGTGATTGATATTTGACTAAAAGTAAATGTCTCTCATAAAAAATTACTAACATGTTTTCTAACAAATTCAGAAATATTTCATAGTTATTCCCCTATTCAGTTTAATATTAATGGTACATTAAGGAATTATTTCTGTTATTTGAAATGAATTTCTCCCTTACCATTCACTTGTTAATATTTTTCCTGATTTCACACCAATATATGGCTATAGTTGTTATTGTTTTAATCTTCAAATTGCATTTGTTTCAAATGATTCGAATAGTCGAGCATGCTGTCTCCTCTGACAGCTCTTGTTTAAATTATTGTAATGATGTAGATAAGTTTATTTTAGTCTGCAGATTAGATACCCCGTTAAAATTAAAAATGTTTTCATGGAGAATATAACCCAACATTAAACCATTATTCGGGGCTAAAATATTACGTATGCTAATAAAACTTAAAAAATGGCGGTCTCAAACAATTCAGAGATTAGATTATTTGCACAAATGTAGCTACATGTAATAAGTGTCAACTTATAAACGTGTTTCGTAACACTAACTTTCTTAATAAGTTACATTTTTAAAACAGCTTTTAATGGACATATATGTGTGATTAACATGCGAGCTGTTCTAAATTACCATGGCGCAATAAGGAACAAATTTTATTTTTATTTAGACTGCTCATAAGTCATTTGAATGCCAATGTAAAGGTTAAAAAATTATTTTGTTCAATGGAAATCCAGTATTTTTCAATTTTGGGGGAAATTTATTTCTTTATTTCTCTACTAACGCGTCATTGAATGATTTCCCAGTATTACTAAGTAAATATGCTACCATGCTGAAATAAGGTAGCTAGCTGAAATGTTGAATACATGTTCTTATATTAAAGTAAAAGAAAACAACTTACAGCTAAATTCAAATATCTATTTGGTTTCATAATTCTACAGTTTATTGTCAAAATCATATTGATATTCAATTTCATAATTGACTATGTATAATATACATGGGACATGATAAAATAAATTACTACAAAGAATTTCTATTTAAATACGGCTCTTCATTCATATAAAAAAAATCGCCAGGCTATTAGATATGTATATAGGTTAATGAATTTACGGACTATAATCAGCATAGCGCAGTGCAGCCGCGCGACCAGCTAAAGTTTTATATTGCGCTGTCATGTATAAGCACTTACCGACTTAGTGGTTGAAATTATAATTGGTAAAATACTTGTATTCATTTTATAACAGGTTTCAATCCGTCGGATGTCCGTCGACAGTAAAGAACGCGAATACACCTTCTGTATTTCTGTAGTTCAATTTGATTATTAAAAAAATAGATAACTTAGTCTACTTAATTCTGTAAACAACATTTGCACATGCTTAGTAAATGTTCAATATAAAGCTTTATTTCCAAAAATAATAATGCAGTTCAGATAATCCTGTAATGAGCGCTTTTCTGCTAATTTTTAAATTTAGTTCTAAGTTGAATGTATTATTACGCATGTAAAATCCCTCATATTCCGGTAATTTAAAATTATCTGCCTCGAGCAAACATTACCATGACAACTTTAAGGCATATGGCCATCTTATCAGTTATAAAATTATCAAACCGCTTACAAAGTATGTGCAGCAATTTATTCTGCCTTTAATTTCGACCATTATATACGTTATAGTTTATTTAGAGGCTTGTATGAAATTTAAACGGTCGCCCAGCAGCGCTGGGCCTGACCGTTTAATTTTCATACAAGCCTCCAAATAAACTATAACCTATACTTATTTTCACATCTACATGTAAAATATTGATCGATTTCAAACCGAATTGCGAATATATCATTAATTTCAAATGTCCATTGTTCCATATCTATTTTAGTAACTGACATACACTCGTATCACTGCTTCTTCTCCGTGAATGAACCAGAGACCTATGTATAATATAGGTCTTTGAATGAACCATAAAGCCTGGCTACAAAGATCATTGCCAGTGTGGGTGCCAGTTGCAAGAATGCCACTGCAAGAGAGCAACAGCTTAACGAGCGATTCCTGGCGTGTTTGTTTTTTGTAAAACGCATTATTTAGACCCGAAAAAGATCCACCAGAAATGATGAACAAATAACTTCCTCTGTTAAAACTCTATCCCTCTTTTTCTTAAATACTTTTATCTTATTATCTATTTTCTATGATTATTTTTAATCACTTCTGTAATCTGCACTATCCTAATTATTTATTTCGACTATAACATGTATAAGGCTAGAACAGCCACTGGTCTGATAAAAAGTTTGTTTGTCTTTTTATAGTTTTATGCATCCTAACAAAATGTTATAATAGCCAGTCTATTTTCTGCCCTACTGCATTGAGAGTGATGTTTGTATGGAAGGATGTAGACTGGCTTAAGATCCTGTTTTTAAATCAAATAAATTGACTTTAAATTGACTCTCAAAGTGTCACATTACGGTGTATATCGGTATTCCCTCAAATCGTGATGTTTAGAATTTTGTGGATACGTGTATTAAGTAAACTTATAAATACTAAATTAATTGCAATGGTTGATTTGTTAATACCTATCGTGTTTATTTGAAGTTGGAATAGGACTTTATTTGTTCAGAAATGGCTTGATTGAGTATATTACATTACGTAATTGTGTAAGCTTAAGAGATAGTTAATCTGAATAACGTGGTAAACTTGAATTCATAAAACTAAGACTCGGCATAAAATTACTTGTAAAATCGAATTTACTTAAGGTTGGAAATTCAGTAACCGGGTTAGCAATCGTCGAGTTGAAACATCTTTTCGCGTGATAATATTTGTGCGAGCTCTCGCTCGTTTCCGGAGAGATCTCAACTCTGCGATACCTGCAAATACATATTATGATAATATTTGCGCGAGCTCTCGCTCGTTTCCGGAGAGATCTCAACTCTATGTTCGCGAATTTCCATTTGTTAATTCTGAGACAGGTCCTAAAAGTTAAATCACAGTAAGCATATTGAGCCTCCTAATGCATTTTTAAAGATTTTAGTGTAAGTGCTTGATCTATATGTGATTTTATGTTTTTCTGGAACAAATTTTAAAAATCATGCTGAAATTGAGTTTCAATTTAATAACCAAGCCAAACTTGATCATTATGATTACAATGACAATTAGTATTGTGACGACGCAGACAACACGCGCATTAAAATATAGAACAAATTTTTGAAGTATACTGCGATATTCTGTTTTGAGATTAAAAGTTTACTACCTCAGCATCAGACATATTCAAGCTCGGATGTAGGATTTCTGGAAATGGGGTTCGTTTGCGACAGTTGTATGATATTGATAATTTCCAACTTTCTTACCAACCCCCCCCCCCCACACACACACACACTTCTTAAAAAAGGAGTGTTCAAACAACCTCACTGAACACTTTCTGGATCCGCCCCAGTATATTCTACTTAAAGTTTTGAAAAACTAGCGATCCGCCCCGTTTAAACTATGGTAGTTCTATTAATTAAAAAAAAATATGTGCAAACTGAATAAAAAATGGAGAGAGATAATTTGTTGACTGATATAACCTTCACATAGAAAAAAAAGTTATTGCGATATCCTGTTTTTATTGCGAATCCTGTTTTGGGGTTTAAGTTATGCTTTACTGAATTTTGTAAAGGCAAAAATTGATCCAATAATAATTACATGTATGTAACATTAGAAACGCAACTGTTTTAAACAGGAAATATATCTGGATTTATATATTTTGTGTTTAATGAAGTTGCGCTTCTAATTTCTTTGACGATAAATATAACTGCTGAAAGTAATTAGAAACGATGACGCAACTTCTTTAAACACGAAATATACTTCGTGTTTAAAGAAGTTGCGTTGCTATTGCAATTTATCGATATCGACTTACTTGGGCCTGGGGCATTAACTTGCATTCGCGGTTTAGTGAAATGATTAATGTGACATTTCATTATGCACTAAATAAATTAATAATTTTCACCTCTGCTGTAAAATGATACCAGATGCGAATTCAAGAAAACAAGACACATTCCTCATAACGTGTATTATTTTTTGTGACAAAGGACCCGTTATCAATTAGATCTTTTATCAATTGTGGACGTTTTGTACGTGGGAAATAGCAAAGGTGTCCAAAACAAAGTATTGTTGTATTTAATGTAGATGGTGAAGTTTTGTTGTTATTGAACACACATAAAGTTTCTGTATTTATATTTAAGTTCGCTTTGATTATTAATAACAATAAATAACTAATAATTCTGTAAACAATATTTGTGTCAGATATTCCCGTACAAGGTTTTCATTTGCTAAGTAAATGTGTCCAATATAAAACTTTATTTCTAAAATGCATTTACTATAATAGGTGAACTTTAAAAATGAATGGTATTACTTCGCTCGTATTTTTAATTAAGTTGTTTCTTAATATGCGGTCGAGGTTGATTATACATATGGATGTAAAATCCCTAAAATTCCGAAAAATTATCTGCCTGGGGCAATATAACCATGACAACTTTAATGGATATCAACATCTTATTGGTAATAAAAGCGTCAACCGCTTACAAAGAATAAAAGATTATTAAGGACTATGTAATTGTTGAAATAGGAAAACTGTACTGTTGGCACCAATTCATAAAATCTTGAGATATAAAAGGGCATTGTTGAAAAATGTTATAATATTTTATAAATCTCACTGCCAGTAACCTTTAAGCATAGGCATATTAGCATTGGTGTAGCACATGACATGTGAATACAGAAAAAAATATGCAATTTTCTGTGCAAGTTTTCTTTTACTCTGACCAATATTTTCAGAAAGTAAAAGCATACTTGATATGCCACAATATTACTGTAGATGCACTGAGACTTATATTTAAATATGTATTTGAAATATCTTATATCCCATAAACGAACCCACTAAACTGCACGAAAAACTAGGGCGTCCATCTTTGTTTTGACACCGACGAAAATAATCGCGTTCTTGGTTGTTAACACAACATGACATCCCCAAAAACACAATCCATCATAAAGAACAATGGTTAAAGTTTTGTTGCCTACCAATCGATCGTCTTGATCTTTCGTCGATCATTCATAATCTGCCTTAAATTTCAGATGTGTAAATAAAACATTTTCATCAACACAGCTTTGCGGAAGTAAGGGACTAATCACCAATATTTGTGTTAATGCGCGAAACGAACATCATTTAAAATATCGCATTTTTTTGGCAAACTTACTGATAACTTATGAATTTCTGATATTAACTATATTTTTTCTGTCAGTCATTTTGATTGTTTATGTTTTATTTATGTAAGTGTGAAATATTTTGTTGCCACGTGCGAACTATTTTCTCCAGTGTTATTCCCCTTTGACTTCCGTTTTTTGAACGTCCGGTCGTGGAAGTAAAGTGAAAGTAGGAAATAATGCTGTTTTTTAAACTTTAGGTGAGTTAATTGTTGCAATGAAAGTTTGTTCATGTAATAAATGCACATTTCTGCAAAGATATTGTGCGATCGTGTACGTCAACATAGTTTATTACCATTTTCTAGTGAGGGTCACCGTTGTTTACATTCTTAGTGTACACAAAAATTACCCACGATTTTCTCGTGATATGAAAGTACGGCGTCCGTGAAAGGACCACGTTTAATACAATTATACTTCGATTGAGGTCCGTGTTTCCATTTCATGCAATGATCACATACGCTTGTGATTATGTATACTTAATTAAATTATGTCTTGAAGATTACACATTTAAAAATATGATGTTAGTCATTTTTATTCATTAAAGTATTTGACCTACAAAAACATCTCTGTAGGCACTATTCATCATATAAAAAAAGGACAAGACCATTCACCAAATGAAGTTTACCATGTGCATTACAAAGGAGAGTACTGTTCATATGAAGTGGAAAATCTTTATTTGACAAAACTTTATCAAGAATCCTATCCCATAGTTGCAATAAGCTTTTAATGTTATGAAATAACTGGAACTTCATAACACTTGTAATTCAAAAACTTGCAGTTGAGTTGCATATTGTTTAGCTTACTGCAGCATATCAAAAACAAAATCAATGACATGTTATATTTTTACAACATTTAATACTACAGAAATACGTTTTCACTATTCGGACAATAAAATTAATGGTATTTGTAGCACAGTTAATACCTTTTTGTTTTATTATATGAGCATAACCACATGCTACAGCTTGAATATGTTTTTTTATTTGGATTATCATATATTATTTATGCATCTCATCATATAAAATTGAGACAGATCATTATCAGTTATCACACACTTTCAGTATAAACTTTACATTTAAATTACTATCTGTAATGTTTAGTGTACTTTCCATTACCTGTGTCCAGTATTGACACCATACTTTATATTACTTACTGTTTGCACTACTTTCTTGTGTAAAGTTGTAAATGGTGGATTTCTGGATTTTAGTAAACATGGATATTTTAATGGGAGGATTTCAGTCAAGATAAAAATTAAAATAAAATTTTAACCTTTAGTGCATCTGTAAGGAGGTCTGTACTATCTTACTTTCATATTTATTTTTAATTGCTTTTTTGTAGAATATATGAAAACTTGCATGGAAAATAACACTGACTAAAGTCCTTTTTTCCATAAAATAAATAGATTTTGTTCATCTTTTTTCTCATTTCTTTGTAGCATTTACTCTTTTCTTTTATTTTGACATAAGGAAAAGCTCAAATTACTATAAATTACTGGTAATTTTCATTTTTTTATAACCAGACTTTTCTTGAAGCCATGATGAGAATTCATGAATAACATAGTCCTTAATTATTAAACTAAGTATGAAACTGATATTGATTATATACTTTAAAAATATGAAACACAGTGAATATTTAAATTAAAATACACGTTATTTGACAAAACAACAGAAACTCGTCATTTTTGTGTTAGCTACCATTTTTTAAGCATAGTAGCATACCCTTCCAATCCGCTAAAGTTAAGCTCCCGCGTTACAAAAATGTGTTAAAGCATAATTATAACAGATAATCATCATAATTTTTGTTGGCTACCGTTTTCAGCACGATAGAAAATTATTAATTCTGCTTTGAAACGCATTACACTTCACATATCAAATTTAATGATCGGTGTCAACCCGAATTGAGAATATCTCATTAATGGCACGTGTTCACAACTCCATTTCTCCCATACCTGTTTAAACTCGATCACTCTGATTCTGTAAATTTCTATCTATTTTTCTAAGACTATCTGAAATATTTCCTATATCTGCACTAACTAAAATTATTTATTCCGACTATTATAACGTTTTGAAATGTAAACTATTATGTCTAATCTGTTAATGTTAGATAACGACAATATAACAAGAATTTAATTGATCTTAACGCGTGAATAAAAGCATGATGAACATGGAAATTTCATGTAAATCAAACAATACTTGCACAATCACAGTTAAATAAAAATATAAAAGAAATATACTCGCGTTTTATTATTTTGACCGATATCATTGTTGTTGTTGTAAAATTGCTTCTGTTCTCAGCGCGTATAAATTTCAAATAATTCTTTATTTCATGTGACACGGCTGTTATCCTTAAGCGAAAAGTGCACATCCAGACCAGGCGGCACATCCGCGTCGTCTGATCAGGATCTTTACCGTTTGCTTTTCGATACATTAGGTTTTTTTCTGACTGAGAAGTGAACAATGTATACCCTGTTTAGGTGACACTTATGTGATTAAATACCACTTTTCGATATCAATGATTGCAAGGCGTGTAGAAAAACATCTCAAAGACTTATGACACTATTTATTCAGCGAATGGAAACATGAAATTATTGGGTTTTCGAAATAATCGACGTTTAGAAATCCGACTTGAACATACCTAATCTAAGTGATATTTTTAATTTATTTCACGAAACAGGCTCATGTCATTTCACAAAAATCACATGTGAAACTATCAATAAAAGAATCGGTTTCACTTCTTGTGGTGCTTTCGGTTTTAAAAATACTAATACAAACGTTCGAACATATCAATCGATATGGTAGGGGCCTCCAGAAGTGTATTAGTTAACTAGCGTATGGAGTCCAAAACTGACCATCATATCTAATGTATAGCACCCTGATCGCCTCTTGAAAAGGAACGCCTCTTTTATAAACATCAACCAATAGAAAATAAGTAACACATTAACGCGATAACGTGATTCGTGGGGCGGAGTTGTAATAATTGATGATTCGTTCATCATTTTAATATCCGCATTAATTGATTTGCGATAAGAATCTAAAGTCCAAATAACTGAAATTGGTGATTTAATTATTTTATTAGTTTGAATTAACCTCGGTACTTCCGTCTTTTGGCGCACTAGCTAGGTTAAAATTGAATTTACTTTAACACCATACTGTCCTTGTTCATAATTTTTTTGGAAAATTTTTGTTTAAAGGGAAATGGGAACTGACAAACTGATTAGCTATTAATCTACAACTAAAGATTTTGGACTTTTGATGAAGCTTTCTAAATATTGAAAATTAATTTATATACGCGTAAATGTTCACTCATCATTATTAAAAACGGGATTTAAATCATATAAGGTAATGAAAGTGTTCAAGTAAATATATTGTGTTTAATGCTTGATACTGTTTCAAACACATCATCATCATTGTTTTTAGTAATGAAACTTAAAATGGCAGAAATGTGGAAATCTGGAATTTAGTTAATGATTTTAAAATGCGTCTCATGATTTCGTTTTATCAGTTTATGATGACAATATATTGAGATGATCACTTATAATTAATTATCTTTGAATTTCTGTTAATTGGAATATAACGTAAATTTTGATTGAATGAAATCTTAATTTGTCTAATAAATGTCGAATGTCGTCTAATTGTTTCTTTGCAAGTTTAATTTTTATGATCTTATTTTAACGAAAGTTCGAATCTAAAGAATAAATAAAGCTTGTCAATTGCCTGCATTTTTCAGATGCACATTCACATTTATTTCGTGTCTTATAAATAAAATAAGACAGAACTCTGCTTTAATAGAGAATGAATAAGAGTATGAGAGGGTGAAATATGCATATCAGGAATTGCCACATTCAGAAAAAACAGCCTCCCCACACAGTCAAGAAGAAGAGAGGGGGAGAGAGCATGGTTAATAAAATAATCAGTTTCAAAAAGGACGCCACTAACAAAAAACAAAAATGAGAACCCGAGGGGTTACCGCCTTGGAACGGTCAGTGGCAAATCAAATTGCCACTGGGGGTTTAAACCAGGTTCTAGGGTGCACCAACCTCACACTTGCCCCAACAGGTTCTCGTATCACAAGACAAGTACAAATTGTCTTGGTGAAATAACTCCAACCCACCCATCAGCTCAACAATGTTGTATGCAAAAGCATACAAACATATTAACATAAGAAGCTAATAGCATTGCAAAGCCAAAGGGCGGGTACTCAATGATCTTTCCGAGACCAGAGCATCTGGAGTAAAATCAGCAAGAACACGATGACAGGGATAAAAGAAACAAATCGAGCTTCTAGGTTCTTTTAAGAAAAGATTTCCCCATTAACCTTCATAAACTCTTAAACCCCTGCCACCGTCGTGCAATCAAAGAGGTAAGCATAATGATCAACTGTAGAAGGGTTAATCACTAGGCCTGCAGAGCGCTGTAAAATAACATGTTTGTAACCTTTCTTTTTAAATTTACAGATGGTTTTTACGAATAACCGGGAGAAATTAACACTGCCTTTTATCTTTTTAAGTTTATAAATTAAATCTCCATAAAAAACTGGTTGTGAAATACCTTGTTGCAAAAGTGATTTTAAACTGCATTTGTATTTATGAATTAAATATGGGTATCGGCGATAAAACTTGCAAAAGGTTTTCCTTAATTTGTGATACCGATAACCTTGTTTTAAAAGTTTTTCTGTAATGCAAAGATTACGTTCATTGAAATCATTAACATTGTTGCAAGCTCTTGAAAAGCGAACAAGCTGTGAGATATAAACCCCATAAGATGTTGCACGGGGAACATCGCCGTCTAAAAACGGAAAATTTACTATATTAAAATTAAAATCATCTCTTTTATCATAAATTTTAGTAGTGACATAACCATTTTCAATGGACAGATTTAGATCGAGAAAGTTTGCTTGCTTTTCTGAAGTGTTCGCTTTGTTAAGTTGTAGTTCTTTAGGATAAATCTTATTAACAAGTAATGGAAAATGGTTATTGTCTATATTTAATAAATCATCAAGGTACCTCGAGGTGTTGTTAAAAGCTGTAATTATATCATCTTGATGTTCAGTAGAAAGAGATAACATAAAGTCTCTTTCATAACAGTATAAAAACAGATCAGCAACAAGGGGTGCACAATTAGTACCCATTGGGATGCCTATTACTTGTTTATAAATAGAGGTACCGAATCTAACATAAATATTATCTAGTAAGAAAGTTAGCGACTCTATAAGGTCTTGACAAGTCCATAAGGTATAATTATCATAAGAACCATCTGTTAAAAATGCCCTATGTTCATTACAAGCGATGAAGGCTTTATTCTCTCTAGCAAACGTTTTTTCAATGAGACTGGTTAGTTTGTCTCTTATTAAATTATGAGGGAGCGAAGTGTATAATGTTGAGAAATCGTAAGTAGACAAACAGAACGCCCGATAATTATTTGATTTAAGCTTATTCAAAACGTCATTTGAATTCTTAATCGACCAAAATAAATTTTTGCCAGAAGTTTCAAAAACCTTATCACAATACCTAATTACGTGTTCTTTTATAGCTGTAAGACAAGATGTTAAGAGCACAGATAATTTAGTAGTAGTGCAAGAACTAGAGTTAGCAATAAATCTTGCTTTATACGGTGTTTTATGCATTTTAGGTAACCAATACATAGTAGGTACTTTGTCTTGTTTCGGCTCAATACTGATTCTAAATTTTGTAATTTGTAGAGTGTGTGCAGTAACAATATCACTCTCAGATGAAGAAGTCAGTATATAAGCATTAGTGCTGTTCAGTTCTTCAGTTTGAATATTAATATAGTGTATTCGTCACACTATAATTACATTATTAGAAGCCTTATCAGCAGGTGTTAAAACAAATCTGTTATGAAAGTCTTGAATTCCTTTTTTCAAATGACGAAAGTTAAAACGAGGTCGAGGTGGTAATAAAGCAATGTTTCTTTCATAAAATGATATACGGGTGTCAATTATTTTGAATATGTGCTTTTTCCAGTTAGAAAGTGCATTAGGCTCGGCATGTTCTCTTTTGTACCATTTATTGCAAAATAAGTTC
Source organism: Corbicula japonica (assembly GCA_038501625.1). Classification (NCBI taxonomy): domain Eukaryota; kingdom Metazoa; phylum Mollusca; class Bivalvia; order Venerida; family Cyrenidae; genus Corbicula; species Corbicula japonica. Next base: position 743,687 of record JAZAYU010000111.1, on the reverse strand, counting down.
AAAGACTCGGCAATTTCTGCACGGCATGCATTAAAGTCAATTTTGGATGATATTCTATATTTGGGACCTTTAGAAATTAAATTACGAATTCTAGAGTCTTTGATTAAATTAAGATCACCGGTAACAATATGACCGGCCGGCTTATAGCAATATTTAGAAGTTAAACAATCTCAAGATTTTGGTGTATTTTCAATGATCTGTAAATCCGATGTAATTTTATTGTAATTAAAAATTGTATTTCTAGTTGGTTTGTTGTATTTATAACAAACCACAGGCGATTCAGTATTCTTAAAATAAATAGGAACAGCCGATTGAACTGTTTTATCTTTAAATATACTAGGAAGGTCAATAAAATCTATTCCTTTATTTAAAAAAGAAATTTTAAGGAAATGTCTTTGATGGTCAGATTCCAAGTCAATATGCGGCCTGAGAACATGCCGAGTATAACACTGAATAAGACTAGCAACCTCGTAAAATGGATGGGTTCTAAGAGACATCGGGATTCTTTCGGAATCGCTGGGTTGAACCATTTTTAACTATAGCACTAACGACATGTATAACCCCCTCCCTTTCCCGCTGGATTCTTATGAAGTAATGTTTATATAAAAAAGAAACTTTAAACTATACTCTATTCCGAAAAGAAAGCGTGCACTTTTCACATTAACTGCTTTTCTTAATGAATAGATTTTGGCACCGTTTACACTTGAAGAATATTCGCGTGTTTTATTTGTAAAGCAATTATCACAATAATATCCTCATATACGCCGTAAGTGTACAAAATGACACTTTCTTAACTATTTAACTCCTATTTTTTTTTTAATGTGTTGAGTCCACTAAATAAATAAAATATGTATGAAATTTTTAATCTTGCGATTATTTCACGTGTGACAATAGTATATAAGACGGGTTACAAACTTAAAACTGTACTCTATTTCAAAAGGAAGTGAGCGCTTTCTTTTCGGTGAATTTTCTTTTACTGATCTTCTTAATTAATACATTTTAGCACCGATTACACCTTCCGAATATATTTGTACGGCGATTATCATTATATCCTTATACACTCCGCAAAATGTTATTGCTGTAAAAAATGACATTATCTTAAGTATTTAATTTCTTCCGTGCACTAAGTAAATAAATTATGACATTTTTAATCTTGCGATTATTTACCGCGTGAAACTAGTTTATCAGACGGGTTACCAAACCAGGATATGTGTTGATGTTTCTGGGGACAATCGTTTCGCTCTGCCGATCTATGGGTTGGTAAATTATGAAGACACTATGCGAAATCGATAAGATCACGGTAGGAGGTCGTCTTAACGCGATGCGAAATCCCGACTCGCATCTTTTATCGCGTTTTTAAGTGATCTAATGCAACCATAGGGTACAAAAAGGAGAACGTGCAAGTCAGGAGCATTAAGTAGCGTTTTCTTCCCGGTTCTTGTTTCATTGAGATTATAACAATGTTATACATAAAAGTTCAGAATTTAAAAAAGAAAGTCATCAAACTTCGTCATCACATGTTATTTTTATTTTTATGTTTTTGGCTTGCAGATTTGCAATATAATTCATAGGAGACCACGGGATCTTTGTAATTTAAATAAACTGTTTATTGTAGGTTCTGCAGATGCTGCTACTGCAGACTGTGTTGATGATGATGATTATGGTGATGATAATGATGATGATGATGATGCAGCTGCTGCTGCTGCTGCTGCTGATAATGATGATGATGGCTGTTTTTGGTATTTTCAATTCCGGCATTTAATAGCATCTACGTTGCTATTTTCATTTTCATACGCATTTATGGTAGGTGACCAATATGTTTTGGTGGCCATATAAAAGCTAAATCCAATCGAATATGGCACATTTAATGTCCATATTTCGGCTGAAGAGTATGCCGTATTGACCGAATATTTCACACGTTCCGTTGCATGTGCGTTCTGTGACATATACGTTCTGTGGCCGGAATATATTCTGGACAAAATATCATCCCTGACGATAATGATGATTTTTGACAAAATAATATCCGGCCAGGGGCGGATCCAGCGGGGGTGGGGGCACCGGGGGCACGTGCCCCCTCCCCCGCCGGCTCCGGCATGGACACCGATTATAGGGGCACAAGTTTGGTGGTATGTTTCATTATAAGCTTTAATTCGGTGATTCTCACAATGATATCTGATATCGCTTATACTCTTTAGTTCGCTCTGAAATATTTTAAGCTTTTAACCTTGACATTTCATTTTTATTAGCAACATATATTGAAAATATGACAATATAATCATCTAATAAAATGACTGCAGCTTAAGGGCCTGCCACACTCCTCCCAATTCTATTCATCGATAAAAAGAAAATTATCAAAATCTCAATAACGGCAAAATGCTGTTAAATGAAACTTTGCACAAGTGTATGTTATTAATGTATCTTTATTTTACAGATGGTAAGACATATTAGAAAAGTAAAGAAAAATAGCAGGACCTAAAAATTCCCTCAACTTCTATTTACATAAATTCACAAAAACTAAAGAACACAAAACATCATTTTAAATGCCCACATGAGTAATATGATTCTTGTTAGTAAAAGTGTGTTTGACCTTCAATTTCCTGGTCGCGTAAACGGATGACAATCACTGATTTCTCTTTTAATAGTTGAACGTTTTTTACAAAGTACACAACATTTTCTTGTCAGTATCATTGCGCTCACGAGGGAATTTAAAGTTATGTTCTGCATCGCCTAGTTTTTGTGAATTTATGTAAATAGAATTCAAGGAATGTTTAGGTCTAGCTTTGTTTCTTTACTTTTTTAAGTTGTCTTTCTGTATGCAAAATAAAGATACATTAGTAACCTTCATTTGTGCAAAGTATCATTGAATGGCATTTTGTCATTACTGAGATTTGATGATTTTTATTTTATCGATGAATAGGATTGGGAGGAGTGTGGCGATGCCTTAATCTGCTTCGACCATTACACCATATCGTGTATATTTATGTACAACACCAGCAGGTGACAAATCGTTAGCCTGCGGCAATTGGCAGCAGGAAATGGACGGGTCCATTTTAAGAAATGACATCATATTTTCAAAAATAAACTCGTCTATTTCGCATCCAGCAGAGGACGGGTACAAGTGATAAAACCACTGTACTAATACATGCGATAAAAATTGAGACCCGTCTAATGTTTAGCTTAGTTTGAGCACATATATATTCTTGTTACGTTATCGGCACGGAAGTGTCTTCTCGACCGGGCCCGGCACAGTTAACAGAACATGGGAACCAGACTAGCGCAAATACTGCAGTGAATTGTTATATCGTAATTGTAATATATAATATACTCAGCAAAAATAGAAAGTACCCACTTTTTATGCTTATATTCTCATTCACATGTTTTCATTTAATTACGAACACCTCAAAAGGTGTTTTATTAATTAATCTCAGTTGTTTTTAAGTTTAATTGTTCGTGAACATAAGCTTCCACACCTAAACCTGAGCAAATGCCCATCAGATAACAATGAATGATGGATTAAACACCCCTATATATTCAATTCAAAGGGAGGTAATAGGAAATGTTTGGGATTTCTAGCGTTTTTTTTATAGAGGACGAGTTGTTTTATTAATGATTTTTTGTGATTTTATTGACATGAAGAACTGGAAAAATTGATTTAATTCCAACAAATGTGAATATTGTTTAGAATCACTTACTTCTTCCTAAAACCCCAATAATAGCAAAGGGAAAGATAACTTAGTCGTGACTGCAGATTTTTAAGAACATTTTATTTCTTTGTAATGATTACAGCAATGCAGATCTGTTCAAAGAAGATATTTTCTATTTTATTTTTCTAGTTTTACAAAATCACAGGTAGAAAAGTGGGTACTTTTTATTTTTGCTGAGTATAGATGACAACTTAAAAATTTAATTATCCGCATCGTGGGAAATTTGTTGTAGATGAGATAGTTGTGGCATAACTTGAACAATTCTAATCTTTTGGAGATCTCTTGGGCGGGGGTTAGGCCTAGTATTCTACCGTAGACAGCGCATAGATGTATATCTGGTCTATTTTAGTAATCAAAATCTATGCATTATTAAAATGAAATACACAAATACCGCTTTCAGCTTTTAGAATGTAAAACGTAGAGCTCGGAGGTGGCGGTCGCCTCTTCACCGAGGAAAAAAGAAAACAGAAACTCGACTTTCTCTCTTTTAAAAAAGATTCCCGTCTTTAATAGTGTAATGTTTTCAGTCAAATTCAACAGCTATAGCTATATAGGTGGCATGGTTGAGTAAAGAAGTGCGGTAACGCCAAACGCGATACTCCCTTTCATTTTTGTGAAGGGGGAGGGGGGCACCGAACCCCCGGCGAAGAGACCTCTGGATCCGCCCCTGAATCCCAGAACAAGTATATATTTGGAATGATATTCCATTCGTACAAATTCCGCATTAGCCGAGTGATCTAGACCGTTTCTCAACATTATATCTTTGACTCCTGGTTCTGCAGGTCGTTGGTTCGAATCCCGATAACGTCATAATTTTTCTTTAATCTCAAACGTGTAAATTTCTTCGTTTTTATCGAAATAAGTTAACAAGAGAGGATCTTTTACACCCAATATTAAAATTTACATATAACCATTGTATTAATCATGTTAAACAAAACACATCGTCTGTACACAGTCAGTTATGGGATTCGGATTAATAGAAAAATCAACTGCTTTGAAAATAATTTTCAATTATGAGTATGTTAAAGGTGGTTGATTCTTATTCCCCGTCGTTATCAAACACACTTTAACGATTGATTATTAACTTTGATTAACATAAATTTAAGATACAATCAAAATATATGAATTTACCGACGACCACATTTCTGTGTAGTTGGCATTTCTTTACTTTTTGCCCGAATCGCGTGGTCAATCACGCGAAACACAACCGGTATTATGTCCTATTAAAACACGTGCATTTTTCTAACTACTCGTACACTCGAATATGTGACTAAACACTTAAAACAACTTTCAATCATCTGTGTCTATACAGTCTTAATGTCGTTTGAAATACCTGTTTAATAATTTCCACAACTTCAGGTCTAATATCGCTTGAATATTGATTTTTGTTTTATGATTGTTTTTGTTTTTCGTAATAACCAGTTATGCGAAACATTTGAAACCAATCTTGTTGATTATTTAGTATCAATAAATAAATAAATAAAACACTTTAACTGAATGAATACTGTATTTCAAACAAAATGACGCATTCAATTATATTATAGTTATGTTAATATTTTTCGATCAGGCATATGTTTTAAACATAAATTTTACACAACAACATGCAAGCGAAAATAAAAGTTATTTCGGACATTTCGTTATAACTTATCATTTGATTTGTAGATTACTTGTAGATATGAATGTGCTTGTATAGTGCAGAATGTGAAAGAATTTTTCTAGTAGTCTAATCGTAAAAAACGTAAAATAGAAAAATATTTGAATAAAGCTGTGTGCCTGACATGTGATTTATAGAATTTTTGCCAAATGTATAAACTCTATTATAATGTAATAGATCGTTTGTATCACTAAGACCAAGTTAATAACATACATCGAAGGCAAGAAAAGTAACTTATTTTACACTCTGTATGCGTCAATCTGATTAAAATCATTTCCTGAAACCCGTTACGCTATCAGGATCTGACTACGAGAAACTAAAACATGCTTTTATCACTAACCCGTTGAACCAATCAGATTGTCGCCTGTAAAATCGCAAAAGTGAAAGGAAAAATAGTATTTTAACTCATGGAAAGTGTTGACAGCTTGCGTAAGACATATTTTACTGGAGATATATATGTGTGTTTATGTAGTATTACATGCATTTCTAATGTAATGACATCTTCAGATCATTTTGCGAGCGTTATAAATACGCTTCCTGTGTTGGCAATTTCTAAAAATAGTAATCGGGGGAAAACCCCTATTACTTATGTACAGTGACTGCGGGCCGTCATCAGATCTAATATTTTGTTAGATCTGACTTTAGTGAGATTGTATATGCGTCTATGAAAAATATACCAGGACTACGTTCTACAAATTCTGAACGTGAAATACAGTCAGTTTCTAGAATTGTTTACTCTTGAATTTCTTTTATGATTGCTTAAATAATAATAAATTGCATTTCTAGCCTTGGAGAAACGAAGCGCAATTCAGTAAGGATCGCCACCACAGAGAATAAGAAACACAGTGACGGATGAAGTAAAAACATTTAATTTGATATATTCTCGATCTAAAATCAATAGCGCACCGAACACTTATAAATGTATTAAATACATGCACAAATGTTGTTCATTTCTGACAGCATAGCTTCGTATAAGCTTAAGCATGCTGAAAGTGGAATCAAAATTTAACTAAGGGGAATACTTCAAGCTGGAGATCCTTATTTAAAGAAATATCTTATTCCACATTCAAGCCTATACGTTGAAAATGCGGTACTGTTAGCTTTATGGGTGCTTTTTGTGCCAAATAAAACAAACTCGTATACACAACTGAATAAGGAAATGCCGCAATAAAGTTTTATGTTACTCTCTTCTTGTTATTCAAACAGTTAAAGAACTTAACATGTAACGGTTCATGAAAACTTGGTTTTGATCAATATCATTTCCATTGGAAATTTCATCAAAAGAAAATATTCCAGTCGGATTCATTCCTATCGGAAATACTGAATTCTGTCGGAATTCAAAATAGATCAGATCAGAAAATATGGTGAATATTCTAGTAAGACAACAGTTAAACAAATCGTTTTTAATATAATACAATAACCAAGTATTATGACGATAAAAGTCAGAGATATAAGGATAATTATCTATATTTATGTAATGAGTCATTTTGACGAAAACATTAAACGATGTTGACGATTACAAGAATGTCAAGTTGTCAGTCATGACCACGAGAGTCAGATTTTGTCAACAAAATATAATAAAAATAACTTACTTACAGAATAGTGAGTGTATATTTTGAATAATATTTGCATTTTGTTTTTCTTTAATCACAATCTATTTTTTTATTTTTTTTTCATTTTCATAAGAAAACACAACAGCTGACCTTACTAACTGGATATTATAAATACGACATAAGTTGCGATTAAAATAAATGTTCGAAATTACTTTTCCCATAGGACTGATTCCGCTCGGAAAGATAAAAGCAACACAAATTCCGATAGGAATTCAACGAACGCAGGAAACATTCCGATCGGAATCACCTCTTCCGATCGGAATTTTTCCGAATGGAAAAAATTCCGACCGGAAAAATTCCGATCGGAAAATTTTCCGATAGGAAAATTCGGGATTCCGATCGGAAAATGTCGATTCCGATCGGAATAGAAGTTTGACATTGAATTTATTTTCCAATTTTCTCGAAAACTAAACAAGATAGGGTATTGAAACATTCCAGTTTTTCTATTTAATTCACGTGTAATCACCCGATAAAAAAAAACCGCAAGAAAATCGATAAAATAAAAAAAAAGTTTTCGGAAAATATAATATTCCGAAAATTCATAGGATCGTGTTCATGATGTTTTTCCATTGTAACAATGCTTTTCGGAAAGACTTCAAAAAGTGAAATATGCATTATTTATATATTTTTTGCAATTTAAATCTTCACACTACAATTTGAAGTCTTTAGCTTTCAAACTATAAAAATGACCTTCTTTAAACATGGAAATGACACTATTGGAAAACACTAATCCGAATGTTCACAGAGCCAAGTTGTTCTGTTCTAATTAAAAAATGTCTTTTTGTTGTTTGTTATGTCCCCACAAATATAGAGTTGCACTCGTCCGTCCGAACGTCCGTCCGTACGTACCAAACGTGCACAGATGATCAAGTAGGATTTGTAGATGATCGTAAAGAAAGGAGTATTCCTGCCACCATTTGTACCAGAGTTATTGCCGTTTGTTATAACAAATTTTCTTGCAGCAGTGGGGGTATCAGTGTACGAGGACACATTCTAGTTAAGAAAGAATTCGACTTTGATAGGTGGTCATTCGTGAGCTGGGACAAATTATAGTTATAAATTCTGCATTTCACACCAAAACGCTAAAAGCCATGAATCAATAACACGCAACACAGAAATGATTTCGTGTAATATTTGAAAAAAGCCAAAAGAGGAAAATGAGCTGGCTAAAACTCGCCAACACTTCATAGATGTGCCTGAAAAATAGCACCCCAACTCTTTTGTTTAGAGTGATGCTCAATTTGCATATATTATTACATACCTTTAACCAGAGAAATATATTTTCTGTTCTCCTTATGGAAGTGTTATCCTTTTTCTACACTATGCCACCTGGAAATAAATTTCAGAAGTAAACTTGCGAAATATATCAAATGAAAGTTACACGCGAATATTTGATTGAAACAGAGAACCTTCAAAAATATATTAGATAATTTAGATATTTAAACGCGTTCGTTTAAAAATTAAACATTTATCTCGTCTTGTGATTAAAATGACAAAGGTTGATTTTTCATGCCACACTTATCAGGACTAGATAATCGTCACCTTGTTTAAAGTGCAGGTAGTAGAGCGGCTAACGGAAAAATACTGCACTTAGTGATAAATGCATGAAACTTTGCATACATGTTTTGAATGGCATAAACTTCGATTTTAAATATGACGACTATTCTGAAAACGATTGCTTCTGGATTTATAGTAGAGAGTAGTTATCACTTAACATTAACCACTTTATACATGTATTTCATAAAAAAGTCGTAGCTCATTTATGATTCAAAATCGACACTTTCTCAGGAAAAGAAAAGAAATTATTATTGACAAGACATAGTGTATAATGTGTAGGACCCCATTGTTAGTTCGAAATGTTGTTCTAAAAATGAGAACCCTTCGCAGCCAAAAACTCCACAATTTGCACGTACCAGGACAAGGTTTTATGATACTTGTCCGCGGACTCGGTCTTATGATACTTGTCCCAGGACTCGGTCTTATGATACTTGTCCCAGGACTTGGTCTTATGATACTTGTCCCAGGACTCGGTCTTATGATTCTTGTCCCAGGACTCGGTCTTATGATACTTGTCCCAGGACTCGGTCTTATGATACTTGTCCCAGGACTCGGTCTTATGAAACTTGTCCGCGGACTCGGTCTTATGATACTTGTCCGAGGACTCGGTCTTATGATTATTGTCCCAGGACTCGGTCTTATGATTATTGCCCCAGGACTCGGTCTTATGATTATTGTCCCAGGACTCGGTCTTATGATTATTGTCCCAGGACTCAGTCTTATGATTATTGTCCCAGGACTCGGTCTTATGATACATGTCATAGGACTCGGTCTCACGGGACATTGTCACAGGTCTCGGTCTTATGATACTTGTCCTGTCGTCTCGTACGGTTTATCTTACAAAATAATAAAATTATTTCGACAAATTCTTTCACAGCCAAAAGCATTTGTAAGCAAAGCTAGAAACATGGGATGGATCGAATGATATCTTTATTATGTAATAAGCCAATAAGGCCCATGAACATTACAGAAAACATAATCAGTTAACATTATGACATGGTAAGACAAGACAACATTATTGTAAACTATAAAACATCCGATGCTTATATTTGTGTAAATATTGAGATGCTCAACCACGGTGTAGACGACAATAACAGTAAAATGCACTGCTCATAAACAGGCTTAATCAAACGAGCCTGCAATAGTTGGATTTTTTTCGTGGCTTTCGATTCATGCAGAATCCTAGAACCCAACCATCATTTGTGATGTAAACCGCCATTGTTTTGTTTTTGGCTCCAGAATTCATTCCAAAATGATACTAATATTACTCAGCAACATGTGTTGCACTTGCGCGAAAGCAGATATGAAGGGAGTCTTTTTGAATTTCTGAAAAGGCTAAACTTTATTTTATTTATTAATCACCATAACATATTGAAGATTAGCATATACCTGATACGGGTATGAGTTTTTTGATATACATGATGTATATTGCCTATTCATTTTAGTCTTCTGATACGTTTTTTTTCTTTTTTAGAACGTTCTTGGTAATTAGAGCATTCATTCGACTGAACTCAGCATGCACATGCTAATGCATCCTAAGATAAATTGATTTCTTCGTTAAACTCTTGCTGGCAATGAGTAGGTTTCCAAAAATTCATTTTTTAAATTTGGGCCAATGTTCGCATTTGCCATGTTTGTCTCCTTCATTAACACTAAACTTTTGGAAAATTACTAAATTTATTACATCGGCTGTTCAGCGGATGTCATCATGCAGTGTGGTGGCCAGAAAACTTCTTTTATAATGTTACATAATATTACTTCATACCACTATCTGGACAAATAATTCAGCTAGAGTCTTAAGTACTAGTGTTTATTAAAAGTGTATTGCGTCAAAAGGTCTCGTAACTTCAAAGACGCCAACATTTTTGTCTCAGTTTTTTAACCGAGTTGAAGCAAATTATTAATTATGCTGATTATTCGAGTAGTTTGTGCTTAACAAAAATTGTCTTGTAGAAAAAAGTAATATATGCATATCAGGAATCGCCACACACACAAAACACAGGCTCTCTACGCAGCGAAAAAGAAGAGAGGAAGAGAGAGAGAGAGAGAGAGAGAGAGAGAGAGAGAGCTCTCTACGCAGCGAAAAAGAAGAGAGGAAGAGAGAGAGAGAGAGAGAGAGAGAGAGGGCATGTTTATTTATAAGTATGTCAATTCAAATAGGACGCCACAAACAATTAATGAAGAAGAGAACAAATTGCCACTGGGGGTTTAAACCACGTTCTAGGGTGCACCAACCTCACACTTGCCCCAACAGGTCCTCGTATCACAAAACAAGAACAAGTTGTCTTGGTGAAATAACTCCAACCCACCCATCGGCTCAACAATGTTGCATGCAAAAGCACACAAACATTTAGAGGAAAACCTGACAATCTGCATTCGGCTGCTTTTTGTGGAAATGATGAGCTTTTCAATTGTAACGAACAAGGAATAAAAAATCTGGATTTTTTATGTTTGGCCTGTTGTCTAGTTTCGACAACGCTTATTTCTTTACAAATCTTTGTGTTGCATAACCTCCGGACATAGTTTATGATGTTCAAAACAAGTCTATATTCAAAGTTAGTTTATTACTGTGCAGAACGAATCTCAAATGTATGCGTTTAGTTTGAAAGTGTAAGTTCTAAGACGTCAGAAATTAATAAGGGTCATATTTGAAAAAAAATGGAATGTTTTAAAAGTCACAGTGATTTAAGAATTACAAAGAAACGAAAGTAAATATCTGTCGTTTAATGCAGGGGAGAGCACTAAATATAAGAGGGATCATTTTCTATTCGTTCCAATTTGTGTTTCCCTTTTACCTTATGGTCATTTTTCGGCGTTATTCGGCGCTAGCTGTCTAAGTTTACTTTTGAACTAGTTTTTCGACCAGTGAAATGTTTTATATAAAAGTTATTATGTAGCATCAAATCAAATAGATTTTTTTTCGATTGGTTGTTAGTGGTTGTTGTTTACGATTACCGTGACGATTTTAATATTGTGCATACGTATTTACCTGACAGTTACGTTCGGGCAGTTTCGTTTTTATAAGCGATAATTAAGCGATAATTGTACCGGAGAAAACACAATTACGGTATAAATAACCAGTTAAGTCAATTGAGGGCTTAAAAACGATTGTATATGGAATATCCATTGGGGTCGGGTAAACACTTGCGTGCAATACACAGTGTAAAACGACAGAGAAGTGCAGATATTTCTAGTTCTTACTGGTTCCGCTGATGCCGATTGTTTATTCAAGACCAGAAGCATACATGTATAATGCCTGTGGTGTATTGGCTACTAAACTCGCCTTTTTCCATTTTAATGCTTATTGGAAAGATTTGTTTTCACTTTAAAAAGGGGAATATGAAGTTTAGTAATGAAAATTTTCACGCTAAAAGTTGAAGTCATTAGATTTCGAACTATAAAAATAACCTGCTTTAAACTTGGAAATGACACTATCGGAAATAAAAATCCTTAAAAACACATTGCCTCGATTTCAATACTCGAAGGGCCCACTTTTTTAAAGTCAATTTTAGTAAAAGATGGTAGATTTCGCTCATATCGCTCATTATCATATTTCAAGGAAATTTATTTATCTTGAGTTCTAACTCTACAGGAGGTATTTTATTGAAACTGAATAAAATGAAGATCGACGTAATATAAGACATTGCTTTTTAATCGACGTATTATTACCAGACGAAATTGTTGCAAAAGCTTCAACAATTTTTAGGACAGACACTTCCAATGTATTTATGGAGTTTCCATGACTCGGTCGCTTAATCCCTATGCCATACTATGTTCGTCAACAGCTATAACAAGTAAAATAAAATTTATAAACTGTCTGCTTCGCAGGTATATATTTCTTTCTTTCTTATATCTAACATTCTTTTCCATCAACGCCGTTTATCTTTTATTCAAGATATTTCTTGTTTAAATTAAGTTAGGTGAGCTGATTGAAAGGTACATGATTTGCATAACAATAGTACAGATTTGTTCGTGCTGTGTAGACATCTTGTTGGCTTGAGAAATGTTTATAATGGTTACAAATTATTATATATATAACGTAGACAAATATAACTCGATGAGAAGAAACCTTGAAAATTACGTCAAACACCAGCCATAATCAGACCATAAACGCAATACTTTAAGTTTAAGTTAGAAGGTCCTTGATTGTGAAAAGTCATCTAATATCCACTTCTGGACAGAATGTAGGCATTTATATTTTCCATTTGCAGTGAAACCTACACCGATTATCGACAAAATACATTTAGTAGCTGTTTTACTCGACAATGTCACTGCCTTCTTTCTGTTGAAACATGCTTTTGCATGCAACATTGCGGAGTACATGGGGGGGGGGGGGGGGGGGGAGGGGGCAAGTTATAGATTAGTAACCGAGGCAGTTTGTTATGGTTTATTGTTGAAATTTTGGTGCGAGAATGGTACATTGAAATTCTTCCAGTAAAAACATTTGCATCTAACCGTTACAATGAGGTTACCCCGCTGGTTTCTTGTTTGTTGTAGTGTCTCTTATTAGAAATTAACCGATTTTAATCGCATACCTCTGTATCATTAGTTGTGTTATTTATGCCACCAACTCCGACGCTAATGTCATATGGTGCGCGTCACGGGAAAAGGTGCATTCGGTCACATTTTTAGTTGTTACTATATTTGGAAAGATCTTACAATCATCTATTATTTTCTCATAACATATTGGCAAGTTTGTTACTGATTTTGTCAACATAATTTTATTTTTTTTTACCGCGAAATGCATAATAAACATTGTCGTCTGTTTAACTTTATGACGTCATTTCAAGGATTGACGTCAACTGTCCGAAGGTACCTTTTCCCATGACGCGCCCCATATTATAGTCAAACAAATAATTAATGCTGAATGACCAGACAAAGACCAGTGCGTCAAAAGTAAATTCAAAGCATGAACATGGTGGGTTTTAGGTTTTTTTTATTGCAAATAAAGTAACACGTTCTTGTTGAATAAATAATATATTAAATATAAACATTTAGCACATAACATGCAGAATGAACAAATGTGATATTTTTGTTACAAGTGCAATTGTTACAGTTAAAATAAGTGTCGTCAATTAATATATGCAGTTGTTATATAAATTATGCTGCAAAAAATAAAACAACACCAAATGTACAACGTTTTCAGTTGTATTTCATTTCATGATTGCAGTATATACATATTATTATATATTTAACTACATTTATAGACTTTGTTTAAATATTACTGTTTTCAGTAAAACCGGAAGTAAGGATTAAGTGCCGTACATTATTAATTTAGTTTGTACCCGTCCAAACATCCACTTTGCCATGTTTTTATACTATTAACTCGATGTGCAGTACTTTGTTGTTGTTTTTTCTGCCATTAGCTGTTGTATTATTTGTTCCAGGCAGTTTTTAACAGACTAGTATAGATAACGTGTATATGTACATGTATACTATATTAATTAACAAAACCTTTAAATTACAATTGATATATATCTTTTTGAAATTTGCTGTAATATTGTTTGATAATAATATATTGATCTATTACGTATTGGTGTATTTAATAGTTCTTTGCTCTTTTAATACAAAAAACACGCATGCATTCACTCACAGATTACATGTATTAAAATTAATATTTCTGGGTAACAATTGTTATTGCGTCATCGATAATGTCAAGATCATCGTTTCATTTTGGTTTCTTATATTTCACAAACAATAACATCTGCAAACACACTTTCTATTACGACCTTGAGTGTAGAAAAATAAATAAAATGAACTACTATGACATAATGATGCTTTCAGTGACCAAATGATATCTAATTGTATGCTTGTCTCCGCTTTGCTGAATCATCTGAATGATAAGACTTTGTGGCTGCTAGCTGTTTAGAAACACTTTTTCTTCGGTGAGCTGTGAATATATCTGGCTGCTGGACGATGACTGATGGCTACACTTTAGTTAAGCACAAAATTTAAACCAAATCAAACGCACATATGCCTCTTCAGTTTAATCAGTTTTAATTGGTAATTTTGAAACATCATTTGAAAATGATGTTAAATAATAAAAAAATGTTAATCCCTTGGCTCAAAAAGTACTGTTACCATATCGTTAACATTCACTTCATCTCCGAAACGGATAAGTTGTCATATCTTTTTATATGTCAAGTGAGTTTAAATTCGTGGGAGCAACGTTCGGAGTTCATTTGAAAAAAATCTAGCTTTCCTGCCACTGCCCTGTCGGTTGCTAAATCTAATCCTAAAACGGTAAACTCGGATTCCCCAACAACTAGCGCTTGTACTATTATAGAAAATGGCGCCCAACCTGTAAGTGGTGGGAACAAAAACATAAATCCCGCCAGTTCGCATCCGTAACCTTCTGCAGTATATTTGGGATCTTTTTCTTCGGAACGGTAGAGCTCGACCTCAAGAGGCAGAAACAAACTGAGAAGATTGGTGCAAGAATGGGTTGCCGCTGATTTAAAACAATCGCCAACTTTAAGGGCATCTCCCTTAGTTATCTTTTTATCAAAAACGGACGAACAATATTCACGACCGAGTTCCACATATTTAAGCTTTTCCGGGTCTTTACCTCGCTCGAACGGTTTGCCAAATGAAAAGCCGTATGTATATCGTGCAATTCTTTCGGTGATTGTTTTCGGATTGTGTCCTGACTTGATGGCTCCTTTAAGAATAGCAAGAGATGAGTCAGGAGGCACAACTATTCTTAAGCCTGGAATGTCGCGCATAATGATGCTTCGGAGATATTCCGATTCCGAAAATCCTCCTACCATAAGCATTGCGTTGATTTCACCAACTTCTTCTTCCTTTCGTATGTTCTCAATAAGTTTTACGATTCCTTCTGCGGCTTCGTTAAAGAAGCTAGCAAAGAGTTCATGGGCGATACATAGTTTATCAGTTTTTAGAGAAATTGTGTTCCCTTTATTTTCGCAAGCTCGTTTTATCTTATTTTCTATCGATTCATCACCAGTTGCTTCTGCAGCCTCTTTCAGCTCTCCTATTGGAATCTTTATTCTGACAGGATCAGTATCCTCGGGCTTAAATGTATGTTTCTTTGTCTCCAACTGTTGTCGTAGATCCAGAAATTTTTCATAAAAATGTTCAGTTATATACTTGATCAATTTTTCTCCAAAAATCTCGATAAGAAAGCTTAGAAATTTCATATCCACCATTGCTCTACCATATGGACCACCATCAGATCTGTAAATTTCACGCAGGTTCCGGTTCTCTATTATTTCATGCACTGATATATCCGCAGTTCCTCCTATTAGAAAGAGCATAGTTTGGGTGAATTAATAAAAAACACAAATTGTATTGCCAACTTTGATAACATAAATTGCCAGTGTATATCGATACATTCTAATCTTTGACATGCAATCGATACATGTGTAACACCTGAAATTTATAAAAACATCTTTATGGTTATGTCTTTTAATTTTTTGTTTTCAAGTTTGTGGTTAGATTTTTTTTCGGTGATTGTTTTAGGATTGTGTCCTGACTTGATGGCTCCTTTAATAATAGTAAGAGATGGGTCAGGAGGATCAACTATAATTCTTAAGCCTGGAATGTCGCGCAGTATGATGCTTCGTAGATATTCCGTAGGAGCCATCCAGTCAGGACACGATCAATATAATTTATATTATAATATCCCCTGCCAAAATTCTATTCTCAGACTGTTTATTTCCGCCCATTGTTTTCTCGTTTAGGGCATATCCATTCTTTTATATGGGGACCATATGTCGCTGAACATGGAGTGGTATTAATCTGATAATACCGCACTGAAGGTCCCATGTCCACCGCCATATGTAAACCATCGTTTGGTATGGTCACAACTGTACTGTTTATTGGTGTAAATATAAAGTTGGACTCAATCCGGGGCTAGGCGGTGTGGGCAGTAATATGCTTTTCCATTACTGTCCAACAATTCACTTTAAATATTGAATAAGAAGACACGCCATGTTAGACCAATTATATTCTACATTAATATTTGCTCGTAAAGCAATCATTATCTTTATTAACCAGGGACTTTGCTGCGTGGGCAGTAATTTGCATTTCTAATGCTGCTCATGCATATTCTCAATAATATCGAGCCTGCAATATTTTGACATTTGTCGTTTTCAGTGACTTTTAAATTTCATCTTTTCATCTGTATTAATAATAATTGAATTAACCTCCTAAATCAGCAACAATGTACTTTTGTCCTTCTGGAAACTCTTCAAAATCCGTCTATTCTGACAATCTTGCGGAGGTGCTTGGTGTTGCAATACAGAGATCCCGCTTCAGGTTCAAGTACAAGTCGTACAATGTATGCATTCGAGTGGAATGCCAGCCTAGAAATTTGTATAACAATACAGACATATTATTCTTAAGCGTACGGTAGAGAACTTCATAAATATTTTGTCATTCAATATTTCCGCTTTTTAAAACAGTTGATTGCCAATATTTGTCTAGAGCTTTTGGTTAGGTATCAATGACGGCATCTTACGAAAGCAAAATTTAATCAAAATAGACAAAGAAGTTCTATATTTCTATTTTTATGTCCACCGTCAGCAAAAAAAACAGTTAAATTAATAATGAAATGTAATCAACTGAGCCTTTGGCTTGAACCCTTCTACCATTAAGCTTACAAACAGTTTTGTTTCGTATTATTCCGAAACGATTGTTTAAGAGAGCATTGACTTTTTTCGATACAAGCAACACACTTTCGATATGAAATCGCCTTTGTTTCAGATATCTATCCTTTGTTTTGGGGGATCACGAAGTTGTTTGATGTATTTGATCTTTTTCTTAATATAAACAATCACTTTTTAAATTATCAGTATTTGTATTCTTTGCTTTCCAATGCCAAGAGCCTTATGATGTCTGCTCATCTCGTTTTCATTTGTTCATTTTTATGTCCCCGATGTTAAGTGATCGCCTTGTCCGTCCGTTCGTCAATGCAGTCGTCCGGATAACCGTCAGTCACAAGCCTTGTTTCCGTCGCTATATTCCATACAACTGCTTTGACATGTTTATGTTTATATTGAATTTACCTTCGCAGCAGCCTCTCTCATAAACTGTTTTGCTGAATCAGACCATATTGCTGGAACCGTCATTACCCAGAGTATTTCGTCGTCTTGTAAGCCTGTGATGGACTGGGCGATAATTTTCTCTAAGCGTTCTTTTAAATATCCTATAACTTTTGCGAATACATCCAAGTCTAACATCTCTTTACCATTGATGTCAGCGATTTTTGTCTCTCTGTTTAGTTTCTGTTATGCATTTATATTATAAGTTGTTACTATTGTGGAGAAATACTCTTAAGAAGAACAGCTCCGATGCTATATAATTGAAAAGTAACATTAAACTATACACCTGGAAAAAAGTTAAGCACCCCCGACTTTTTTTTCAACCCACCTATATTCAAAGTTTCACAATGTGAAATTTTCATGTGTTTTTTCCTTTCTGTGAACTACTTTGGATAATATTGATCATTATATGTCAGAATAAAACAATATCATAAAAAAATAACAAAATTTTATTAACAAATGAGATCATTGAAATTCATATGACTTTTTCACAATATCTCAGTCCTTCACAAGTATTGTCATACAGAGTTCATAAACACTGAATTTAATTCATTTTTCACTTCAGTAGATCAATTATCATCATAACAAAATTCGTATCACAGATAAATGTCAATATCGGGTGTATCCGCCATTTGCCTGGATAACTGCTGCAACCCTCCTACGCATACTGCCTGTAAGCCTTCTGATCTGCTGCTGCGTTATCCGTCGCCATTCCTGATGTAACCGAGCCTCTAACCTGAATGCTTTCATCCCTTTAACAATATAGTGAAGAAAATTTGAAACCTAAAATTATTAAATTTTGATTTAATATGTTAAAAATAAACGGAAAACAAATAGGGGGTGCTTAACTTTTTTCCAGGTGTATATATGATTTCTTGTGATCACAAACACTAAATTACCCTTGTCAATGGAAAACTAAAATCTATCTAAGTTGCAGTGTGATATGAAAAAAATAATATAAATTGTCCACGTGAAATTGCAAATTCCAATACGTACACGCAAATGTTCCTTTGAGTTAATGGTTGTTACAAATATTGTTGAACAGTTCATAAGTTTTCTTAACTTTGTTGTCCTTTTCTTTTATTTGATTTAAATAAATTATGTGGTTACATTGTATTGCATTGAAAGATTATTTTAAACCTACCAATGACCGTTATCTCAAAATTTTGTTTTATATAAAAAGTTGATTAATAGTGTTTACTTACTACGTTATAATAGAATATCAACCTCAGTCAAACAATAGAATGGTAAAGTAAGATGCCACACGGTTGCCCTTTCTTTGCATACAACCAATTAAATACAATTAAATTATAATCACAATTTTATGAAATAATAAAATTTGAATATTTCTTAAAAATATATCAAACGTTAGAGTATGTTATGTAGTTTTGATCATATCAATTTAAAACAACAAACCATTTTTGACAGAAAGAAAACCCCCCTAACGAAACTATTTCATTAGATAAAGAGATAAAATAAAAGGTGTTTGATATATTAGGATTAAGAACGATTTTTTATCGGACCGTCTCAAAACTTGCTGATAAGAAATCACGAGGTAAGATATAAAGTAGCTTTATATTGACAACTTTGATTGTCGTGTCAACATATTAAGCAAACTCAAGTTATTTTACCTTTGTTTGGTAAAGTTTCATTTTAAACCGCTCAAATAAGAAATATTCTTTTGCCCTTGACACTTCCTGTTCCTTATCATCTTCTATCAGTGTTGCATATTTCTCCTCTGCCTCAGCCCCACCCGGCTAGCTCAGTTGGTAGAGCATCGGACTGTCAATCCAGGGATCGTGAGTTCGATCCCCAGCCGAGGCGGGGAAAAAATTTCTCCGTAACAATTGAACTCGGACATTGCGTCTGAGAGTCATTTGTCCCTCACCTCTGATTCAAGTGAGGAAGCAGTCAGTCGCTTGCGGAGAAATTGGTTAGTACTGGTTGGAGACCCAGGAACACCGGTTAGGTGGACTGACCGCCGGGATATAACCTAGAAAGCTGTTGAAACCAGGCGTTAAACCCGAAACAAACAAACAAACAAATTCTCCTCTGCCTCATATCCAAACGCAATAACTTCTTTTTCAGGGGAGAGAAGCACGCAAGTTGGCGCCTTTTCCGTTGCTGATCGTATATTCTCTCCAGACCATTTACTGGTGCTGATAACGTTTGGTTCGGATCTGAACGAATACGCAAAGCCAGTAAAAGTTGTTCCAAAATCTATTGCAGCTACAACCAATTTTCCAGCCAAAGAGTTTTCCTTTGTATCCGTCGCCTGCTTCCCACCAGTTGCCATTGCTAGGCATGTGGTGCTGAAATATTTAATTCAAATCAGATCTGTGTCGAAAATTATAAGTAAAACAGCAAAAGTTCAATGTTTTAAAACTGAGAGAAGGGCGTAATTATTTGCAAGGACAGGTACTGACAAAAAACTCCAGGTGTAGTTAAAAACTTTTTTTTATCTTAAATTGTTTGTCTCATTCCGACTGCAAATAATTTACAAGTAAAAGATAAGTAAAAGAACACAATTTGCAATGAAAACAGAACAACACAAAATTATGTAGTTATGCATGTTTGCATGTTACATGTACCACCATTCTTTTCATTAAACCTGGTATGCAGTTTAGTATTATTAGTGGCAAGTATCAAACACGTATTTAGCTGAAAACAATACAAAGGCACAACACATTAAAGTTTGGCCCACAGAAACATAATAATATAGGCACCATCACCACAACCACCACAACCACCAACACCACCACATACATTAATATTTCTAAAAAAATCTTTCCTGTACTAGCACCATTTATGTCACAATGAGCGTAATTTTGTTATCACCTCAATTGAATTTTACGTTAATTTAAACACAATTAATATACATTAGTTTATACATTTTTATTAAAATAAAAAAGAGAACTTTTAAGAGGTCGCAAACATTGCAAATGGCGAAAACAGGCTAAAATTTCAAAAAATGATTTTTTCAAAATAATGATAGGGTTATCAAGAAATTCAATGAAAACTTACTTCCTACTTTCACTTTCTACTTTCACTTTGAACCAGGAAGTAAGATTTCCTTGAATGTCTTGAAAACCCTAACATTATTTTGAAGGATTGGCATTTAACATTGTAGAACAGCATATACTTATTTCAGGTATGAGTTGCTTTGGTATATTGTTCATGAATTTCAGAGTTCTCATGCAAATGGTTTTTCTTTTGTTTTAGTATGTGCTTGGTAATTAGAACATGAATTAGACTAAATTGAGCTTGCAAACATTTACTACAATCATAGCTAAATACATTTATTTACTAAAATCTAGGTGGCAATAAGTATTTCCCCCAAAATTCATTTTTTGAAATTTTAGCCTGTTTTCGCCATTTGCAATGTTTGCGATACCTTAAAGTCAACTAACACGCCAAAAAAAAAATATTGCAAGCTCGTTCTGATTGAGCTCGTTCATGGACAGAAATGGAACTGCATATAATGCATATAACTGTCCACGACGTCTAGCCAAGGTATAAGCGCATTTCAGTATTCACACCAGTAAATAGTAAAATTTTAATTTATTCCAAACGATTGTGTACATACGCCGAACGTGTAAACCTACAATGTAGTATTTCAGATTAATAACATTCCTTGAATAGCGGCGTATGGTCCGAGAAAAGAATGGGTTAGCCCTGACCGAGAAAACAATGAGCGGAACTAAACAGAGCACAATTTTTACAGGGATTTGAGAATTTAAATCCTGCATATCACAGAGAAGGCAAAATTAAAAAGAAGGATGAATATTCTAGAGGTGATCGAACAGTTAATTTCCATCTCTTTATCGGTTGTGATATTGAAACCACCCATTTTAAAACTGGCCAAACTATTGAAACAAAAGTAATTCAAGAACTATCATTTAATTTTAATAAGTATCGTGCTCAACGATCACCCCAGATATATTTCCTGCTTTTTAAAATTTTGCTTGTCTGTGATATCTGTCGTCATCGTTGGCTTTCAAAGCTCCTTTTTCATCTATACGAAACCCTACGTTTTAATTCTTGTTTATGTATTTGCAAGTACTGAAGCTTTAATAATAAGAAGAAGAAGAAGAAGAAGAAGAAGGAGAAGGAGAAGAATAATGTAACATAATGGAAAATATGTGGATGTAAATCGGAAAGCCAAATCCTGAATTGCTACACTAGTGAAATGTCCAATCGAAAAGATTTCTATAGGAACTTGCTGGCCCAAAATAATCCAGTCGAAACCACGAGATTCCGGACGGAAATAATTTTAATGGTCGATATATTTTCCTTTGATCGAATGGTTTGTTTTACTATGTTGTTCAGAAATATCTCTATTAATTTTTCAAATTTTGCAATGAATTTCTATACTCGTAAACAGTGAATTTGACAGTTCTGAACTTTTTATAATTAAGTTTACTTTACTTTAATTACTTTCTTTACTTTCTATAAACATTTAAAATATATGGAAAATATAATATTCCAAAAATGAATTAATTACTATTTTATGTTTTGATGTTTTGTCGTAAAGAAATTTCCTATAATAGATGATCATAATTAAAATGGAACTAGCCATATTATAACCGTAGTTATAACTATAGTTTTAATAGTTATAATATATACAAAGACAATGTTCCAAAAGAAAAATTCCGATATCATGAAGCACAAAAATGGCTCTGTGTAATATTTTAGGAGCAGTCACAAATTTCTGGCAACTCCAGCACTTTACTGATGTGCCAGAGAAATTGCTTATTATAATAACCAATATTTATAACTAAACGGTTACATGTACTTACAATATAACATACCTTTAAGCCAGTGAAATAAAATCGTTTTAGGTCCCTATACCGACTTGGATAGTTGGAAGTAAAATTCCAATGTAAACCAATGAAAGCTATAAAATGTAAGTAACAAACAGATAATCGATCGAACAGATAACCTTAAAGGATAACCTATAACGGAAATTCACTTGGAGATATGGGTTGCAAGGACTTTAAACACGTTCAAATATAAGTCGGTCGTGAGATTTGATATCTCTAGGTAAAGGAGATAAGGGTCCATTCCAATGTAAGGGTAGTAGAATCAATAAAATACACAAAAGAAAACTATCGGCTTTTTATTAAAATAGACTTTGTATTAGAAAAAAAATGGAATACTCGTACATGTGTACATAAGTTTTGAATATTTGACATTTCCAGTTGAAATTGATAATTTAACCACCTTAATATATTCGCTTTCTCTCGAAAGACAAAGCATATGTAACTTTCTGTTTGTCATGTTTTAAAGTTAAATATGGCATAAAACGAACTGCCATTATGGAATAAACAAATTTAACAGATGAACAAAACTTTTAAAGCCACTGAACACGACAAAATATCAAAATATTGCAGGCTCGGTTAAATTAAGCCTGTTCATGAGCAGTAATGGTAATGCATATTATTGTCCACGTCGAATTGTCCCGGGTTGAGCGCAACTCAATATTTTCACAAATATAAGTATGTGCTCAAAAGCCACCAGAGGACATAATTGATAACAGCACAGATTAAATGTATATCAGTGTTACTTGCGTATCGTTTTTGGGGATGAGGTGGCGCAGTTGGTTGCATGCTTGAATTGAAAATTAACATTAAACTATCGGATCTGGTCACAAATACGTTTGGTGATGTTACATGAAACGCTATATTACCCTTGTGAATGGAAAATGTTATTCATGCAAAATCTAAAATCTCTGTAAGTTGCAGTGTGAAATGAAAACAAAAATAAAATTAAATTAATTTTCCACGTTATATTGCAATTTTTTCCAGGTTTAGTCTGTTGTTTTTTTTTTAACACGTACAAGCAAATTTTTTTTTTCGGCGTTATTCGGCGTTAGCTGTCTAAGCTCACTTTTGACCTAGTTTTTCGACCAATGAAATGTTGTAAATATTACTCGTATTCTCTTATTATGCAGAGGGAAAATGAAATAAACTATTTCGATTGGTAGCTATTTTCACCAGAGAGGCATCTAGCAGACTGGAGAGGTATCTAGTGGGATTTTATTATTATGCAGCGGAAAAATCAAATAGATTAATTAGATTGATTGTTAGTGGGTGTTGTATTGGAGGAAAAACATATTTACGATTTAAGTAACCAGTTAAGTCAATAGTGATGGCTGAAATACAATATTATATGGAATATTCTTGGGTGTCACTTGCATACAATACACAGTGTAAAACGAAAGAGAAGTGTAGATATTCCTAGTTCTTACTGGTTCCTTCTAGTTCCTTTGATACTGATTGTTAATTTCAAGTTCGTAAGACAAGTTCATTGTAGTGTAGTGGCTAACACTCTCGCCTCTCAAAGCGGAGGCCCCGGGTTCAATACTCAGGACGGACACTTATTTTAAACTTCATATACGTAAAAGTTGGTAGATTTCGCTCTTGTAACAGGCTGTTATTATTTATATTTATTAAATTTCAAGGACATTTATTCATTTTGAATTCTCACTCTACACGAGGTATTTTATTGAAACTGAATATTTTGCTTCTTTAATCGACTTGTTATCACTATATGAAATTGTCGCTACAGCTTCAACATTTTTTAAGACACTTTCAATAAATTTATGAGTTGTCATGATTCGGTCGCTTAATCTCTAAGTCATACTAAGAAGGCAGGGAGGGTTCGTCAACAGCTATAACAAATAAAATAAAATAACTAAACTGTGTCTGCATTGCCTCTCTGTATTTCTTTCTTTCTTATATACATGTATATATAAATCTTTTCCATCAACGCCGTTTATCTTTTTTAAAGATATTTCTTGTTTTGGTTATTGGTTGTTATAAAAATGGTGGAAGAGTTCAAAATTTGTCTTACCTTTTTGTCCTTTTCTTTTTTTATTTAAATAAATTATGTGGTTATATTGTATTTCATACGAAACTATTTATAAAAAAGTGAAAAATGCATATCAGGAATCGCAACACTCACAAAACGCAGAGTCCTCCCCACGCAGCGAAAAAGAAGAGAGGAGGAAAGAGCATATTTGTTATAAGTTTGTCAATTCAAATAAGACGCCACAAACAATTAACGAAAAAGAGAACTTTGCGGATACCGCCTTGGAACGGTCAGAGGCAAAACAAATTGACACTGGGGGTTTAAACCAGGTTCTAGGGTGCACCATCCTCACACTTGCCTCAACAGATTCTCGCATCACAAAACAAACACAAGTTGCCTTAGTGAAATAACTCCAACCCACCCATCAGCTTAACAATGTTGCATGCAAAAGCACACATGGTCAAATATATAAAACATAAGAAGCTTATGACATTGAAAATCAAAAGCGGTGGGTACTGAACGACCATACCAAGACCAGAGCACCTGGAGTCAAATCAGCAAGAACAAGAAGACAGGGATAAAAGAAACAAATCGCGCTTCTATGTTCTTTAAAAATAATTCTCTATAAACCTTCATAAACTCTTTAACCCCTTCCACCGTCATGCAGATAAAGAGGTAAGCATAATGATCAACTATAGATGGGTTTATCACCAGACCTGCAGTGTCGGCCGTTGCCATTGCCAGGCATGCGGTGCTAAAACATTTTCTTCAAATCAGATCTGTGTCAATTATTTGAGAAATTATAAGTACAACAGCGAAAGTTCAATGTTTCAGAATAGGGAAATATGCGCGATAATTGATTATTTTCAATTTGGGAGAACAAAATTCATTGAAATATCGGTATAGTTTATCAATTTGAATAGTTATAAGTATTTTCAACTTAAATGTATTTTGAATGCATTTTTTGAGACTTCAATTTATGTATATCTTACCTGCATTTTGGGAAGAGTCTCTGCCTTGTTTGGGAAAATATAATATATATTCGGATTGGTATCATAAAATTTCGCGGTGATCGAATTTTGCGCAGAAGACATAACACACATTTTCGCTGGGTTGGATAAGGGCACTCATTCGCGCAGTTGTAGTATTCTCATAATATTCTCATTCGCGGAGGTTTAATTTCTTTGGGGATTCGATTTCGGTCACTTTCCCTATCGTGAAATACGCCAAAATTAAACCCCGTTGAAATATAATTATTATATTAGAGTATTTAAACATGAGAAAAGAAATATAGCTAGTCAGTTTTTTTTTTCAATTTAAATGTAAATGCGATATCGTAAATGATGTCTTGGTTTAAATAGAATTAATGAGATAGGTTACAGTCGGCCTCAGGCCTCTCATCGCATTGAGCTATCCTTAATTTGACCCTACTAAACATTTTCTTTTTTTCTTCAGACTGTTGAGTATTGTTTTGCTCAGTGCCATGCCACTATTGATACATAGTGCATGTATATTTCTACACGTCCCCCCCCCCCCAAAAAAAAAAACTTATGCGGAAAAGCAACTGCAAAACAGGTCTACATTTTAAAGGTTGGCCTTAGATTGAAGGCCTCGCGGGGTTGGGTTGTTAATCTTAGAAATATGCAGTCATTTTTAGGAAGGTGAAATGATTTTTATTCTACAGAAACGAAAGCTGGACGGTCGCCACAGGACATAACTGTTACAATAATGTTAAATAAAAACAAACAAAACTATCTTAGTCGATAAAAAGGTGAAATATACAAATCAGCAATTGCCACATTCCGAAAACACAGTTTTTCCACGCAACAAAACTGCAGCGATGAAAAGAGGGCACGGGTTTTTATGATCATTTTAAAATCAACTCGAACATTTAACGAAAATCAGAATGAATGGTGTGCAAACAAGGTTCTAGTTCTCTTGCATTGGGGCATCACCGTGAAAGGTGCCTTCGGTATTTTTTTTACATTTTAGTTTTTACTATTTTGGATAGAGTTTACACTTATCTTTTACTTCCTCTTACCTTAAAACTGATTTTGTTACACATTTTGACAATATAATGGCATTTTATAATGGCATTTTTACCACGAAATAGATGCTAATTAATGTTGTCTGCTCAACCTTATGACGTAATCTCTAGAAATTATGTCGACCTTTCGAAGATACACTTTCCCGTGACGCGCCCTTAATAACAATTCGCATATTAAGTACATGTTTACTTTCTTTTACCAGAACGTTGAAGGTGAACTGTACGAAGTGGATGATACACGACTAGAAGTTTTAGACAATCTGGAAAACCATCCCAAGTTGTACACCAGGCAGTATATTGTCGTCAGAACGAAAATAGGTCATCCGGGACAAGAAGAAATCCGCGCGCAGGCATACTTCCTAGGGAAATTTAGGCCCCATTTGTTGGAGCTCCATATGCTTGAAAGCTACAAAGAATCGATTGACGGGAAAAAGTACAGTCCCCCAAAAGATCGGGATGTTCCGGCCCCTGTTTGGTGGTATGAAGTGAGTACGGATTATGAAAAGGACAGTTAAAGCGAAAAGTGCTACCACAGATGATATTAAGATGCCTTGATGTGCCGTACATCTTTATTATAACTTATATGAAGATAATGATATTTTCAAATTCAAATGACAATTTCTTTAGATTTGCAACATATAATGAATACATTTATCTGATTGATCACAATATTTTCTGTTGACAGTTGACATTACATATCAAAAAATTACCTACGGTCTAAATGAAAGACAAAAAGAATGAAACTCTTCCGATAACACGGACTGCTAGTGCGATAATAATATAAAAAAGTGATTTAATCGGATACTTCAACCCTTAACTCCATATATACAGGTTTTATCGAACATGCAAACACTTTAGCTCCAGATCTGCCGGTATATTCGTGCCGTCTGATCTGTGCCCAAGGTTATAAAACTGAGCATGGAATCCAGTCTAACATCTCAACCATCTGATTGGCTGAAATGGCGACCAGTCGCCATTTCAGCCAATCAGATGCTTGAGATTTGGGACTGGTTTCCGATCTCAGTTTTATAACCTTCATTCCAGGATTTATGCTGTTCACTTCATGATCAGAAATAACTTAAGGAATCAGAAAGTAAATGTAGTTAAGATCCTGATTAGATGACAGGAATGTCCTGGAATCTACCCTGTTTGCCTATGGGAGAACGGGCGACTCACATGAAGTCAAAGGTTAAGTACCTGTACTTGGAAGTGTTCAGAAAAATAATAGCAATAATGAAAACTGGTTGAAATTAAAATATTCATTTTGCTAATTTTCATAATTCAAGCGTATTTTATTCATGTGCATAGAAGGCGCGGAGGAACACTGCCGGCAATGTCTCTTTGCCGCTAAATATAAAAACATCAAAATTT
Organism: Corbicula japonica; assembly: GCA_038501625.1. Lineage (NCBI taxonomy): Eukaryota > Metazoa > Mollusca > Bivalvia > Venerida > Cyrenidae > Corbicula > Corbicula japonica. The sequence continues at coordinate 715,863 of JAZAYU010000111.1, read as the reverse complement.
ATGTTGAGAAATGATAATGTGAATCAGATGAAACGAAGTTGAAATGAATAACATATCATATATGTTGTTTTCAGTGTCATAATGTGTAGTCAGTTCATAATATCATAAGTCTTAGAAATCCTATTTTGAACCGCAAGTCCTACTCAATATGTTCACTGTAATAAATCTTTAATGTAAGAAACTATAGTGTTTTTACTTTAAATATAAAATAGATATTGAAAAAAATCGGCTTTGTGTGTAATGGTCCTTTACAGTAATAACTTTTAGTACAGATTTTTTTTCGAGAAAATATGTTCAATTTCCAATGAGTATCAACTAGTTTTTCACATTTTTTAAAACTAGAGGTAACGTCTTACTCGATTTGTTAACTCAGTTAAATTAGGAAAACGTAGTATTTCCATTTTTTTTCATATGAAATACATGTATTTAATGTTTTGCAGAAATTTATCGAGAAAATACCTCTGATTTCAAACCAGTATTAAACAATTTATTTTTTATATTAAAAAAAACAACTACAGTATTTATTGTATACTGCTCAAGGTTTAATAAGTACCAAGTTAATCGCACATTATTGTGTAGTTTACATTATTTACTGCTCAAAGTTGGCTAAGTACCAAAAATATTTTAGTATCTATCTTTCGCTGTATGCTTGTTATAAGTTTTAATTATTTTTATGCACTTGACTAGTAATCTATAAAACAATATAGACCAATGTTCCACTAAGTGTAATATGTTTTCATGGTTTATTTAGATATTAAAATAACTGTCTGCTTTATAATTCTCATTTTTTAGTATCAAAGTTTTTTGGGTGTTTCTACCATAATAAAATAGTTGTAGTCCAATCATCTCATAAACTCGACTCTTGTTATGCCCTACGAAATGGGAAGCATATGGAGTTGCACTTGCCGTCCGTCCGTACGTACGTACGTCCTCCAAATCTTGTGGCATCAACTCCTCCTCTCTGTACTATCCGGCGGACTTCTTTCAAACTTAAATATATGACCAGACAGGATCTGTAGATGGTCGCAAAGAAAAGATGCTCTCCTGCCACCATTTTGCCAGAGTTATAGCCCTTTGTTCACTTTAGAATTACAATTTTGCGGCATCAACTCCTCATTTACTAAGCGTAAGATTCTTTTAAACTTTCACAGATTATCAGGCAGTGTGTGTAGATGATCGTGTTTAGTAAAGATAAGTTTGTTATGTGCCACTTGTCACTGAGTATGAAGGCTGTAATATGTTAGTCAAAATTCTTGTTACAATAGTGAGCGCTCCAGGGAGGCGGGGTGCTCCTCTAATGTAACCTTTACGCATGAACTCTGTATTATTGCATTAAATAACCAGAGTATTTGAATCTCTAAAAGCTGCTAGTTCGCAAATTTTAGATAAGCTAATTGAACTCTAGAATTTTCACTTATTCAGTCATATTTGTATTTATATGAGTTTGCTTCGCAGTGAAGTTAAGGGTTTTTGAATTACAAATAATGATCAAATTCATGTGGGAATATCTAGGACGTCTATTTATGATATATACACAATGTATTTGGCGACGAAATTCTTTATCATCGGGATGGAACTTACTCGTTAGGGTGAACTTATTCTTACGGCGTTTTCTGGTTTGCATATCCAGGGTTCTTGATTCTCATCAAATGGCTCGCTAACTTCAATCTGCACGACTGCTAACTTCATGTTGCCAGGCTGCCAACTTCACGTTGCTGGCTGCTAGGCTGATAAGTTCACGCAAAAGAAGTAAATGCTATATAAGCGCGGGAATATATTCATACACTTCTAATATTCTTATAATTTAAGATATTAAATGGATTGGGTAATATATTGAATGGTTTGATTTCGCTGGGCTTTCATTTTAACTTACACTAGCGCGAAATACGCGAAAATTTACCCCCCCCCCCCTAAAATATGACGGTATCACAGTAACGCCCATGTTAAACGTAGGATACATACATTGCAATGAATACTCTCCTTTTGTATGTGAATATGCTGTCGTGAGAAAAGTATACAAACTTGCCTTCATTGTATCTCAAAAATTCCCGAGCGGAAGACGCTGCTTTGAGACACATTCATGGAATCCAATTCACGCTTTGGGGACAATATATCTGTGCTGAACGTTATAAAACTGAAATTGGAAACCAGTCTCAAATCTCAAGCATCTGATTGGCTGAAATGGCGACTGTTATATCGTGCGTCCGCCTACATGTATCGTGCGCGCGTACATCTTCTTTCGCGCATCTTGCGTCCTTTTTCGTATGTTTTAAACTTTTAACTCCTATCTTGCAACGTCTATAGTGCATCATGCGTCCGTTTATCGTGTATCGTACGTTTCGTTTGTAACCTTAAACCTTCAGAGTGTATATGATTGTGCTATATTATTATTATTATTATTATTATTATTATTATTATTATTATAGATTTTCTTATTTTGAGAGGATGACATATTTGGCATAGCCATTCTTCCGTATGGTCCTTTTAAAACAAGTACAAATGGGTACAATTTTACATTCATACATACATAAATTCTCGTAATATAATTGAAAGAAAGAAAAAAAAAGTTACAATAAAATTTCAAGAACAATATGAAAATGATGAAGACATACAAATTTAAATGAATAATCAAAACAATAGCAATTATAACAAACGATTCATGACCCAAACATCTTATACATTTATACATATTTACAATGTAATTGTCTTGACAATATACTACATATTATCAAATAAGATTTTCTTCCTCGGATATTACTCGGTAGATACATAAAATCTTCCAAAATGGAAGTCAGTTATAAACGATAAATGGTGTATTATTCTTGAGAATGTACATGCGTCCGAAAATTCGAAATTGAAGAGTATAAATTTTACTATATATAGTGTTATTATTCGTATATCTCCAATTTGCTGTGATTATATAGGACTGAGTGAACATTCTAACAAATATTTAAGAAAAACATAAAAACAAACAAACTTGTTTATACAGTTCCATGAGAGCAAAACATGAGAACAGGCATGTAAGCTACTAGTAATATGAAAGTTTTCAAACATATTAAAGATAATTGCAGTAGTTTACGTTTTCACAAGATTATGATTTTTACGTGTTCACCGTTTGCATGACACGGAAAAAATTGGCAACAAAGTTGATTCACAAGTATTATATAAGAAAGTTTCTCCCTTGCCAATAAAATAAGCAATTTACATTTCCGTAAAACAAAAAAAATAAAATGTACATGTATACGTCGACTGACAGATTTTTCCATCTTCACCTCACACTCATGCATGATACTTAAATAGCGAACTCATTGTTTATATCGCGTAGCATATTATATACAGCTGCCCGAAGACAGTTCCACTTACTTTCGCTTTTATTTTGGATAGGTTAATAAAGAGTGACCGTATTGTGTTTGACAAATAAACCTAACCTATGACGAGTACTGGACTGTGCCTCATTTTATCATCTTTCGACTTAACAGAATAGCAAAGATCTAAACGTCACCGCAATAATCGTTTCAAACAGTGCAAACTAATTGTTAAAAAATCCCACTAGACACAAATCAATACTTATATATACTCAACAAAAAAAGAAACCTGACACTGTAACTTTGAATAAGTATGAGGTGCATATTCAAAATCTATATATTTTTGCACCATCCAAAAGAAAATAACCACTGAATCATTGTTTCATGCACCAAAAATATCAAAATGCATAATTAAGTTCAAAACATGCACAATCAATTTTTATCTTAGCTTTAAATCTGATTCCAGGAAAATACACCAAATATAAAGTGTCAGGTTTCTATTTTTGTTGAGTATATATCTGATAGAAGTGTTCTAATAGCGAGATAAATTACATTTATAATTCATCTTAAGATGAAGTGAATACCTACAAACATCAAAACCCACAGTTGATTCTATTACGTTACTCTCCATTTATCTATATATGGTCCCAATGTTCTAAAACTGAGAATGGAAACTAGTCTCAAATCGTAAGCATCTGATTGGAACGCATTTCGTTAAATCACGAAAGAAAACAAAAGAAAACTCATCAATTTTGCGTTTCTGATTAAATATGATAAGTAAAAAACTTGAAACGAAAATGTTTTTTTTTATAAATCGTTCGTTAAGAAATGTCATACGGCTATGCACTGACTATGAATCATTGTTACTTGGTCTAATTTAGGGCACACATGGAGACAATATGTGTATATACTTGTATAACGTTTTGTCGTCTATGTATATAATATTCAAATATCAGCTTATTATTTTATTTGAATATACTGTGCATATTGAAGCTGCCTTTCCAGAGTTCTGGTTGGACTTCTTCAATGTCTTAGAAGTAGTTAATATTTATTGTTCTACTTTATAAAGACAAAAATGACTGAAAAGGAACGACTTTCGCCGAATTTTCGTACTTGCTAATAGAATTACATTTTAATATATGTTGTGATTTTAATTTTCCGTGAAAGTTACGCTATATGTATTACAACTTTGTCTTTGGATACAATCACTTGTTTGTTGACTTTGTAAGAATACTAAATCACATTTACTTTGTTTACAAGTATACCTAAGTTAATATTAATGATATTTGAAAACACTTTATGTTTTAGTCATGAAATATTGAATAGGTAGTTTTAAAGATTATCACATGTTCATTTTAATAGCAATGTACAATTCAAACAGTTTTAATATGCATAACATTATGAAGGTCCATCACCGCGCGATGTTAAATAAATGGCTCCATCTAAGACTGAGTTCTGTAACTTGTTGTTTGTAATTTACTTCATTTACAAACTAACACGTTCGGTTCAGTTTTGTGGTCTGCCTTCATATACGAACACTTCATAACACGTTCGGTTCAGTTTTGAGGTCTACCTCCTTGTATCAGACCAGCAACCCGAATGCACTGATAAAGGCGATATTGTGACATCATCGTCATCAGCACCAGCAGTACAAGTAGCAAAAATGCAACCAATAAGTGCCCTGAAAGAAATATATGTTTTTTATTCCAGGTGAAATATATGTGTACTTTACCGTTTGAATGATGAAATAAATCGCAACGTGTAGGCTACTATTCGTAACATTACGAGAACCACACATTTAATTTTGTTTAAGTTACTCGTTAAATTTATCTTTAAATTAAGTACTCGAAATGGCCGCAACTTTCGAAGACTGTCAAAATATGACGAACTTTAATGGATATACAAAATATTGGCAAAAATGCAAAGGGTGCAAACATTCCCGTGTTTTCGGTACCTCTTATTACATGAGCTAAATGTATATATCCAATGAAACTCAAAGTACTAATGACCAACAAACTTTTCATCATACGCATTTATACTCTTCTTTTGAAACGCCTGAGGTCTGAATGATGAAATAAGATAACCAGACACTTTGACAGTTCATTACTGTCCATAAACGGGCCCGATAAAACCGATCCTGCAATATTTAATTATGTGTAACTCATTACAATTCCATATTATCTCCTTTGAAAGTCTCCGAACACGACACATATAAAGTAGATGAATTGCAGGCTTTGTTTTATTTAATGATGCACCATTAATCTTTATTGTATACATAAAAATATTAAACTTTTGTAGAAAAGTCTTATTTCTGTCTTCCTTACAGTTGACCAAAACTGAAAAAATCATTTTTACAAGTTTTAAAGAAAAAAAAAACATAAATATTTTTTTGGTTGTTTTTATTTCGGTTTTATTTGGATAAGAGAAAAGATGGTTCCATCTCTCATCTGTTGAAGCGACTCAATAAATGAGATGCGAAATTCTTGAAGCAAAGTGAAAAAACAACAAATTTCTATTTATTCAGTGACTTGTTTGCAAGTGTTGAATATAAATTTATCCAGTTCTTGCAATATCAAGCAAAGGAATTTGAAATTCTAAATAAATAGTTATACGTTTTTTTTCTTTAGACTGCCATGATTATTCCAGTTGTTGTAAAATTGGACTGTTTGCTAAGGCTAAGTAAATAGATTTACCTTTATTGAACAAGTTGGGTGCTATCTTTTCTTTATACTTTGACTGCAGAATCTCTACAGCATCTTTAAGACTTTGGTGTTGTTTCCATCGAGAATCCAAAACATTTTCCAGTTTTTCATTTAAATATGTTTTCGTAGTTTCCATGGTTTGTTTCAGAGCAGTTAATTCTTTCATGTTAAGATTATGTTCATGTTTAATATTTAGTTGATCGGTTTTTAATTGATTGAATAAATTGACCGTTTCTTTTGATGTATCAGATATTGCGGAAACTCTTTCATTAAGCGCACTCATTGATTTGTTTAAACCTTTAGTGGAACTCTTAACTTTCGTGACCTTCTCGTCTAGTGTACGCATCGCTTCAGCTTGAACTGTTTTGATGGTGTTCTCAGCATATTCCAGATTATTTTGGATACGTTCCTTCAAATCTTGTTCCTGAGAAAGTAAGTTTTTAACATTTTCTTTCTCATTTTCTACCAAGCTATGTAACTCATTATGTTTTGTCTGTAATTCTTGTGTGGCGTTATCTACGTTGGTTACAGTTTCCTTTAAAGTGTTAATGTTTAATTCCAATGTGTTCAAATCGGATGCGGTATTTTCTACCAAGCCATGTAAGTCGTTATGTTTGGTCTCTAGATTTTGTACGGTAGTATCTAAATGCCCTACAGTTTCCTTAATAGTGTTTATGTCTAATTCCAAATTTTTCAAGCCGGATGATCTGAATTGGTCTACTTCTTTCTTTAAACTTTCCTCAAATTGCTGGCCATACTTGTATTCTATATAGCGTTTAACTATAGATTCCACATTCTCAGCACTGATATTGCTGTTGGACGACCAGATGTACCAAAAGTTGCAAAAAACGGCGATAGCTATTCCTATCACAACTTTATTCCTGAAAACAATTCTTAAATTGTGAATGGAAACACAAGGAACTTGTCGTTGTAGAATCACTTCATTCTTGTAAGATATTAATATTACGTTAAACCCATACCTTCTAGTAAAAGACGAATTACAAATGAAATGTATTCACTATTTTTATGACGCAGAAGGGAGAAATATCATAGTAATCGCATCGTCCTTCTGTTCGTCTCGCTGTCAGTCTCTCCGTCCCAAATCATGTCCGCTTTTTCGGCGTTAGCTGTCTAAGCTCACTTTTGACCTAGTTTTTCGACCAATGAAATATTGTAAATAAAACTTATTATGCAGCGGGAAAATCAAATAGATTATTTTGATTGGTTATTAGTGGGTCTCGTTAATGACTACCGTAACGATTTTTATATTGTGTGTTAGTATTTACATGACACTTATATGTTCGGGCATTTTCGTTTTTAAAAGCGATAATTGTATTGGAGAAAAAGATATTTACGGTATAAATAACCAGTTAAGTCAATTGATGGCTTAAATACGATTTTATATGGAATATTCATGGGTGTCAGGTAAACACTCGAGTACAATACACAGTGTAAAACGACAGAGAAGTGCAGATATTTCTGGTTCTTACTGGTTCCTTTCTAGTTCCTTTGATACTGATTGTTAATTTCAACTCCAGACATTCAAATCGCCTTGGTGTAGTGGTTATCACACTCGCCTCTCAAGCGGATGCCCCGGGTTCAATACTCGGGAGGGACACTTTTTTTAAGTTAGTTTACGTAAAAGTTGGTAGATTTCGCTCTTGTAACAAGTTGTTATTATTTTTATTTATTGTATTTTAATAACATTTATTCGTCATTAGTACTAACTCTACAAGAGGTATTTTATTGAAACTGAATAAATGTACAGTTAACGTTAGACATTCTTCTTTAATCGACGTATTATCACCAGACGAAATTTTTGCACGCTCTTTATTTCTTTCTTTCTTATATATAAAAATCTTTCCACCAACGCCGTTTATCTTTTTTAAAGATATTTCTTGTTAACTCTTAAAACACTTCTACAATTTAAAATTATTTGGTAGAAATTTTCCCTCGATGGGAAGAGCATACAGTTGCAGTAATAGACATTCACTGTCGTCAGCAGGGGCGTCGCCTTTCTGGGGGTTTTTGTTAAAGTTTGCGTGCAATCTCACTGTATCTTACAAAGTACGCTAGATGCGGTTTTAAGACTTGGTAATAGCGCTCACCATCTTATCCCGAGTGTGAAAATCCCCAGAACCATAGTACAAGCTCATGCTTTCATATTTAGTATACAGTATTACTACAGTTTTGAAACTTTGTAATACTGCTTTTCAATCAAATTATGATGTTGTTGTTTTTTGTTTTGTTTTTTGTTGAATTCATGGCTAAAGTATTCATTCAGTATAATAACTTTTGCATCACTGTTATTACAGTTGGGGTATCAATACATATCCCCTACTAAAATTTCTTTTCACTTTATTTATTTTTTAACTCAAACCAACTCAAAAAACATAACGTCCTTTCCTTTGTTTAAGCATAGTCATTTTATGGTCATTTTGGTACTTATACTGACGACCTATTCCAAATTTCATGACAAGTTATCAACTTATTAAGTTTCAGTCAGGGAAAAAACGCTCACGAGCTTGTATTCGTATAAAAATTAATATAATAATATGGATGATGCATTTGACGTTTCCTGCAAAATCAATACTCCGTTTTATGATGATAAAGTTTCACGACACCTTCTTGCATACCAGATCAGGTCATCCGGTGATTTCACCCGTGTAGGAAATTTCGATCCTACACCCCCCCGTGTAGAATGAGTCACGTGAGTGACGTCATATATTCAATTTATTGACGTCATTTATAAAAAAGGTTAGCGTTAATGTCAATATTTCAGCATAAGGAAAATAAAAAAGTTTGTATACATACATAGAAATGTTATAGATAATAAAAGGTATGCAAGAAAACGTATCTTGCATGAGACATTCGGTAAAGATAGAAAAATCTGTCACCTCGGGTGAACTGTTTTGGCGGGAACTCGGCAGAGCCTCGTTCCCGCAAAACAGTTAACCCTCGGTGACAGATTTTTCCATCTTCACCTCACACTCATGCATGATACTTATATTCCAGATATTAAAAAAAAAACTTACATTGAAGTTGACATGTGTTCAGGCAACAGACCATTATTTACAATGTCAGGTTCAGATGCGTTCAACGTATCTTGTTTTTCAGCAGCAGTATCGTCTTTGCAAGCAACTACTTGTATGTGCTTTATTGAAGATATGACAGCATCTTCTTGTACGTTGTTTTTTGGAAGTATTGACGACTCTTTCTCTGAATTCCTATCTACTATGGGTTTTAATCTTCGGGATCTAACAACAAAGCACATGTACTATCATTTATCAAAATTTGACTTTAGCTCCACACACATGAATTATAGACTCAACATTTTTTGGCAACGTGTACTGAAGAAAAAGCTATTCGAAGCATGATAGCAATTCCTCATAACTTTGTATGCCTGAAAATATAATTTTATCTAAATATTTGAATATACCGAACAACACATGAACATGTATATTTTTGACACTCAATTCCAACAAAAGCGAGCCTAAATAAGTATAACCAATGATTGCAGCGACATTTTCTATTTGCTTTCTTATACAGTTTATATGAATACATAATACTATAAACTGCAAAGAAACCGTTTTGCAGATTTTTCTACATGTATAAGCACAGTCGGTTGCGGTTCTTGTGTTAAAAAAAATGCCGTTAGTGGCCATCTTTGATGACCTGCATTTTGTAGATAAATCCAGTAATTTTGACAAAATATTCAGTGCCTAATGGAAATATTATCAATTTTCTGCACGCATTTTTATATACTCGAAAGTGTACACTGAAGTTAGGGCGCGGACAGTATATTTTCCACAGATTTTCTAATAATCTGGAAAATACTTATCTGGTATGTAAGAAAGGATTTTCCTTCCCGAGTAAAACACGCGGAAACTCGTATTCAGAATGCAGGAACAGGCATTCGTGTGCACTTACAACGAGGGTACATTTTTTCTGAATGCCAAGATAAAGAACAGGCAAAGCTAACAATTTTTTAATGAATGGATGAATAAGGCAAGAGCTCTACGGGTCAACGGTACAATGCATCCTACTCTGCGTGTTGTCGAATACAAGTCGACAAAAGTTTAATAATTTCTATTTATGTATATTTTTAGTATGAGTTAAAATAATTTTAAGTATAAAAATCCATTACGAATTCGAAGTAGAAGTCTTCAAGTCAAGTCAATGAAGAAAACTTTCATTAAAAGATAAGCCTTAAGGGAAATTCAATATTTGAATGAAAATTACTTTTAAAATATACTAAGTCATGTAGATGAGATCGTACTTTGAGTGTGTAGTGATGGGCTTGAGGCCTCACATTCATTTTAAAAGTGAATCAAATGCGAATCGTATTGATGTTGTTGATTCTTTTTCGGATGACTTTTTCTTGAATACCGCATAAGTATTTCCGCGTGATTTACCGGGGAAAGAAAATCTTATCTTTTCCCTAGGGAAAAGATAACGTTCGCGTGCTACACGAGTGACGTCACATCTTCAAGTATCTGACGTAATTAATTCAAGTTAGTGACGTCATTTAGAAAATAAGGTTTACGTTAACGTCAATATTTCAGCGTAAGGAAACAAAAGTTAGTTTGTATACATGTACACAAGTGTTATGAACAATAAAAGGTATGCAAGAAAAAGTATCTTGCATGGAACATTAGGTAAAGATAGAAAAATCTTTCACTTCGGGTGAACTGTTTTGGCGGGAACTCGACAGAGCCTCGTTCCCGCGAAACAGTTCCCCCCTCGATGACAGTTTTCACTATCTTCACCTCACACTCATGCAAGATACTTATACGCATTTAAACAACCGATTATGAGTGTGTATATATCGGTGTCTGCCTTTCGATCATCTTGTGACCTGGTGATCGAGCAAATTGCATAAATATCGCAGACCCCAATTTGCAACTTAAAGAGGGCTTAGAGGTCGTAAGAAAAGACTGGCGATCAAAATCAGTCCCGGGAAATTCTCCAAGTACCTTCAAAATCCGCAGCAGTGACTGGAGATCGCTGGCGGTCGAAAAGAGTCATTCACGCCCGTATGTCAGTTGAGCGACTAGTCGAGGGCTGTATTACATAATCGTGGGTTCTTAGGGCACATTAAGTCGCGTGACAGGTCATTTGAACAAAGACTGGTCGTGTGACCAGGCGTGACACAACCCGATTGGTCGCGTACTTTAATATATATTTAAAATAAAAAAATGTATTACTAAATTGGTACTATATATACTCAACAAAAATAGAAACCTGACACTTTATATTCGGTGTATTTTCCTGGAATCAGATTTAAAGCTAATTGACTTGTGGTATGTAATAAAAATTGTGCATGTTTTGAACTTAATTATGCATTTTGATATTTTTGGTGCATGAAACAAGTGATTCAGTGGTTATTTTCTTTTGGATGGTGCAAAAATATATAGATTTTGAATATGCACCTCATACTTATTCAAAGTTACAGTGTCAGGTTCTTTTTTGTTGAGTATATAAATAAGACATGTTTTCTTTAAGTTTTCATTTCAGAAAGCGATAGAAAAAAAGACAACAGATATTTTGATATTTTAAATTTAACATTTGTTTCGTTGTTAGATTTTAACTATGATTTACATTAATTGTGCATTAATTAATAATGACAGATCAGAAGTCCAATTCTGTAATATTTTAACAAATTTTGATGCGTTGAAAACAATATAACTTGTATTTAGATGAAATGTAAATTATGAATATCAATTATTTTAATACGTAAAACTGAATGAATAAAAGATACGGTGTTGTTCTTATTGCAAGAACAGCTTTTAGTGCTTATAATCTTTCCTAATTTCGCGGCAATCGTAAGATAAAGATAAAATACAGGATAACGCCGTCGACAGAGACCGTTTGACGTGGTCCTAATATGTATACCGGCTAAGAATGGAAGAAAACTTACGCTAATCCTGACGTTGAAGGCCTATTATAACCTTTCGTTTTGTTAAGAACTTGGGGCGCTGTTATGCTTTCTTTGTTGAAGAGCGTTTGGTTTCGACCAGTTGTTTGCGGGTTGTCACAAAATGATGCCCAGTCAGTTAAAGGTTCTGGTTTGATTTTTTCATCCAAGTCCCTTGGATAACAAAAAAGTGCATGAAAAACCTAATGGAACATAACATACATGTACTTGCTTTCTTTTTTAAGGTATAGGCTCTATTGGTATTGCTTACTGATCGGATGTACAAAGCATAATAAGGTACCGCAATAGCACTTCCTATTAACAGTATAAATCTAAAATAAATCAAGAACTGAATGTGAACCAAACGAACGAGCCTTTGACTGGAACAAACTTTAAACATGTGAGATTTTAATACTGTGAAAAATCATTACTTTAATTCACAACAGTGTCATGAATAAAGTGTTTTGGTGACAACAATATGGAATAAAATGAGTCAGGCATTAATTAATAAATGATTCGTTTTACCACGAGTTTGTTTTAAGAATAGGCAATTCGAATCTTATACCAATGTATTTAACAGTTAAAGCCGTATGACAACAGTTAAATGCATTTAGTATTTCCAGTTTTCTCCTGACATAATTAGCCTGACAGTGTGATAACTCAATGTTTACATAATATTCGTTCAAGTTCCAAAAGGAGTAGCGGTTATATTTTAGGGCCGTCGCGAAATCGGAAATGTGGTAAGACATTTCTTGATAAAACACGTTATTTGCTAGAAAATCTGGTACAATTATTTTAATTTTTGCGATATACTATGCTCACATTTTTGACAGACCCTGGACGTTCCATTATACATGTATCTGTCTTTATACTATAACTTTATAGTTACGATACACAACATTATTCAATACAAAAGTGAGCTCTAATGTCATTGTCATAATTATAGACTTTTGTTGTTTTTTGTGTGTAAATATATTTGGAAACCACCATAATGACAATCGATACAATCTGCTTTTTACAAATGTTTCATTTTACAAGTTCCTCGAGTTGTTCAGTTTGTGATTGTGTCTTAAAACAATGAACTCTTTTGCATGTTTCTCTACTTGTGACACACATTTCTCTCGAGAATGAGAGACTTAAGTTCGTCAGTGTTATTATTCTTGATATTTACTCGAGCTGTCAGGTATACAATAAGAAGGAGTCTGGCGGATTTAAGTCAATCCTTAAAAACAATCGTTGTTGATCAAACTTATCTTTATTAATTATTTTAATAATCATTTGTCTATAATCGGTCGTTCAAAGAAGACCCAAAGACAATTATACATAGCCAGCTCTGCGTTGAAATTGCATTGTCTGTTACCAGACAAGACAAACGCACTTCTAACGTAACATAGTGTCGGTGAACACACAATCTTTGATGTGTTTGAGTAAGTGGTCATGGGTGTGTAAAGTTTATATAACATACAGTCCCAGTGGATGTATAATCAGAAAACAGTAGACAATGTAAGTACGCGAAGGCGTTTTACTGCCGCTACACAGTAAAGATGAAGCAACGTGTTGATTTAAAAAGGCGCAATATGATAAATTTCGAGTGAAGACTCCACAAACAATAATGTTACCACCTTGGAATGTTCACTGTGCCTCTAAACCAAAACTGCTGTGACTTGCAATAACTTACAATCACTTACACAACTCCTTGGGCGTTTTTTGATGACATACTGTTATCACCTTATTCCCTCGGAATTTGTTTTCAGTTGACGAATAAAGTAAATAATGCAGTTACTTGTATTGTTTTGACCGTTTTTGACCGTATATTAGCTGTGCACAGCTTTTAAATCGAGATAAATTTCGTAAATAGATAAGAGGTCTGATACCCGCTGTGGGTTGGTTTTCAAATGTACAAATCAACAAATTAAGCAAGATGTTATGTCAAATCTAGTTCTTGTGCAACAACTGACTGCCCTTCAGCGGTGAATGGTCCCTATATAAAATAATAGGTTTGCCCTAAACGAGCGAGAAAACAATGGGTGGAACTAAACATAATAGAATTTTTAGAGGGAATCTGAGAATAAAAATGGGGTTATAACGAATCAACAATTTCAATAATTCAATCTTCGCTTAACAGGCAATCTTTTGAAACATGGGTGTCGGTAGTACAAATTTAATTAAGCGTGTCGCTAATAAACAACTATTAAATTTAAAACAACAATAATTGAAATATAAAATACGCCACAACAATTACAATTTTAAATTGCCGTTTTATTGATGTCCGATTTAAAAAATAATATTGATTGAAACATTATTTTCCACGTTAGTCGTTAATCCACTAGCAAAACTACCAAAAAGATACATGTATCCTATAGCGCTTTATGCTTATTGAATCTACAGCTGATTGATACTTTATCATAGTTATTTGGAAGTCGGTGGCATGGTTTATGATTCAATGAAAGAAGCTAGTGAAATCTTGAAAAGAAACTTCTGACGCTTTATATTTTGGTGTTTATTCACCAAGACAACTTGTACTTGTTTGTTGATTTGAGAACATGTAGATGTAAATGCGAGATTGTTGACCTTAGAACCAGATTTAACTCTCCACTGACATTATACTTAACCATTGTCATGGTAAGAAAAGCCGATGATCAGCAGCGTTATGATCGTCGAAAACAATAAGCAAGACTTAAAAATAGAATTGTTATAAGAGATCTTAGATCAAAAACACTGCGTGCAACAGAAAGCGCCAAAAAGACAATTCAAAAACCAAACTCACAAAATGGCTCAGAAAAATTTTTTGACATTAAAAAAGGCAAACAATTTTGCTTATTCTCACAAATAATTAATTAATATGCCAGATGAATTTCACGTCCATCCTAGTATTTGATGTCAGTTTCTATCATTCGCAATTATTTTCTTACCTTACCTTTCCTTCGATATTTTAAAACTGTAATCAGGTTCCATTTTCATTTTTGTTTTGAAAAATAAGTTTATCCTTATACTCACAATGCTATATACTCGTAAACTTAATTAAATGTAATGTAGAAACGAATATTTTTTTTACTATTGATAACCTAAAATCATGTCAATGAGATATTATTTGGAGATTCCGATTCACCAAGGAATTTCAACACGCCTTTTATAACTTGCTTTAAATGACGTTAAAATAACAAGCTTGATATACGAGTATGTACAAGAAATATGTAAATCATGATAAGCCTATCATCTCGTTAAGGATATTGAAGGTTTTAAAAATGGTTTGTGTGTTCTACGCCTGCCTTTTATTGAAAATGCTCCCATGTATTTAAAACTTCGACAAGTTTGAAAATCGAAACCGTGGATGATTTGCGCATTTTGTTAAAGACTATAATTTACACCAAACAAAGGAAAATCAAATTGTAGGTCTTTCTTTGCCTATTCGATCTTATGACTGTTTTTTTGCTATATTGCCGAAACATTTCCTTATAGAGAACACAACCATCATACTACATGTAAACGGACACACCGTGTACCCCTATAAGTTTAATTTATTAAGTTGAAATGGCGTAATTCTTTATATTTAAAATATTCATTTCAAATCCGCGTAATCTCTCTCTCTCTCTCTCTCTCTCTCTCTCTCTCTCTCTCTCTCTCTTTAAAGTTTCTTTATGCAAGATTTAGATTCGCGTCTAAAGTCTTAGCTTAAACATGATCGACACAGATCTAGTTATCGGTATGAATCCTAGAATGGAACTAAATTAACTGAAGAAATCTGTCTCATTTTAAGCAAAAAGTAGCGCCATAAAACTCGTTGTGTCTTGTGTTATAAACATAGTGCAAGTTTCTTTGTTGGAATGAGTACGAGTTCTTGTTGTTTGCAGAAAA
Source organism: Corbicula japonica (assembly GCA_038501625.1). Lineage (NCBI taxonomy): Eukaryota > Metazoa > Mollusca > Bivalvia > Venerida > Cyrenidae > Corbicula > Corbicula japonica. The sequence goes on along the minus strand of JAZAYU010000111.1, from coordinate 700,084 downwards.
GATTCAGAGAATTTGCTAAGTTGTATACTTTAACTTCTAATCTCAATGTATAGTATTATGAACAAATAAAACTACACTATGAACATTTACTTAATATACCGACCAAAGTTACCATTAACATAAAACCAGGTGTTTTGAAAGATTGTTACAATTAAATTTAATAACATCAAAGTTTACTTAGTTTGAACCTGCACCGTATAACTGAAATATGCTGACACAACAACATAGCGTAAAAATGGCTATAGTAGAACAATACGCGCATATAAATCATCTTTCGATGAAGTCATTATCAACAGTCATCGCAACGTCAAAAACCTAACATAGATTCTAATTAGTATCTCTCCGTTTATCAATATGTGAAGAGTAAGTGAAAGAATCATCCTTGGGTTTCTGACGATGCAAACATCGTTAAAAGTGTGAGATGTTTAAAGCCGCATTTTATTATATATTGAAAAAACAAAACAAAAGAAAGCTCATCAATTTCGCGTTTCTGATTAAATATGATAAATTAAAAACTTTAAACGAAAATGTTTTTATAAAACGTTCTTTAACAAGAAAAAAAATGTCATACGGCTATGCACTGACTAGGACTCATTGTTACTTGGTCTGATATCGTTCACACATGAAGACAAATCCGTTTATACATGTATAACATATTGCCGTCTTTGTATCAGCTAATTATTTAAATTGAAGACGTGCATATTAAAGCTGCCTATTCATAGTTCCGGGTGGACTACGTCGACGTCTTAGATGTGTTTAATATTCATTGTACTACTTTTTCTTGCCTATAAACAAAAATGTATCAAACGAAACGAATTTCGCCGAAATAAATTGTATGCATGTATAACAGCGTTGTCTTCGAATATAATCTTTCTTACGTTGACTTTGTAAGAATACTTAAGCACATTTACTTTGTTTTCCGGTATTCCAAAGTTTACTTTATAAGTCTTGATAGTTAGTTGAAAACAGTTAATATTTTCGTCATGATACTGTGAATAGGCAGCTTTAAAGATTGTCACATCTTCAGTTTAGTAGCATTGTACAACTTTTTGAAAATTTAAAATTATGTTGGTCCACACCGCACGATATTGTGACATCATCGTTATCAGCACCAGCAGTACAAGTAACATAAATGCAAGCAACAAGTGCCCTGAAAGAAATTATTTTTTTATTTCAGGTGAAAATCATTTATATTGTCAGAATGATGAAATAAGTCGCCGCGTGTATGATACTGTTCGTAGCAATAGAGAACCACACACTTAATTTGGTTCAAGTTACTCGTTAAATTTATCTTTAAAAAAAGTGCTTGAAATGACCGCAGCTTTCGAGGACTGTCCAAATATGGTGAACTTTAATTGATATACACAATATTGGCAAAAGTGCAAAGGGTGCAAAACTTATCGTGCTTTCGGTATTCTTCATTTTTTACGCATGAGGTCTGAATGATTATAAAGATAATCAGACACTTTGACAATTTATTACTGCCCATGAACCGATCCTGCACTATTTTATTATGTCTTACTCAATAGAATTCCATATCATCTCCTTTGAAAGTCGCTGAACACGGCACATATAAAGTAGATGAAATGCAGGCTTTGTTTTATTTTATGTAACACCATTAATCTTTATTGTACACATAAAAATAATTAAACTTGTAGCCAAATCTTATGTCTGTCTTCCTCACATTGACCAAAACTGAAAAATCATGCATGTATATTACTTGTTTTAAAGAAAAAAACATAAATGGTATTTGTCTTGGGTTGTTTATAAGAGGAAAGATGGTTCCATCTGTTGAAACGACTTATTAATGAGATGCGACAATTCTGGAAGCAATTTGAAGAAATTAAATTTCCATTAATTTAGTGACTTGTTTGCAAGTGTTCAATATTTATCCAGGTCTTGCAATACCAAGAAAAGGAATTTGAAAAATTGTATAAAACAGTTATACTTTTTTCTTTAGACAGCCATTGTTATTCCATCATTTGTTATTTCGACTGTTTGCTAAGGCTTAGACAGCTATGATTATTCCAGTTTTTGTAAATTTGGACTCTTTGCTAAGGCTAAGTAAATAGATTTACCTTTATTGAACAAGTTGGGTTCTATCTTTTCTTCATACTTTGACTGCAGAATCTCTACAGCTTCTGTAAGGCTTTGGTGTTGTTGCAATCGAGAATCCACAACATTTAAAGACATGCTTAAACTTGTCACACTTTCTTCGGCTGATTCCAATTTTTCATTTAAATATGCTTTCGTAGATTCCAGGTTTTGCTTCAGAGCAGTAAATTCTTTCATTTTAAGATCATGATCATGTTTGATACTTAGTTGATCGGTTTTTAATTGTTTGAATAAATTGACCGTTTCTTTTGATGTATCTGATATTGCGGAAACTCGTTCATGAAGCGCACTCATTGATTTATTCAAGCCTTTAGTGGAACTCTTGACTTGCGTGAACTTCTCGTCTAGTGTACGTATCGCTTCAACTTGAACTGTTTTGATGGTGTTCTCAGCATATTCCAGATTATTTTGGATACGTTCTTTTAAATCTTGTTCCTGAGAAAGTAAGTTTTTAACAAATTCTTTTTCATTTTCTACCAAGCTATGTAACTCATCATGTTTTGTCTGTAGTTCTTGTGTGGCGGTATCTACATGAACTACAGTTTCATTGAAAGTGTTTATGTTTAATTCCAGATTGTTCAGATTGGAAGCAGTGTCTCCTACCAAGCACCGTAACTCATCATGACTTGTCTGTAATTCTTTTATGGAAGTATCTACTTGTGTTACAGTTTCCTTTATAGTGTTAATATTTAATTCCAGTTTGTTCAAATTGGACGCGGTGTTTCTAATCGAGCCATGTAACTCATCATGTTTTGTCAGTAATTCTTTTATGGAAGTATCTACTTGCGTGACAGTTTCCTTTAAAGTGTTAATGTTTAATTCTAAATCGTTCAAATTGGTCGCGGTATTTCCAATCGACCCACGTAGCTCACTATGTTTTGTCTGTAGTTCTTGTGTGGCGGTATCTACATTGGCTACAGTTTCCTTTAAAGTGTTAATGTTTAACTCCAATGTGTTCAAATTGGATACGGTATTTCCTACCAAGCCATGTAAGTCGTTTTGTTTTATCTCTAGATTTTGTACAGTAGTATCTAAATGTTCTACAGTTTCTTTCATATTGCTTATTTCAAATTCCAAATTGTTGAGGACCGACGATCTGAATTCGTCTACTTCTTTCTTCAAACTTTCCTTAAATAGAGGACCATACCTATCTTCTATACAACGTTGAATCAAAGATTCAACATTCCCCTCAGTGATAGTGCTGTTCAACGACCAGATGTACCAAAATTGGAATAAAATGGCGATAGCTATTCCTATCAAAAGTTTATTCCTGAAAATAAATATTAAATTGTAAATGGCAACACAAAGAACGGGCCGTTGTAGAAATGTTTCTGGGGGTAAAATATTAGTGTTACGTTACACCTATTCACTCCTGTAAAATACGATTTACGAAAATGTGCTCACTATTTTTATAAAGCCGAAGGAAGGAATGTAGAAATCGCATCGTCCGTCAGTCTGTCAGTCTGTCTCAAAATCATGTCCGCTCTTTAACATTTGAAATCCTTCAACAGTTTTATTTATTTGGTAGAAATGTTCGGCTCGATGGGAAAAACATACAGTTGCAGTATTAGACATTCACTGTCGACACTTAGGCATCGCTGTCCCGCTTTTGGTTACATTTGCGTGCAACCTCATTATATATTACAAAGTACTATAGATGCAGCTTTAAAACTTGATAACCTTGATCATAATCTTCTCCGTGTGTTAAATTTCCCGAAAATAATTTTATATAATATTATGTTAATAAATCAACTAAAGAGGCTTTGGATTCATTTCAAATGTGAAATAACTATTATATTGTTATGTTGATTTACAAATACCCGCAAAATTAGCATTACAAAAGCCAAAGTAAAATATATTTACTTGGTCTAGGATTCTATCTTTGGTTAAAACACATTTTCTTTTTATTTTATGCTTTTAGTGCAAAATTTCGTGAATTTGACAGAAAAGTTGCAATGATTGGCGCCATGACGTCAAATATACAAGTTTGAGCCCGTTTTCTAAACGTTCTCATTTGGTATGTTATGTGCGTTTGGGTACCAACGTGAAAAAATCAGTTAAAATAAAAATGATATTCCACTGTTTGAAATACCACGTTTATTTCACCGGGAAAATTCTATAATTCACTGAAAAGCATAAAATAAATATCACTCATGATGAACTGCTTCATTTTCAACAAGATTATTTACTTCTCAAATTTTTCAAGGCTTTATTCTCCTTTTTAACTTTTACTTTAAATGATCGTGCCTCTAGCTGAGAGCGAACACGCACCGTCACGGCGACATCGCATAGCCCTGAAATTCCCGCGACGCAACCAACTGAGCTAACCGGGACAACCCCCCAAAAAGGTTAATCGGATAGCCCTGATATAAGTAACAATCACTGCATTAACATCGGTAACGGGTTATTTTACTGACAACAGTACATACTACAAAGCTTTCATTTAGCTGGCCTATACCTTTAACATTACTCGAGTGATTTATATGATACTTAAAATCACTGTCCAACACCATGATTCTACATCATTTCAAAAGTCCTATAACTATTCTAAAACATTTTCTGTTATTCCCATGTTAACTTAAAATGTATGTTAACAGAAGTGATAAACACTCTTAGTAAATCTGGAAACTAACGTCCTAGCATTTATAACAGTTCATTTTTCATAAGAAACTAACACGTTTTGTACCTATTAAAATATTTAATAGTTTTCCATATTTTCATTTAAATAATTATATATAAAAGTAGTTACTCAGTTACCGTTTTGCAGTCAGTTTTCTCTTTCATCATTGATTTGTTTCTTATTCTTGTTTGCACTTGAATGTTTGGCCATAGTTTTATTTTATATCTTCAAATGAAAAAACTATAATCTTAAAATTACATCAAACGTACTAACTTATTTTCAGAATTGTATTTGTTTAAAATGAATCGAATTGTCCAGCGTGCTGTCTCCTTGGACAGCTTTTGACATGATAATAAAGTTTTCTAGAGAATACATGTAAAACACAAAAGATAACAACGCCGACAAAGAAACCGCCTGACATAAAACAACAGAATATTCTAGCTATAGATAGAAGCAAACATACGTTGATGTCGCTAACACTCCATCATCAAAAGTTGTTGAACATTTCAACACCGGCGGTTAACTGAATCCAGAACATGTGAAAAATGATTTATCTTTAAACATGTCTGATAATATACTCCAAGATACTATTAAACTTTCAATTTTTATTTCCAAACATGTTGCAAGACTTTAACAGCGTCAACCAACTTTGTGGTTAGAAGAAGGTTAATGATAGTTATCATAAATTATCTAACAGCGATGTTTTTTACTGTTTTACAAACGAATGTCCTTTTTTTGACTTCAATAAAGTCCATAGATGAATTTCAATCTCTTTTACTGCCCCTGTATGTTTCTTGGGAAATCTTCTAACAGAACTAAGAGGTTAGATCTGATTCTTTCATTCCTGCCACGCTGTTTTTTCTTAAAGTATTCTGGTCTCGGTAAAGTCATTCGGTACTTACCATTGTTTTGCTAGGCAATGAAATTAACTTTTTCAATATGTTGGTGTGCTTTCGCATTAATCATTCTCGAGTTGATGGGTGGGTTTGAGTTCCCTAATACTTTATAATTGTACTTGCTTGTGCATGTGAGAACCTGTTGGGGGCAAGTGTGAGGTTGGTGCACCATGCACCATAGAACCTGGTTTAAACACCAAGTGGTAAATTGATTTACTACTGATCGTTTCAAGTGATGATGTTTGGCTGTTTGATCTTATTTCGTGTAACTTAGTGATTCCTGACAATTAGATACGTGCATCTACATGTAACGCCTGCACAATTCCAGCTGCTCTATTTATAAAATGATTAATATGCAAAACTTAGACAAAAGAGAGTATTGGTTACCATTTCCAAAGGTGTCTACAAGAACAAAAATCTGCAATTATTATTAAATTTGATGTAATAAGAAATATATCACTTGTTCAATAATATTGTTTTGCTCAAATGCAATGGACTCATTCGTTTTGTTTCTAAGCTGTCTTCACATAGGTAGTTTCAAAAAAAGAAGGAAAAGTGTGACATATGGGGTCAAAAAATAAAATTGCTTGGATATAATTTTTGTGGAAATTTATGAGAACAAACTTTGAATTTTAAGATTTCATGAGATTGCAGACCTATTATAGACACTTTTTTCAACTTTTGTTGTTAGATTAAAAAAATAACTGAACATATTGTAATAATACTTCTATACAAATAATGCCATAAAATATCTCGTATATTAATTGATATGGTGACCACAGTCGTTATACTAAGAAATAAAACACTAAAAACCTTTGTATACTTGTAATTTGAGAAAACATCCATATTTTGTTAGATGTTTGTAAAGTTGTAAAGAAAAATCCAGACCTGGTCCAAAAAGGTCTGATTGTACAGACTCTTATAATTGCAAGTGCATGAAAAAAAAATCTGATAACCAAGTGTTATCCAAGTACGGAGAAAAAACTGCGCATTAATAACATTATTAGTAACAAAAATATGGAGCATCAAAATTTGCTTAAAATTCAAAGAAAATGTTTCACTCCTGTTAGAAAATATTTAGTTCTATAAAAAATAGTTTTATTGACCTTTAAGAAGCAAATATTTAACTTCAAAATGTTAAACAGATAAAGATTTTTTCCTACTTTTTGAAAGAAGGTCACTTGACAGCCTGCATGTGAAATTATTTAACTTTTAATTCTACAGTGATGTAATATTGAAGTATTATTTGAAAAACCTTCATTTTTTTAAACTTCCCACATGCGTTATTCTGTAAATATATTTTTGAACATTTTTAAGGGGACATTAATATATAGTCTACATTATACTAAGTAAAAGTTATCTTTACCCAAAACTTTAGCATTTTTGAAAAACTCTTTCTAGTATATAACGCTAACAGTAAGATAAAGCCTTTGGCTTTTATGTTGAAGCTCTCTTTCAAAGTTAATTACCTAATTAATTTAGGATGGGGGCAATACGCTTTCGATTGTGTCATCATTACAATATTTTTTCTTGAAAAAGTATAATAATGTTTATGATATCCGAAGTTTGATTATAATATTTCAAATTGTGCACCCGCCTTGGAACGGTCAGTGGCAAAACAAATTGCCACTGGGGGTTTAAACCAGGTTCTAGGGTGCACCAACCTCGCACTTTCTCCAACAGGTTCTCATATCACAAAACAAGTACAAATTGTCTTGGTGAAATCACTCCAACCCACCCATCGGCTCAACACTGTTGCATGCAAAAGCACACAAACATATAAAACATAAGAAGCTAATAGCATTGCAAAGCCAAAGGGCGGGTACTCAATGATCTTACCAAGACCAGAGCACATGGAGTAAAATCAGCAAGAACACGATGACAGGGATAAAAGAAACAAATCGAGCTTCTATGTTCTTTTAAGAAAAGATTTCCCCATAAACCTAAAAACATACAACCGCTGACAAGGACACCATCAAATATGATCATGCAGTTTATTCACTAAATAAAAGCAAACTTACTTCGACAAATCAGGCTTAGAATGACCGTTTATTGCATCAGGTGATGTTACAACTTTCTTATGACTTTGTCCCAACAATTTCGCCAATCTTAAAAGTTCGTCGATGTCTGTGTCGCTAGTTTGTGCTTGTGTGCTGTTAAATTGCGGCTGTTCATTATGATTTGTGCTTTTAACTTTTGGATTATTTGGAAAAGACGACCTTTGATAAAAAAAGTACGAGTCAAAACATAATAAAATCATGATAGCAATACGCAATTGTCTACCATAACGTTGAGCGAGCTTTCGACTAAGAAGCACTTCCAATGTGTGTGAATTCAATGTTGTGTTAAAACTTTACCCAAAATCCACAAACTTTATTAATAGTTAGGCTCGCATGAGAAAAGTTTAATGTTCATGTATTTAGTATAATCAGTATTATCTTGATTGACTCGTTGAGCTATTTTTTGGATTGTTCAAGTTTTATATTGAGGATTAGCGTTCAAACTATGCAGTGAAAGTGGACGTCAGTGGCATCTTAAAATCGTATAATGGGATAAGACATCACCGGACTTTGAACATGCTTTGTTCCAAATCTATTACCTGTTTGCTTTTTTTATTTTGACTTTCGCCTGACTGCCTGCCTGCCTGTACGAACTATGTGCAATTTGTTTTAAACTTAATGGTATAAGAATGAACAAACTTTTTTAAATAAAATTGTTTGTTCAAATCCAATGGACTCGTTCTTATTGTTTCTAGATAATGTGCACATGCATGCGTTATTCTGTAAAAAAAACCTGAAAGACATTAAAAACGTATCACCCTTTTTCAGTTATTTTCCTTAAAGTGGTCAGTATGAAGAAAATAGCCCTATTAGGTAATAGTTTAACCAACAATTTTTTATTACCAATAAAATATTGGGAGGTCATTAAAGTATATCCTGATGCATTATAATGATCTTACATCACAGTGTACAAATTAAGATATATATTTCAGTGATGCATTTCTAAATTCCGTCAGTATATATTTTGAACATTTTAATAAGACATTTAAATATATAGTCTACATAGTACTAAGTTATAGTAATCTTTAACCAAAGCTTTATACAGTTTAAAAAAATGCATTCTAGTAAATAACAATAACCTTGAAATAATTCTTTGGGCTATTATAGTTGATGCTCTCAATTATTTCGTAGTTCAAAACAAGTTCTTATCTTATTAATTTTAGATGGGGACAATACGCTTTCAATTGTGTCATCATGTTTACAATATTTACTAGAAAAAGTTTAATGATGTATATGATATTCGTAGTTTGATTATTATATATCAAACTGTGCATTCACTGTCTATTTATCAAATGATGTGAAAGAGAGAGAAATCTCAAAGAGTAATTATAGATTAAGTGTTCTATTTATTATCACAAAACAAAACAACAGAAAGGTAAGGAATAAAAACATGAAACCGCTGACAAGACACCATCAGAACTAATCCTGTTGTGTATTCACTAAATAAAAGCAAACTTACGTTAACAAATCAGGCTTTGAACGATTGTTAACTGCATCAGGTGATGTTGCAACATTCCCACCGATCGTTCCTCTGTTTCTCAATTCGTAGCTGGGCGTGTAGCTGGTTTGTGCTTGTGTGCTGTTAAACTGCGGCACTCCATCAACAAAAGTTGTTGAACATGCCAACACCGACGGTTTACCGAAACTAGAACTTACGAAACATTTTTAACTTTAAACTTGGCTGACAACATACTCCACGATACTAGCAAATTTTCAATTCTTAATTCCATAAAAAAACTGCAAGACTTTAACAGCGTCATCAAGAAATAATCAACTTTGTGGTTAGAAGCAGTGTTACTGATTGTTATCATTTATTACCTAACGATAATGAAATTTGCTGTTTTACACATGTTCAATATGTTGACGTGCTTTCGCATTCAACATTCTCGAGTTGATGGGTGGGTTTGAGTTCCCTAATACTATTGTACGTACTTGCTTGTGCATGTGAGAACCTGTTGGGGGCAAGTGTGAGGTTGGTGATCGTTACAAGTGATACTGTTTGGCTGTTTGATCTTATTTCGTGTAACTTGGTGATTCCTGGCAAATTCCTGAAACGTACATCTACATGTAACACTTGCACAAAAACAGCTGCTCTATTTAAACAATCATTATGCAAAACTCAGACAAAAAGAGAGTATTGGTTACATTTCCAGAGGTGTCTACAAGAAGAAAAATCTGCAATGATTATTAAATTTAATGTAATAAGAATTAAATAACGTTTTCAATACAATTGTTGTTTTTTTTTCAATTCAATTATACTCATTCGTTTTGTTTCTAAGCTATCTGTATAGGTGTATTTTAAAACAAAAACAAGAAAAAGTGTGTTATATCGGGTCAAAAATAAAAGTGCTTTGATTTAGATATTTTTTGAGACAATTAAAGTAACAAAACTTTGAATTTTAAGATTTCAGGTTGTTGCAGGCCTATTACGAGGGTTGATCAGAAAGTTCGTAGAATGGTGCTTTAACATGACAACTAACAAGCGCAGACATTTAAAATTTTAATATGATATAGCCCGTTATCTCATGAACAAAATCTGAAAAAATCATAACAATATCATAACAAATATAAAATCTATATAAGAAATAACAATTACAATAAACTCGACCCGGAGCACCCCGGGGTTACATAAACGACGTCGAAATCGACGTCGCGTCGACCTCTCACAACCGCAACAAGCGCAAATGTCATAGGATTTACTACAACTTTTCAAAAAAGTCACCCTGAAACTGTATACATCTCTGATGTCTGTGAATCCACGCAGAGAACACGTACCAAGTCTCGTTGAAGTCGGCGATAATCTCGTGCAACGCCTGTCGCAGTTCCGGTAGGCCGCTGTAATGGTTACCTCGCAATCAGGACTTCACCTGCAGAGACAATTGCATAACAGTCATTGTACCACGTACCTGAGATATCAATAGTTTATATTGACGATTGGCTTGAAAAGTTTAAATACATAATCTCTAATAGTGCACCGACGGTCTTCTTCAATGAACGTCTTCACTGACGCCACTAACGTCGGCGTAATAACGGATGGTCTTCCTGAGCGTGCATCATCGCTTATGTTTGATCTGCCATCCTTGAAGCGTTTAAACCACTTGAAAACAGTAGCTTTCTTCATATCTTTGGTGTGTTGAGCCCTCTGCATAGTATTATACATTTCTGTGGCTGAATATCCTAAATTGAAGCAAAATTTTACTGCCGCTTGCGATTCTTCATTTTCTGGAAGTACCATAATGGACGTTGTGTGTGAACAATGCGCGTCACTCAAATGTACATTGAATGCGTTGTATACATCGCATGACGTCAGAATCAACGTGAAAAAATTTAGTTGACGTCACGTTAATAGCAGACAATATTTCGCGGAATTTCGCAAAAAAAAACAAGGGTCAAAGTCGTGCCAGGTGATACTTACATTGCTTTAAAATTTGGCGTGCTCCGGGGTAACGTTGGGTGGTGATTATAAATATTCATAAAAATGAAACTAACTGTTCAATTTTAACAATTTCTGGTTAAAATATTTAAAATAAATGGAAAAATATTTGTTTAAAATTTGAAGCGCATAGAACGTCATATATAGAAGTTATAGCACCATTCTACGAACTTTCTGATCAACCCTCGTATTTACAAGTTCTTTTTTCAACTTTTGTTTTTAGACTAACATTTCCAAAAAAATCAAAATAACTGAACATATTGTAATAATATTTCTTTACATGTAATGTCATAATTATAATATCTCGTATATTGATAGATATGTTGATCACAGATATAATACTAAGTAATGAAACACTAAAAACCTTCGTTTACCTGTAATTTGAGAAGAAAGTCCATATTTTGTTACATATTTGCAACGTTGTAAAGAAAAATTCAGACCTGGTCCAAAAAGTTCTGATTGTACAGACTCTTATAATTGCAATTGCATAACACTTAATTTTCTGATAACCAAGTGTTATCCAAGTATGGAGAAAAATCTCTTCATTAATAACATTATTAGTAACAAAAATATGGAGCATCAACATTTTGCTTAAAATTCAAAGAAAATGTAAGACTCCTGTTAGAAAATATCTAGTTCTATCAAAAATAGTTTTATTGATTTTTAAGAAGCCAATATTTAACTTCAAAATGGTAAACAGATAAGGAATAAACTTAAGTACATGAGAATTGAAGATTCTTCGCTAGGTTATATCATTATATATAAAACTGTTTTGTTTAAATTTACACGCATTTACTATTTAAAAGAGGTTGTTTTTAAAAACAAAACAAATCTGATCAAATTTTATTACTTGGATTACTTAAATATGATGTCATGTCAAATCAAAACTTACACATCTTTCGAACAAAAAACATTCAACATATGCAAAATGAAAAATATAAGAAATATGTTACACTCCTGTTAAAAAAGGACACTAAGGACAGTGTTGAGATGCACTTGTTCAAAAATGACAGTGAAAGTCTAACAACATGAATAACTATGAATTAAAATGATATTCACTTACTATTTTAATAAATTTAAAAATTACTTCCATTTCAAATGAATATGAGTTTAAAATTCAAAGAATACCGCAAAAGAGTTGAACTAAGCTACATTTTCTTGAACAATGTCAAACATTTAAAATTAAAACAGTACAAGACTAAATACACTTAACGTCATATAACTCCTAATGTTATCGAACAAGTAAATTTCATCAGGAACAATATACATGTAACTGCAACAAGATTAACACAACAAACATAAAAGGGTGGGTTTCAAAATAATGAAGACATTCCTTCATTTTCTTATAATGTGAAAGCTATAGGACATACGAATAAATTTTTACATTGAAAAGTTGTGTTTTGGTATTGCTAAATTTATTGCATAGTTTCAACTTGATTGTGTTGTTCGTTCAAAAGTTAAGCTGAAAAAAGGTCAAAAATGTCCCGAGTGTACACTTTTACCGTGACATATATTTTTTTATGTTTTATTTTCTCGTTGAATGTTTCGTTCATTTTTGGTCTTAGTAGTTCAAGTTGATTTTTATTGAAATGTTAAACTGTTACCTTGAATATTCAGTGTATTTCGTACAAATATTATAATCGTAAGTCATAATTTGTAGTCATTTTATAAGAGCACCTGTACAGAAAAAGGTTTGTTTTTTTTTTTAAAAAAACGGGAAAGTTTAATTTAAGCTGGTTCTGTACGTAAACAGATTCTTAAACGGTAAATAAAGTTTTATAATTAGATAAATACATGTGTCTATACTAGAACATACTAGAACACATGATTTAAGTACAAACTTATCGTTCAAAAGAATATCCCTATTTAACTAAGCTGATTGGAAATGTCCTGATTCTAACATTTTGTCTTTTCATATGAATTAAAAACACATTCTTTGCAAATAAAATGATTTTCTTGTATTTTTAAAACTCACAGATTATTAGTAGTACAAAAGAAACCAAAATTGTCATGTAGAACAGCTATTATTTTGTCTACATGGTCAAATGTGTTGTCCCGAGTGTAACACCTGTTTCATCTAGTTAAAATCAGACATGTAACTTACTTAATAACTGTCTTGAGATTTTTTCATTTACGGTTTTATTGCAAGTATAAATTGTTAAAGTATTAATACTTCTATACCTGGTACAGTGGAATTGAACATGTTTTTGTTTGTAAAATCAATTAATATTCTAGAAAACAGCATCATTCAGATACAAAAAGCAGTATCTTTCAATATTTTTAGGATAACTAAGAAGCTCTAACTTGAATACATTTACGACAGTTTCCAAACTGAAAGTAGGGTGAATTATTTTTACCTTAGTGCTATTTTATCTAAATTATAATACCTTTAATAATAGAAGTATAAAATGTTACACTCGGGACACAAAAATATTAATTATGCATTAAATTAACTAATTTGATTCATTTCACTGGAACTTAAGACAGAAACATTTATATACATAAAATGTCACAATCAGTGGAACAGCACTGTAAAGTTGAAAATTTACAACAAATTCAGTAACACCAAAACACAACTTTTGAATGTACAATTTTATTATGGCGGCATATAGGCTTAGCTTTCACATTATATGGAAAAGAAGGAAGTTATACATGCACATATCCATAACCTCTACCCCCTCACTTTAAATAAGAATCTGTCCTTTTTTTCTTTCCAAACACACAACAATGGAAATATTTTAGGATCTGGGGTACCCCCCATTTTTTTTTATTTTAATTATTTGTTGTTGTTTTTGTTGATAAGGTTGATAACGCTATAGCACAATGTAATAAAAAAGATAATCTGTGACACATACTTTGATAAGAAGTGTCAGATGGTTAAGGGGGACTGGGTCACAGGTGGGTTCTAGGTGGGTACTTGCCAAAAACACACACACGCAAACTTAATTTTTCATGTTATTCAAACCAACAAACTATTTTGATTGTTTGGGGAGGATGAGCGGTAATTTATGGTATTCAGGCATTTTTACCGTCCCTCCTTACCCTCTTAAACCGATTATTTTACTTTTTGAAATATTTCTTCAAAACTTCAATTAAACTTTTAGGTGGTGGGGTTGGACACTATCCGGGTCACCCTCCCCTTCCCAAAATTTTTTATTATTATTTTTGATTGATTTATTTTTTGAGGCTAAAGCAAAAGTTAAAAAACAACATACCACACACATACTTTTATAGGAAGGGTCGAGGGGAGTAGAACTGACAAGCGTTGAAATAAAAAAGCCCCATATTTAGACTAAAGATCCCAGTAGTGTATTGAGCAATTTGTTGTTGCAGTTACATCACACAATGCAAACCTGTCTTAAGGAGGGCCATTACAAATAGAGTTTTGTGCCAGTTTGTTTGAATGAACATACAAGTACACTATTTCTTATAAATCCAAATGTGAATGGATCAAACTGACTACACATTTTTTCATTACAGTAAATTTTGTTCATATTCATGCTCGTTGTTGAAGTTGATTAGAATTGTTAAATAACAATTTTCATTTTAATTGTATAATGAATGTGTCCCAAGTGTAACTATTTCTGTGGATATAATAATAACTCATTTTTTAAAAACATATGTTTAAACATGTTTTAAATAAATAGTTGGTATGTTATGTACATTCTGTTCCAATACAGAAATAGCAGTCTTACATATTTGTTGTGTAGCATGTTCAATTTAAAACATTGCAGTTTAATTAATTTTATTAATATTTATGTAAAGTTTCTCGCAAATGTATTATCTATAATATAACCAAATATTCCATAAAAGCAAATTTATTTGTATTTCATAAGACAAACATGGAATATATTTTAATACCATGTTTTAAATGTCTTTATAGTATACATAAATAAATATGTCCCGAGTGTAACAGTAACAGTGAAAAATCAGTTTTTATGGCATTAACAAGTCACCTAAAATTACTTTAAAACTTAACAAAATGGTATAGATGTCATGTCACGATCAGGAACAAGGGTTGGCATCTGTAAATTTCGAAAAATGTCAGTATGTGACTGGTTCAGTGTCATTTGGAAATGAGCATCTAGATCTTATTGTCCTCTGAATGACAGGTAGTTTCACATTGAAATATTTTATTTTAGTTATTTTTGTTAATTGTAATAGTTCAAAACATTATAACTTGTAAGTGAAATCTATATTTTTGCATTACATAATTATATTTTACAGGAGTGTAACGCTCTCCTTATTTTTTTTTATTAAATGACCTGATTATTAATGTAAAGATGTTGAATTCTTTCACTGTTAGAATTAAATAAAATAAATGTAAATAATGACTTTCAATACATTTTGTTTTTACTTATCCCAGTCATCGTATTCTTTCTGATTTTACTCCAGGAGCTCTGGTCTCGGTAAGATCATTGAGTACCCTCCCTTTGGCGTTGCAATGTTATTAACTTCTTATATTTTATATGTTTGTGTGCGTTTGCATGCAACATTGTTGAGCCGTAAGGTGGGTTGGATATATTTCACCAAGACAACTTGTACTTGTTTTGTGATACGAGAACCTGTTGGGGCAAGTGTGAGGTTGGTGCACCCTAGAACCTGGTTTAAACGCCCAGTAGCAATTTGTTTTGCCACTGACTGTTCCAAGGCGGTATCCCCAAAGGTTCTCGTTTCGTTAATTGTTTGTGGCGTCCTATTTGAATAGACATACTTACTGTATAGCATACATGCTCTTTCTCTCTCTCTCTCTCTCTCTCTCTCTCTCTCTCTCACTCTCACTCTCTTTCTCTCCCTCTCTCTTTCTCTCTCTCTCTCTCTCTCTCTCTCTCTCTCTCTCTCTCTTTCGTTGCGTGGGGAGGCTAAGCACGTAAAACATTGTCTTAATTCATTTAACACCTTTTCTCACTTCAATTTTATAAATAAATATAATAAAACAAAGTTTTCTATGCCAAATGAAAGTGACGTGATAACATTGAATTATATTGTTACACTCCTATTTTCACTTCTGATCACATGTGACAAGCATGTGATTCCAGAAACAAAGACTTTTGTCACTAAGGCCTGTGTTGACGTACACTTGTTACTACAGCAAAACATGTTACGCAACTAGTTTCTAGCATCTACGTTTTGATAATGTTAGTATTTTATGCTAAATTCTACAGGTAAAATCCATGGCATACTTGATTTTCAAGAAAACTTCGTCGATGGGTCATGTGGAAATCACGACTGGATCAAAACACCTAACATTTCCATAATAAAAAAAATATGTTTATTGTTGACCTTAGACCTTAGACATATGCGCATGCGTGGGAAAATGGCGAACATTTAAAAAAATTTGCTCTGTAAAAAATTTTCATAAAATGGTTGAAATATTGGATTAAATCAAGTGAAAAGTGACAAAAGCATGCTTAGTGTCTTGTTACATTTGTTCTTTAATGGGGCCGAAAAAGGAAAGTAATAAAAAAAAATAAAAAACGGACTAAATCAGTGACTTCGCCAGATTCGGTGATTTTTGTTTACCTTATGAAAAGAGACAAAATACATCAGTAATGATGAACGCTAGTCAGAACGAGCATTTGTCACAAATGTCTCAATCATTGATCTCTCCTAACGGTAACGGAAACATGGTGCATCAGCCGTTTGCTCAATTTTCCCCTGGTTACCAAGCATGTCAAACTCCGTACCAAAATACACAATATATGAATCATATGCAGTCGGCACCTCAGATGAACACTCAGATTAACTGGAATCAAATAATTATTGATAAATTAGAAGCAATGGACAAAGGCTTGCCAAACTTCATTCGATTGAAAACCAGGTAATGAAGATAAATGAAAAGGTATCGGCTATGGATGTTAGGATTACTTCCCTTGAAACAAATTTGAAAACATCAAATGATCGACTGCTGGATCTTGAAGCTAGTAGACAGTATGATTCGAACCAGTGTGACGAAATAAAACAAAAACACACAAAAATGGAGAAAGAAATTTTAGACGGTAAGCAACAAAATGAACAGTTAATCAGAGAATGTGATTCGCTAAAAACTATAAACGAAAATTTGGCCAGAGATATAATTGACCTTCAGTCACGATCCATGAGGGATAACCTGCTGTTTTTTTTATTTAAAGAGAACCAAAATAAAATTGAACGTGACAATGAAAATTGCATTGAAAAAATATTAAATTTCTGTGAAAGTGATCTTGAAATTGTGAACGCCAAACAATTAATCAAAATTGATCGTGCACACCGAGTTGGCCGATATAGTGTTGACAAGGCGAGACCTATTGTTGTTAAATTCAATTTCTACCAAGATAAAATGCAGGTCAAGCAGAAAATGCACGAAAAATTCCAAAGCTCTAAACAATACAAGATCAGCGATCAATACCCGAAAGCAATACAAGATAAACGAAAACAGTTAATCCCCGAGCTCATCAAAGCGAGAAGGGCCGGTAAAGTGGCCTACATAGCCTACGACAGACTGGTGATTAGCAGTAAAGTTGCAGGTCAACCCCGTGAATCTCGTGAAAATGGTGACAGCAGTGAAAACATGGTATAGAATAGTGACGATAATCAGTTAGTGTGCTTATTATTGAATGTACAGGGAATAAAAGCCAAATTATGTGACATTGATTTTGTACAATTTATTTCGAGGTATGACATTTTATTTTTGACAGAAACATGGACATCTATTCGCGATAGTATAGACATTAACGGTTTTGATTATATAGCTTGTAACAGGCCTAGAGGCAATAAAAAGGCTAAACGTGATAGTGGAGGTATAATTGTATACTACAAAAATTGTCTTCATGATAAAATTGAAGTATTGAAGAAAAATCAAATCGGAATTTTATGGCTAAAACTCAAGAAAGAAGCTTTTAATTTTGAGAACGATGTTATATTTTGTGTTACATATATACCTCCAGAAGAATCAAATGTATACAGAAATGTAAATTCTGATAATTTTGACTTTGATTTCTTTGATGCATTAAATAGTGATATGAACCATTTTTCAGGAACAGGTGATAAATTACTAATAGAGGATTTAAACTGTAGAGTCGGTGAAAACCCCGATGTTATAGAAAATTTAAATTTAGATAGGTATGTTGATCTTCCTGATGGGGAAGATCTTTACATACCGCAACGTGTATCGCAAGATAAGCATATAAATTCTTTTGGTCGAAAATTATTAAATTTATTAAAAGAAAATAATATGCACATATATAATGGTAGATTAGATGATGGTATGTGTACATATTATAACAAAGGAAGAAATAGAACTGGGTCAAGTCTAGTTGATTATATAATTTCGAACTATAAAAATGTTAAATATTTTAATGCTTTTCACGTGTTAGAAATAAATGAATTTTCTGACCATTGTGCTATACATTTTGAATTGAACTGTGTACATAATAAATGTATTGACGATAATGTTAAAACTTTTAACAAAATTTGCTGGGACTCATCAAAAAGTGATCTGCTTTTAAGTAATCTTGAAAGCAAAAAGCATGTATTTGATGAAATTGTTAATAATATTTCTAACAGTGTAAGTGATTTTGATGAAAATATTTTAAAGTTTAGTGATGAGATATAATAATGCTCTTTTGAAATTTTTGGTAAAACGATAAAAACAAACAATAATTATGTTAAGCATAGAAATAAATGGTTTGATGACTCATGTAAAGAACTGAAAAGGGATTTTTTGAACAGTAAACGACCATATAAAATAAATAAAAATGAAGAAAATTTAAAAATGTTTTTAGAAAAACTAAGTGAATTTAATAAAGCAAAGAGAAAAGCTAGACGATTATTTAAAACAAAAGAAAAGGATTATTTTTCAAAAATTAGCAAACATTCACCTAGATCTTTTTGGAAACAAATAAACTCATATAAAAATAAGAAAAAGAATATAGAGTATAACCTTGAAATTGAAGATTTTGTTAATCACTTTAAAAATTTATCAAATAATAATAATAATAATAATAATAATAATAATAAAAAATAATAATAATAATAATAATAAAAATAATAATAATAATAATAATAATAATAATATATATATATATATAATAATAATAACAGTGAAAACAATATAGATGATTTTATTAACCTAAATGAAAGAAATATACAATTTTTAGATAAAACTATTGAAGAAAGCGAAATTCGAAAAGCAATTAAATCTCTGAAAAGAAATAAGGGATGTGGATGTGATAATTTAGTATCTGAATTTTTTATTGATGCAATAGATTTTATAGCACCATATTTATTAGTTATATTTAATAAAGTGTTTGATACGGGCATATATCCGGAACAATGGTGTAAAGGTATTATTATACCAATATATAAAAAGGGAGATAAAAACGATACGTCAAATTACAGAGGAATTACGCTGATAAATCTAATAGCAAAAATATACTCACTTGTTCTTAGAAACCGAATTAACAGATGGGCAGAAAACGAGAATATATTTAATGATGCTCAGTTTGGCTTTAGAGAAAACAGAAGTACGTCAGATTGTGTTTTTATCCTACATAGTATTATACAAAACATCATTGATAAGGGTATGTCTTTATATACTGTTTTTATTGACTATGAAAAGGCTTTTGATACCGTTAATCACGCATCGCTTTTTGAAAGATTAATTGAAACTGGACTAAGCTGTAAAATTGTAAAGTCTATCAAATCTCTTTATGAAAAAGTATTGGCAAGTATTTAATTATCAGGTAAAATGTCAGATTTCTTTGAAATCTCAATTGGTGTGAAACAGGGTGAGCCGTTAAGTGCTCATCTTTTTATACTTTTATTAATGATATAAACACAAAAATTGACTTTAGTAATTTAACTGAAAACGATATAAATGAACTGTCAATGTATTTAATGTTGTTTGCAGATGATATTGTGTTATTTACTACGGATGCTTCCTCCCTACAATCGCAGATTGATAGTATATATAAATATTCGAATGACCTTGGACTCAAAATAAATGTTTCTAAAACTAAAATATGTATCTTTGAAAAACGAAAGAAAAGACGTAATATTGACTGGAAAATCAATGGAAATATCATCGAAATAGTATATCAGTTTTGTTATTTGGGTGTAAGAATGTATTACAACGGAAATTTATCTCATGCAGACAAAGCTCTATCTGAAAAAGGATTAAAAGCAATGTCAAGTTTATCGTTTCTTTTTCAAAAACTTAATTTCGACGTGGAAACTAAATTAAGTCTTTTTGATAAAATGGTTAAACCTATCTTGACGTATTGCTCAGAAGTGTGGGGAATATATAACTTTAAGAAGGTAGATAAATTGCATTATACATTTTGTAAAAGAATTTTAGGTGTCAAAACACAAACCCCAAATTTAGCCGTATTAGGTGAACTGGGTCGATTTTCGTTAAATACGAATTGCAAGGAACGAGCATTAAAGATGTTTATTAAAATTAAAAGAAATCCAGGATCAATTTTAAATATTATATTTCAAAAACAATGTGATATTTTAAACACACCAGAACAAACTTGTAAAAATTGGGCTCAGTCTGTTAAATCTTTACTTGATGAGATGGGATTTAGTGATGTCTGGTATAATTTCGATAACGCAAAAAATTATTTACCTTTATTTAAACAACGATTACGAGCCCAATTTATACAAGAATGGAGAAATGGAATAAATAACATGCCAAAATTGGAGAGCTATGCGAAATTTAAGACTGAATTTGGAATGGAAAAATATCTATCAAAAATCACGAATGAAAAGTTACAAAAATTATTTAGTAAATTTAGACTAAGCAATCACTCCTTGAACATTGAAACTGGAAGGTACACGGGTATTACTAGGGAAAACAGAATTTGTAAGTGCTGTAATTATAACATGGTAGAAAACGAATATCACTTTTTGTTAATATGCCCCCATTACACGAATATAAGAAACATTTATTTAGGAAGAAATTCTTGGCCAACAATTGATAAGTTTAATAGATTAATGAAATCAGAAAATAAAAGCAATCTTTTCAAAATTACAAAATTTATCGAAAAAGCATTAGATTTGAGAAAAACAAAAATAAGCACGCAGGTAACATAAAGAAATAAATTAGCATAATTATAAATAAGCATTGTTATTTTTTACATATTTTATTAACAGTTATTGTTAACTATCTACGTAATAATATTGATAATTATTTTGTTGTTAGAATTATTTTCTAATGATATCTCTGTCGTTATTACTATGTCATTTTCTCACGATATTTCTGTGAATGTGTAATTTGCCAAAGGCAATATGGTTGCCGATTTGCAAATAAAAGTTTTGTTGTTTGTTTTGTTATAATATTTTGTATTGGTAACAGATTAAATACATTTTGATAAGTAGTTTTGTAATAAAACATTTTTGAAAATATACTTAAAGAAATCATAATAAAGTGTTACATTCCTGTTTTTTACATGTTTTTTTCTACAAATCGCAAACCATTTGTTCAAAATTTAAATGATTTCACAATAAATTGAATGATATGGACATACAAATTTTAGAAGTAAATTTTACTATCAATTTTGTGTATTTGTTTCCTAGAAATAACATTTGAAAAACCTTCATTTTTTAAACTACCTACAAGTGTTATTCTGTAAATATACTTTGAACACTTTTAAGGAGACATGTAATATATAGTCTACATTATACTTTATATTAGTAATCTTAACCCAAAGCTTCAAGCAGTTTTTTAAAAAGTGCATTCTTGTAAATAACGAAAACTATAAAAAAAATTCTTTTGGCTATTATGTCCAAGCTCTCTTTCCAAGTTATTTACCTAATTAATTTTAATGGGGACAATACGCTTTCGATTGTGTCATCATTTTTACTATATTTACTTGAAAAAAAGTATAATTATGTATGTGATATCCGTAGTTTGATTATAATATTTAAAAATGTGCATTCACTGTCTATTTATCAAATGATGGGAAAGAGAGAGAGAAAGAGAGAGAAATCTCAAAGGGTAATTATAGATTAATTGTTATGCTTCTTATTACAAAACAAAACTAGAAAAAATGTAAGGTATAAAACATGAAACCGCTGACAAAGACACCATCAGAATTGATCCTGTTGTGTACATGTATTCACTAAATAAAAGCAAACTTACGTTGACGAATCAGGCCTAGAATAATTGTTAATTGCATCAGGTGATGTTGCAACATTCCCACCGATCCTTACTCTGTTTCTCAATTCGTAGCTGGGTGTGTAGCTGGTTTGTGCTTGTGTGCTGTTAAATTGCGGCTGTCCGTACTGATTTGTGCTTCTAACCGATGGAGTATATTGAAAAACCGGCCTTTGATAAAAAGAGTACATTTCAAAGCATAATAAAAATCTCAGCAATACGTAACGTTGGATTATATATCGCTGATTTTGTATGGGAACGAGCGTCCGATTAAGAAGCACTTCCAATGTGTGTGAATTCAATGTTATGTTAAACCCTTACCCAAAATATACAAATACTAGTAAGAGTCGCATACCAAAAGTTTAATGTACATGTATTTAGTATAATCAGTATTATCTTTAATGTCCAAGGGTTCTCATTTTCGTTAAATGTTTGTGGTGTCTTATTTGAATTTGACATACTTATAAACACATGCTCTCTTTTCGAACCTCTTTTTCTTTTTCGCTGCGTGGGGAGGCTGTGTTTTGTGAGTGTGGCGGTTCCTGAAATGCTAGGTCCGGCACGTACCGCATACCGTTCCGTACTCTGTAGCAAGTCGATAGACGACGTCACTGATAACGTCCAGACGGGCTGGACTACTGAAATGCATAATTCATTTTTTAACAATTGGCATGTGATAATTCATTGTGTGTTTTGGATTCGTTCAAGTTGAAAAGTAATTCTTCAACGGTTTTGAGGAGTAGCGTTCAAATCATGCAGTGAAAGTGGTGGTCATATTTGAGGGCATCTTGAAATCAGATATTGTGATAAGACATTACAGGACTTTCTTCCAAATCGTAACTGCTCTCTAGATTTTTTTTGTGTCCCTCAACAGTGTGTGGGAAGATATAATGATAATGGTCTATCTGTCTTTATCTCCGTCCTTCTCACCGTCTGTCTGACTTGGATGTGTATAAAATATACTAGATCTTCTAAACTACTTGCAGATTTTCAATCAAACTCTGCAAGAATGCTATGCACAAACTAGCATGCACATATTTTAGCAATTTAAATTTGTTTGGTTTTTCCACAAGTTTTCACCATTTATTTGAGGCACATACATATGTACAATGTATGGTTATGATGTGTTAAGTAATGGTAGAACAAGTTTTGCATGTTTTGCTACACAGTAATTACAGTTTTGAAACCTTTAATCATTTCCGCTATATGTTATGATGGCACTGTTACATTTAATACCCATTTTCAATCCCAGAATATTACCTCGATGCGAAAGCTTTTTATACTCATGTCCAAGGGCACACTCTTTTGGCACATATACTTGTAGTAGCAGTAGCAGCAGCAGCAGTATTAATTAATGTTAAGATATTACAATCGTGAAATTGTGCTTACTTACATCATCGATTATTTAAGATTAAATATAAGGCAAATACATTTAAATAAAAACGTGGGTTCTTTGTCAAAATTTACTCTATTTTGGAAAAATAATGTTGTTTAATAGACCACTACGTATTTAATATAAGTATCTTAGTGTCATATACAGCTATTTTAAACGTGTATTATCAACATAGGTGTATCGTTTAAGTGTCATCTTAAGTTTGTTTTATGACGATATATTTCTTGTTATTTAAACAGGTCTCTTGTAAATAATGACTATGTACATATCGTTCGACTCTAGTATACTCTTAATGTTTTATCTCCTTAAAATCTAAAATCGAAGGTAAAAATTCAATCTTTGCGTGCTATGTACTAAACGGCGAAAATTTATTTACGTCCCAAATTCAAGTAATCCTATTTACCCACTGTCGTTATCCTGAAATCATTTTAAAAAGGTACGTACATGTAAATAGATACGTGTTACATGGCAAGGGGTGAACATTGGTAATAAAAATTCGTATAGGTCTACTTTTTTGAATGACAAACGTTACAAGGTATGCAATTTTACTGGTAACTGGAGAGAAGCAACATGACTATGTACAAACTGGACGCCCTTTACAATTAATTTCGGTTAACACTGAAAATCTCTTTATGTGATCAATTTAAGCATTTAGGAGACTGTTTACACGTTTATTATGGATATTTACCGATGAACATTAATACTACTTATAAAAATACAGTTATAATAATATTTCGGCATGTTTCAATAGTTTTGGATGTTTTAATCTCCGCAAGGACTCAACTCTTAAAAAGTCTCCCCGTACATATAGTCAGTACTGTTATCAGTAATAATCGGTTTCCGTTTTCATGCAGAGATTATAACGTTTATCAGGATTTTCCGGTCAATCTTTTTTTCGGGTTGTTCCGGTTAGCTCATGACAATAGGAAGCATACTTTGCATTGTATTGCTAGGCGCTGTCGCCGTATGGTTTCGCTCCACAGTAGGGGCAATTCAATTTTATAGTGC
Source organism: Corbicula japonica (assembly GCA_038501625.1). NCBI lineage: Eukaryota > Metazoa > Mollusca > Bivalvia > Venerida > Cyrenidae > Corbicula > Corbicula japonica. The sequence goes on along the minus strand of JAZAYU010000111.1, from coordinate 675,419 downwards.
AAAAACAAATATAAAACTTTAAAGACGAATACCGAAACGTTTGCACTTAAATATTCTTTATTAGCAGTAATTAAAATAAATTTGATGGCCTCCATAAAAGAAACAGGTGTCAACAGAACGATTTAATCAAATTAGGCGGTACGTCAGGAGGATCATGTCATACACGCATTTTGTACATGAATATCTGCGTTTGCGAAAAATGTCCTTATTTTTATAAACTATACAATGGTCTCTTAAAGAACATTTTTATCAATGCCTACTGCCGTACGTGTAAGTAGTACTATGCATATAGCTAATATACATACGTTATCAACTGGTGTGCTTAATATGGAATAAACATGCAATTTGAACTCAATATTAACACATAGGTGTAAAGTAGCCACCATAAAACAAAAAAGTAATAGGCGAAACTAAAAAGAATAAGATGTTTTTAATTTCGTCTGAAATACAGATATTGCGTAATAACACTAAACACAGGAATATTTTGATTAATGAATTGAGGAACCAATTAACTAAACTATCATATAAGCAGTCGCATGCTGGAAAATTGTGAACAATTTTGAATACAATGATAATTATAAACAACGACTTTACATGCTACCACTGACATAGACTGTTCTTGAAGATGTTTTACGACGACCACACGATACAAAAACATGCCACCTAGCCCTGGCTTAAGCTCCAGTCATTGTTTAGCCTAATGTTATCCGGATCGAACGACGAAACATAAAGTGTGGTATTATCATAAAAATAACAGCTGATTTTAAGCTGCTTGATGTTCCTCGCATAAAATAACTAGAAAAAATGACTGGAAGTAAACGTATAATTTTTGCTAAGAGAGCCAATAAAATAAATCTTGCGTGGCACACTGAAGCGTAAAGAGGATAAATTCAAAAAAAAAACAAAACACTAAATGGCTTTGTGAAATATTTGAAAAGCGGACCAACTTGCACTTACAATATATGAAAGTACATATTGCTTTTTACTGTGCCTTACAGGAAATTGCACATCAATCTTAATATTTAAAAGTCGGTTTCTTATTCGCAATTATTTTATTTCTTTACCTCTGTTGCTCTGCTGGAAGATAGTCCATTGTTGTTTGAGAAAGTATTGGTATCCTTACACTCGCTCTGCTATTAGAAAAATTGAAGTGTAAACCGACAAAGTATATCAACTGTTATTGACAATCGATCATTGATTGCTCTTGATAACAAGATAACCTTCATCTAATCTCTTCAAGGAGATTTTACTTGAAGATATAGGTTCATCAAGGAATTTCGACACGCCGATTTATGAACTTAAATTATAACTTTATACTTGTTGTGTTCGGTGGCTTTCAAAGATTCGCTTCCATCTTGAAGTCACAAGATTGTCTGTTAACGCATTCGAACTACCAAAGGCAACGTTGGATTCAAACCCGGGTAGAATGTGCATAAACATCACTCCTTCATAATTGTATACACACTATATTGATTTTCAGTCAACCCAACAGCTCGAGAAAGTTACATTTAAACACATAAAACAAATAACAAATGGATACCTTTAAGCGGAAGGGAAAGTAACCCATAACATTTCTGCGACCAGACCCTCCTCACATGTGCTAACGCAAAAGTAGACATATTTTTAATGTTAAGTTCGCCCCAGCAAGGTGCGTTCAAAAAATTAAGCGGAGCAGTGCGGTTGATATTATTGTGTTTGTTATGCTACTTCTAACCACTTTGCACTGTTAGGAGTTATTGAATTTGTGCACAGTTGGCCAGGTCCTCTCAAAAGGTGATGTCATTAGAAATTTTATTCTCACATGTCTCTGGAAATATAGAAGTAAGTGGAATTAGTAAGCTGTATACATTATATAACATATAATTAATGCTTTACTTTTTTGTTGGCGTATTGGACATCGTTTTTTCCGCAATAAAATATTGAATTCCGTTGGCAGAGTTAATTGCATGCCATAGACACAAATGCGGGATGATGATGTGCAGAAGCGGTGCTTAATCGTATACCGTACAAATTCGTAAGTGCAATAAAAACCCTTATAAGACCACAGCGAAATTTTGAGAGCCCATTTAATACGACTACGAATTAGGACCACCCCACTGTTCAGACCACCAGTATCCAATCCCAGAGGTAGTCTTAATGGAGAAATAGAGAGAGGTTTTATTAGTTTGTACTTCAATCGATGAAAATCAGTTGCTTATTTTAAATTTTGATGTTGCCAAATTCTTTAGGTCAAGGTCACATTTGGTTGAGTTATGCCCCTTTTTGTACTTGGATTTAGACACGAAAACTTAACGTTGGCTATAACTTTGTCATTTCTCAATATTTCGTCATGAAACTTTAAATTATATAGCTTATGACAACGTGCTCATGATCATGCCAAATTCTTTAGGTCAATGTCACATTTGATGGAGTAATGCCCCTTTTTGTACTTGGATTTGACACGAAAACTTAACGTTAGCTATAACTTTGTTATTTTCTCAATATTTCTTCCTGAAACTTTCAAATTATATTGCTTATGACAACACGCTCATAATAATGCCAAATTCTGTAGGTCATAGTCTCATTTGATGGAGTTATGCCCCTTTTTATGCCCCCGAAGGGAGGCATATAGTAATCGGACCGTCCGTCCGTCCGTCCGTCTTTCCGTCCGTCCGTCCGTCCGAAATAATCATGTCCTCGCTTCTTCTCCAAAACCGCTTGAGGGATTTCTTTGAAACTTCACAGGAGTGTTTGTCGCCAAGCCTAGTTGTGCATATCGTCAGGAATTTCTGCTCGGATTATTTTTGGCTGAGTTATGGCCCTTTTTAGCAAAATCTTGTCCTCGCTTCTTCTCCGTAACCGCTTGAAGGATTTCATTGAAACTTCACAGGAGTGTTTGTCACCAAGCCTAGTTGTGCATATCCTAAGGAATTTCTGATCGGATTATTTTTGGCGGAGTTATGGGCCTTTTTCCCTAACCCTAACCCTAGCCCTAAGGTAAATTTTGTTAAAGCAATAGAGGTTACATTTTTTGTCCGATTGTCATGAAATTTGGTATGAATATTGATATTGATGATTTCTACACAAATGATAAAAATCATGTTGTTAAATTGACCAGGGGCCCCGCCCTGGGGATTTTTTTCTTTCAAAATCTGTTTTTAACCTTTGATTTTCTACAGTTATCAACCAGATTTTGAGACAAGCTTTATACCATCTTAAAATTCAATCTTTCCTGAACAATTCATTCACTGGTTGTTCAGTGATAAATTTTGAAACAAAAATTTTAGTAGCAGAGTTAAAATTTCAAGTGTCAAAATCCAATATTTCTACCTGGCTTCAGCTACATATGATGTTTACCAGTTTATTCATTAATGTTGGTCAAGTTGCTGGACAATGACCTGATGAACTTTGCTGCTTAGATCTGTGTTATGCAATATTAAGAACTTTGCTCTGGAAGATTTTATAGGGTAAATTTTGTCATTTTCTATGGATAGTGACCAAATAAACTTTCTTACTTTATAGCACTTTGAAAATCAGGCTTTTCTGAATATGTTATTCACTGTTTGTAAGTAAAACAACAAAAAGAACAACAACAACAAATTTGAAGCACATTCTCAAAATGTTAAGACTAAATTTAAGAAAGTCTTAGATGTATACAGTGTATGTACACAAACTGGCAAGTTAAGGTCACACTTTTTTATGCTCCCCGAAGAAATTCAGGGGAGCATATTGTCGCCAAGTTGTCGGTCAGTCCGACAGTATGTCCTGCATTCTTTAACACTCTAGCGGTCACATTTTTGCCTCGATTGTTTTGAAACTTGGTCAGGATGTTTGTCCCAATGATTTCTCAGATGAGTTAAAATATGGGTCATCTGGGTCCAAAAATAAGGTCACTGTTACTAAAAATAGAATTTTCTTGTTAACACTCTAGCGATCACATTTTTGCTCCGATTGTCATGGAACTTGGTCAGGATGTTTGTCCCAATGATTTCTTGGACAAGTTCTTATATGGGTCATCTGGGTCCAAAAACTAGGTCACTGTTACTAAAAATAGAATTTTCTTGTTAACACTCTAGCGGTCACATTTTTGCTCCGATTGTCACGAAACATGGTCAGGACATTAGTCCCAGTAATTACTTGGAACAGGTCGAATATGGGTCATCTGGAATCAAAAACTAGGTCACTGTTACTAAAAATAGAATTATCTTGTCTTGGCTGTAAAGTTGTAATTTCTCATTGGATTTCAAAATAACTTGGCACAAATGTTCACCATGACAAGGCCGTGTGTTGAGTACAAAACCATGATGGTTGGTCCAAGGTCAAGGTCACTGTTCCTAAAAATGGAATTTTCTTGTTAACACTTTAGTGGTCACATTTTTGCTCAGATTGTCCGATTGCAAAGAAACATGGTCAGGACATTAGTCCCAGTTATTAATTGGACGAGTTTGAATATGGGTCATCTGGGGTCAAAAACTAGGTCACTATTACTAAAAATAGAAAAATCTTGTCCAGGCTGTAAATTTGTTATTTCTCATTGGATTTTAAAATAACTTGGCTCAAATGTTTACAATGACAAGATGTTGTTTCGCGTACAATACCCATGGCTGTTTGTCCAAGTTCATGGTCACTGTTACTAAAAATAAAATTTTCATGTCTGGGCTGTTAAGTTGATTTCAAAATAACTTTACATAAATGTTTACCATGACAAGGGGTTGTGTTGCGTACAATACCCATGCCGGTAGGTCCAATGTCAAGGTAACTGTTACTTAAAATAGCATTTTCTTTTCCAAGCTGTAAATTTGTTGTTTCTTATTGGATTTTAAAAGAACTTGGTGTAAATGTTCACCATATCAAGACGATGGGTCACATACAACACAACTTTGTTGTATTCAGGTGAGCGATAAAGGGCCATTATGGCCCTCTTGTTTCCCTTGATTTTACCAAACTTGCACACAACTCTTACAACCATTGAGCAGTTGTTGACAGGTGAGCCACTCTATGGACCCTCTTGTTGCAAGGGTTATAGGCCCTTATTTTCTACTTCCACAGGCATATTTTTACTACATATGTATACCAATTCGATTTCAAAGCTGCATTTCGGGGGCATATGTCAATTTCAAGTGACAGCTCTTGTTGTACTTAGATTTTGACACGAAAACCTAATGTTGGCTATAAGTTAGCCATTTCTCAGTATTTCTTCATCAACTTTTCAAATTATATTGCTCAAGACAACACATTCTGATGATGTTGTTTCGGTCAAGATGGAATTATGCCCCTTTCTGTACTTGCATTTTCTTCCGACAGAGGGCGACACAAGTGTTCTACTGAACACCCGTCTAGTTATCATTTATGATCAGAAAAGTTTTAGGAAGATAAATTTAGAGTTTATAGTTACAGTGTAATAGGTATAAACGTAATGTATGGATGACACTTTATTTTAAATAGATAACCTTATTTCAAGACATGGGTTACCTTATTTTAGATACCTCGTTTACTAACTGAAAGTACAAGTAGTTAATGTAGCTAAACATGACAAGCTTAATATTTGTTTATGGGGCACTTAAAACAGGATTAGAAAATCATCATCTCATTAAGGATACAGAAAATGGTTTGTGTATTCCGCGTGGACCAGCTAAGACAGTGGAAAAATATCCACTTGTCATAGCATCAAAGTACAACATTCCGTTCTTGTTTTATGCTCCGGGACAGGGATATGTAAGTGATTCGTTCTTGCTAGTTATACCCCCGCATACAAAGTATAGGGGGTATATAGGAGTCATCATCCGGTTGGTTGGTTGGTTGGTTGGGCGGTCTGTCTGTGGCACTTACAGCGTCAACAGTTTTCAAGATATCGACTTGAAACTTAAAACATATGTTCGTGAGTACATTTGCGCGAACTATTTTTTTTCTCATGTGGATCAGTCCATTATTTTTCGGAGGGGAGCACGATTTAACAAAATCTGGTGACGCGAACTACTTCTACAGTTTTTAAGATATTGACTTGAAACTTGATACATATGTTCGGCATGAAGTGTAGATGTGCGTGACATATTTTTCGTGTGGATCAGTCCATTATTTTTGCAGGGAACATGATTTAACAAAATCGTGTTATGCAAACTTCTAAATCTTGTGATGCGAACTACTTCTTCAGTTTTTAAGATATTGACTTAAAACTTGATACTTATGTTCCGCATGAAGTGTAGATGTGCTTATATATTTTTCGTGTGGATCAGTCCATTATTTTTTGCAGGGGACATGATTTAACAAAATTGTGTTATGCAAACTTCTACACTTACTACGTCAACAGTTTTCAAGATATCGACTTGTAACTTAAAACATATGTTCGTGAGTACATTTGCGCGAACTATTTTTATGCCCCCGGCATCTAGTGATTGAACCGTCCGTCCGTCCTTCCGTCCGTCCGTCCGTCCGGTTAACATTTTTCGGCAAGTTGGATATTTCTGAATTTCTACAAAGAGCATTGGCATGAAAGTTTACACACTTACTTAACAGTTCACAGGTCATGACCCTGACAAGTTACATAACTCTGGGTACCTTATTTCTGGTGTTATCTCCCCTTTTTGTACTTAAAAAAATGGTTAACCTGTTTCGGCAAGTTGGATATTTTTCCATTTCTACAAAGATCATTAGCATGAAAGTTTACAAACTTAATATACAGTGCACAGGGTATGACTCTTAACAAGTTACATAACTCTGGCTATCCTTATTCGGGGTTTTCTCCCATATTTGTACTTAGAGATAAATGGTTAACATTTTTCGGCAAGTTCGATATTTCTCAATTTCTACAAAGAGCATTGGCATGAAAGTTTACACACTTACTTAACAGTTCACAGGTCATGACACTAACAAGTTACATAACTCTGGGTACCTTATTTCTGGTGTTATCTCCCCTTTTTGTACTTAGAAAATGGTTAACTTATTTCGGCATGTTGGATATTTCGCAATATCCACAAAGAGATCTGGCTTTAAAGTTTACACACATACTTAACAGTGCACAGATGATGACCCTTACAAGTTACGTAAGTCTGGCTACCTTTTTTCTGGGATTATCTCCCCATTTTATACTTGGATATAAATGGTTAACTTGTTTTATTTGATTTTTGCCCTTTTTCGCTTAGAAATTAGAATTAAGACTTAGAAATTATGGTTAAAGTTTCAATGTTAGTGTTTTTCTAAGGTAATCTATAGAAAAGGTTTAAAACAGATGTACTTAACATACTTTGGTGAAAGTGCCTAGTGGTTACTATACTATACTATACTATACTATACTATACTATACTATACTATACTATACTATACTATACTATACTATACTATACTATACTATACTATACGATACCATACCATACCATACCACACCACACCACACCACACCACACCACACCACACCACACCACACCACACCACCACCCCCACCACCACCACACCACCACCACCCCCACACCACCACCACCCCCCACCACCCCCACCACACCACCCCATCTCACACCACACCACCACCACCCCACCACACCACCAACAGTAATACTGTCAACAACAATGTCAACAACACCACCAACAACACCGTCAACAACACCACCAACAACTCCGTCAACAACACCACCAACAACACCGTCAACAACACCACCAACAACAACACCACCACCAACAAGAATAGCATCAACAACACCAACAACCAACAACAATAGCATCAACAACACCAACAACTGACAACACCAACAACAACACTGACAACTACACCAACAACAACACCCACACCACCAACATTACCAACACCAACAACAGCAACAACACCCACACCACCAACAACAGCAACCAGCATACCATACCTTACTATACTACACCACACCTCACCACATCACTATAGGTGGGCAGGGATAGTGGGTTGATGGGTGTGGGATCAGGGGTGTATGGACTGGGTTGTGTAAACCCTCTAAAAAAACTACAATAATAAAGTAACTGTAATTTATTGATTTCCTAACTTGGATTAAGAAACTTTTGTTCATGTATGTGTGTTGGGTGTCATAAACTCCTGAATCACTCCCCAGTTTAAATGAAGCCCAGTTTTAAATGTGCTTAAATATGTCTGACTTCAAATAGTCGAGCATGCAGTCGTTTCCGACTGGCTCTTGTTATGATAAATTCTTTTCATGTACAGGTTCTGGCACCAGACGGTTATTTTCATTATTTAGAACTAACTTGTGATTTTAGTTGCAGTTTTAACACTGTGCTATCATTTAAAATTTGTATCGTTACAAACTTCGCTACCGGGGGCATATGTGTTTTCCGAACACAGCTTCTTGTTTTTCACATGTGGAACAGTCCATTATTTTTCGGAGGGGAGCACGATTTAACAAAATCTGGTGACGCGAACTACTTCTACAGTTTTTAAGATATTGACTTGAAACTTGATACTTATGTTCGGCATGAAGTGTAGATGTGCAAGACATATTTTTCGTGTGGATCAGTCCATTATTTTTGCAGGGGACATGATTTAACAAAATCGTGTTATGCAAACTTTACAGTTTTCAAGATATTAGACTTTAAACTAAAATTGTATGTTCTGCATGAAGTGCACATGTAATCGACATATTTTTTTGTGGATCAGTCCATTATTTTTTGGAGGGGAGCATTATTTAACAAAATCTTTTATTTAAAATCTTATGACGCAAACTACTTCTCCAGTTTTCGAACTTAAAACATACGTTTGTGAGTAGATTGTCATGACATACTTTGTTTCATGTGGATCAGTCCATTATTTTTTAGCAGGGGAGTATGATTCAACAAAATCTTGTGACATGAACTACTTCTACAGTTTTTAAGATATTGACTTGAAACTTTAAACATATGTTCGGCATGAAGTGTAGATGTGTGTGACATATTTTTCGTGTGGATCAGTCCATTCTTTTTTGCAGGGGACATGATTTAACAAAATCATGTTATGCAAACTTCTACACTTACTACGTCAACAGTTTTCAAGATATCGACTTGAAACCTTAAACATATGTTCGTGAGTACATTTGCGCAATTTTATTTTTCTCATTTGGATCAGTCCATTATTTTTCGGAAGGGAGCATGATTCAACAAAATCTTGTGACGCGAACTACTTCTACAGTTTTTAAGATATTGACTTGAAACTTTATACATGTGTTCGGCATGAAGTGTAGATGTGCGTGACATATTTTTCGTGTGGATCAGTCCATTATTTTTTTGCAGGGGACATGATTTAACCAAATCGTGTTATGCAAACTTCTACAGTTTTCAAGATATAAGACTTTAAAGTAAAATTGTATGTTCTGCATGAAGTGTGTATGTCAGGGACATATTTTGGATCAGTCCATTATTTTTTGCAGGTGAGCATTATTTAACAAAATCTTTTATTTAAAATCTTATGATGCCAACTATTTCTCCAGTTTTCGAACTTTAAACATACGTTTGTGAGTAGATTTCCATGACATACTTTGTTTCATGTGGATCAGTCCATTATTTTTTAGCAGGGGGGCATGATTCATAAAAATCTTGTGACACGAACTACTTCTACAGTTTTTAAGATATTAACTTGAAACTTTAAACATGTGTTCAGCATGAAATGTATATGTGCGAGACATATTTTTTGTGTGGATCAGTCCATTCTTTTTTGCAGGGGACATGATTTAACAAAATCGTGTTATGCAAACTTCTACAGTTTTCAAGATATCGACTTGAAACTGAAATCATATGTTCTGCATGAAGTGCGCATGTTAGTGACATATTTTTTATGGATCAGTCCATTTTTGGTTGGAGGGGAGCATTATTTAACAAAATCTTATGACACAAACTACTTCTCCCGTTTTCAAACTTTTAACATACGTTCGTGATTAGATTTGCATGACATATTTTTTTCATTGGATAAGTCCATTATTTTTTAGAAGGGGAGCACGATTCAACAAAACGTTGTGACGTCAATTACTTTTACAGTTTTGTTTACATCCAGTGAAAACCCAAGTCGCTATTTTTAAACACAACTTTTGCTTTACACGCACGTGGCGTTAGCATTAGCTCACCAAATGACATCATTATTCTTATCCCTCTCGGAAGAATAACAACATGTGCCCGGGTGAAGGTCGAGTAGCTGTGTGCGTATCAACAGATTGTAAAAAAATACTCAGAAGATGCTCGATCGTTTTTTTCTGACACATAGACAGCGTAGTAAGTAATATGTATGTAATTATCATGCAACTGAAATGGACTTGTATCGGTAGGCGGATATAGTCCTACGTTTGGTTTCGTTAGCATTACCTCTCCAAATGACGTCATTATTCTTATCCCTCTCGGAAGAATAACAACATGTGCCCGGGTGAAGGTCGTGTAGCTGTGTGCGTAAAATTAAATACAGATTGTCAAACAATACTCAGAAGATGCTCGATTGTTTTTTTCTTACGCAGAGACGGCGTAGTAAGTAATATGTATGTAATTATCATGCAACTGAAATGGCCTTGTATCGGTAGGCGGATATAGTCCTAAGTTTGATTTTCTAAAATTGTTATGCACCGAGAAAATTTATTCTCGGATTACACAAAATGAAAGTAGGTCTACATCAGAATATGCCGTCCAATGATGTTCTTTGGAAACTAAAATGCGCAAAAATTATGTACATACTTTGTATTGGAGATATTTATTATAATAAAAAAAAACAACAGCAGAAATAAACAACTACCATCAATTTCATAATTATTGAAAATATTCATGAAGTTCTATAATTTTTGTTTATGGAGAATTTTCACTGAATTGAGAGGCATAGTTGATTAAGATAAATGACAATAAATGATAAACCCATGCCTCCAGGTGTCTTAATTTTGTGTTTCAAAAAAGCTCAAATGCACTTAAGAAATGGCTTCCCAATGGTATATAAATTGCTATCTTCCAGAAGCTTCGGGGGGCTTCGACCCCCTTGTCCCCCACCAGGGCTTTGCCCTGGACCTACCGGAGCCCTAGCGGCCCCCTGGACCCCCAGCAAATTTTCAGGATTTCAATTATTTTTCAACTTTCACCCATTAAAGATGCAAACATCATTTCTGTATACTCTGACAAAGCAGTATTGCGGGGGTATTAATCACCTTCAGTGATAGCTCTAGTTTGTATTGTAGTGACTTAAGACTAAACAAGTTATTTACGCCCTGACGAAATTATATGTAGTTGGTGTTTTCTTGTCAGATCACCACGATCGCTAGTTTCATTATATATATTGCAATATAAATGCATATTCGAAATCACGCACCCATGTAAATAAGATAATGTTATCTTAACGAAAGAAAACACAACGAAGATTGAAGGGTCGCTTATACGAGATAGATGATTATGTAGCTTTCACTAAGTGAATGCTATCATCAATTTCAGTCATGTGATTTATTACTTTCTTGAAAAACAGATAGCAGTTTTATATGTTAACGTTTCTTCCAACGTGTCTGTACTGTTTTTAATGGTTTCCGCGAAATCCATCAACACCAAGTTTGAATGTATTAAAAATATCAACTTTGCGTTCCACATTATAATAAAAAAAATTCAAAGTTAGCAAAGACCAAGCAATTTTATATTTTGTTCTGTTTAACTTATTATTTTCATACATGCCGGCAATCTCTATTTCAGAATGTCGAAGAAGAACTCTATGAAGTTGACCAAAAGAGATTACATCGTCTAGACGAGCTGGAAGGGCACCAGCATTTATACGAAAGGAAAAATATCATGTTAACAACATTTAATGACGATAATTCAAAGGGAGATAATATTATCAAAGCCCAAGCGTACTTTCTCGTCAAGTATTGATCGGAGTTACTGAACTTAGCTATGATGTCAAACTACGACGGAACTCTAGAAGGAAAGAAGTTTGTGTATCCAAAAGAGAGTTTATGGTTTGAGGTTCATACAGATTATACTGAATCAGACCCCTTTTAATTGAATAATTAAATTTGTTTAATGCTGTGTGTTTATATTGAGGATAGTCATATATTTAGATTAGTATTATGATACTGAGAACAATATGCTGTGTGATTTTCTTAATAAAGAAGTTCTGGAGAAATCAACAGTTTTCTTTTGTCACACATATACGCGACCAGGAAATTTAAGTCGTGGCTATTTTAAGCATTACGAATATCACAACATTATAAATTTAATAAGAAAAAGTACTTTCAAGACTCAAGCTTTATACGTTTAAAAATTAATTAGACAAAACACGAATGAAAGTCAAACTGAGAATCTATAATACATGGTACACTTATTTGAACTCTATGAGGTGTGAAGTATGAAATTGTAATGTTTGAATACAATCTCATGTGCAGTATTATGTTATAAAATAATAATATAACATTTATATATGAATAATGAAGTCGTTAGAATAAAATTATACCTTATACTTCATCAGTGTAAACTGTGAAGTGTAAACAAACTTTGATGTAGTGTGAACTATGAAGTGCGAAGTAAGAAGTGTGAAATATAAACTGCGAATATTGAAGTATGAACTGTAAAGTGGAAAGAATGAAATGTAAAGTGGAAAGTATTAACCGTAAAGTGGAAAGTATGATTTGTGAAGTGAAGTGTGACCTGCGACATGCGAAGTGTGAAGTATGATCTGTTTGATGCGAACTATGAAGTATGAAGTTACTACCGGGATTTCCTCTCATACAGTAGCATTATATTTCCAGGACAGCGTAAGATAACTTACAACTTACATTGTGCAAACATTTATTGTTTTAAATGACACCCTACTACCATAATTGTAATATTGCTTGTTCGTAATTTCAAACGTTGAAGTACAAGTTCGGATATTTGATGCTGCTAATTTAAGCTATACTGTTCATGATTTACACTCGTTTGATGTTTTATTTTGAGATTATTTACCGAAAACGTTTTCAGCTGATTCTTCGCCTTCTATCGCTAATAAATCACCTCTTTTGATGTTACTGGTTTTCTCTATTGCTCACTAATATCCTGATAATAGGATTAATGTTACTGGTTTTCTCTATTGCTCACTAATATCCTAATATATGATTGATGTTATTGGTTTTCTCTATTGCTCACTAATATCCTAATATATGATTGATGTTACTGGTTTTCTCTATTGCTCACTAATATCCTAATATATGATTGATGTTACTGGTTTTCTCTATTGCTCAATAATATCCAAATATACGATTGATGTTACTGGTTTTCTCTATTGCTATCTTATATCCTTATATATGATTGATGTTACTGGTTTTCTCTATTGCTCACTAATATCCTAATATATGATTGGTGTTACTGGTTTTCTCTATTGCTCACTTATAGTAGGATATAAGTGAGCAATAGAGATAAGATGTCTTTTATTCTGGTCTTATTAACCCAGCCCTTCCCTTCGAATACCTTACCTATAATTGTAATCTCAATGTTCGATTTGTTTATTGAGAGAGCGACGGGTTGCAGTAATTTCGAATCGGCATTGCGACGTATACTTTTGGAATTGAACATCAATATGCATAATACTGCAAGAATCTCCCACTTCCGGGATGAAAATAATGAAATTACAATCCCAATAGACAACTGTTGTATGTGGTATATTCATCCATAACTATAGTTAAGCTGATGAATAAGAAATCTTATCTGTTTCTCTGGAACTTGTAAATACTCTTCAGTTACATTACCCGCATCTTTAATCGAAAAAATGAGCGAAAATTTGTATGTGTGCAACATACTAAATTTTAAGTCAAAAGTAGTATACTTTGTGTTATTTTGATATGAAATTGAAAGATTCTAAATACCCAATGACAGCATTTCTCGAGATTTCCGTTATGGAACATGAACGCACGATACCACACGTTGTCGTTGCAAAGAAAGAGACAGATTAAAAACTAAAACAAGTTACTCGATGTGAAGAAAAAACAAATAACACATGAAGTGCGGACCACGTCCTTGTAACGGTAATGAACAAAAACAACTCCCCGGAGTGTATATCGTAGAAACACAACTCAGTATTAAAATACGCAAAAAGCCTTCATAAACCAGTTTAATTTCTTTATAAATTGAATCTACATAATACACAATTACAATATAATCAAATCTCAACAGGAATTTAATTTTGCACATACATGGCAATCGTCAGTTGATAATTTCATCTGCGGACTGACAATTCAGCCAATGATTTAATAATAAAACTTTATTTTCAAAATATTGCCATCGTTTTTTTATCATATACCCATGAATGATTTTAGCATAGTGCATCGTTAATTCGCAAAATTGAAACAACTCGTCAGATAAGAAATTCCGTATCAAACAATGTCCAGCTTCCCGTGTTCTATGTGACGTCATATACTACGTCACACTAGGTTGTCGTAATTTTCCAGCACTTTATAACGAGCTCCAAAATAGAAAATTTCCGTCGCAGTTTTACAAACGTTTCGTTTAACAAATTTGCTACACCATTCATAAATTTACTATCGCGTACTATTTTTATTTCTGCTCGTATTATGTAAACCACGTTTTTGACTACAATTTTGTTGTTTAGTTCGATCAAATTTGTTTTGAGCGAGAAGGGTATATAATAAAAGGAACATTATAACAGTATGCATTCTGTAGGTTCGTATTATTTCTCGTTGCGTATGTAACCACATCACATATTGTTCACATATCAAACTCGAAAAATACGAACCTACAGAATGCATACTGTTATAATATTCCATATATATTGTTTCATATTTTAAAATAGGTAAACTATTGAAATAATTTTTTTTTTCAGAAAATTAGTAACTGCAAGTCGTCTGCTGATAAGCGTTAAGTCGCGGGACGAAGAAATAATGTTTTCCCGCTTTTCCTACTACGACTACCGTCTCTCCTACTGTGCCTCCCGCTTTTCCTGCTTCGTCTAGCGCCTTTCCAAATTCGTCTGCCCCGTTCCCTACTGTGTCTCTCACGTTTCCTTCTTCGTCTATCGCCTTTCCTACGTCTCCTGCGTTTCCTACTGTGTCTCCCGCGTTTCCTTCTTCGTCTACCGCCTCTCCTACTTCGTCTCCCACGTTTCCTAAAGTGTCCCTCGCGTTCCCTTCTTTGTCTACCACCTTTCCTACTTCCTCTACTCCGTTTTCAACTTTGTCTTCGGCGTTTCCTTCTTCGCTTCCCGCATTTTCTACTTCGTCTTCCAAAAGCTTTATATATTTTTCCTCTGCTTCGTAACCGAACGCCACAAGTTTTCTTCCCTCTTCATCCGGGGAAAAAAGCACACAAGTTGGTGCCTTTGCAGTGGCTGTTCGCACATTTTCTCCAGACCATTTACTTGTTTAGATTCTTGACGGATCGCATTTTAAAGAATACGCAAACCCTGTAAATGTAGTTCCGAAATCAATTGCGGCGGCCACAAGTTTTACCTTTGATGAGCCCGCTGCGATTTTTGAGCTGACTACACGTGAAGCCATCTTTGGACTGTTAATAATCCGACATTCTAATAACTGGTCACTTAGAAGAATTTCAGTTATATTTATGTCTGACGTTGTAACATGTTTTAAATAATTATCTTTATCAATAGAGTGCATTCATAAAAAACAATTGAAATTGATTGGGAGATAAGTTCAAATTTAGAGAAAGTGATCGTGATAAAGTATCTCTCACGCGAAACAAATTGTATTGTTCTACCATTGTGATACACTTGTATAACTACTGTTTGTTTATCAATACTGGTTCAGGTAAAACTATATACTAGTAATATATCTGGAAGTTATACTGCCAAAAATCCATTACGTCTGTGATGTCGTAATCTTTATATTTCAATAAGTAGGTCAAGAATGAATTTGTGATAAATTTTAGAAAATAAGTAATCCTGTATATATTTTTTATCAACGAAGAAATCATGAATTGTGAGTCGACTGAATGGCTATTACAAAAATAATAAACGACTTAAACTACCAAATCAAACTTTAATTTCTGTCTTGAACAATAGTCAGTGTATCATAAGATATATGTTAATAATAAACATTTTACGACTTGTTGTTCGACGTGTTTTATCTTGTGCTTCAAAAACAAATTGGTAAAAGTCAACATAAATAGCAAGTTATGAGATACACCTGTTTCGTCATGTGTCTCGAAGATTTTATATTTTCCTAATCCTATCCTTAGTTATCCTTAGTTATGTTCTTTGAAGATGCTGACCTGTTATACTTAATGTATATTTAGTAATTGATTAATTTTATTGAGTTTTCTTCATGAACACTTCTCCTAATAAACATATTCATACATTCGTTATTTTCTAGTAAGAAGAAAAAACGTGTATAACAAAAAAATGCTACGCCCAGACAACACCATCCTCAAACACCGTAAAATCGGAGATGCAGTGGGCATAGGGTTATAAAATGATCAATTTCAAATAAGGCACCATAAGCAATAAACGAAAAAGAGAAGCTTAGGGCCTACCACCTTTGAACAGTCACTGGCAAATTGTTTTGGCGGTTTGGTTTACTCCAGGTTGTAGGGTTCGCCACTATAAAGGGTCTCATATTAAGAAACTTGTTAAAGAAGCTCCGACTGAACCATCAATTGGAAAATGGTGCATGCAAAAGTAAAAACAAACGTATCAAAAGTTAAAAAATGCATATCAGGTATGGCCACGTTCGGAAGACACAGACTCACATAAGAAGCTTATGGCAAAAAAGGTGGGCATTCAGTTAACGAGTCAACATCACCTTAAATCAAATGGAATAGCAAACACGTTGATCCATGCGCAATAAATCTTATCGTCAGACAAAGCAAACTTGGTTCATGCAGGTGTTAGTTTTTAGTTTTGTAACCATATTGCATCTATTGTTAAAGTTTTGAGCAATAATAACGGCCATATCTGCGTTCCTGGTTTACATCATTTGAAAAAGGCACTATGTCTGCATTGTATGTAATTTTGTCAGTGTCCTGTTTTTGTGTAAAAAAAATAATGAAATTTAATGTATTTGTTTGTTGAAAGGAGAACCTGTTAGGGCAAGTGTGAGGTAGGTGCACCCTAGAACCTGGTTTAAACCCCCAAGCAAATTGTTTTGCCACTGACCGTTCTAGGGCGGTAATCCCTCAGATTCTCACTTTTTTAATTGTTTGTGGCTATTTTGAAACGGATTATTGACTGATTATTTGCTCTTCTCTCTACTTTTTTGCTATGTGGGGAGGCTATGTCTACTAGATGTGGTCATCCATGATATGCATATTTCATTTTTAGGCATTACAGGAGCCTTTTTAAAATGTATAGGCATTTATAAATTTACAAATACAAATTTTACATACAAGTGGAGTCTTTTACATGATTATGTATTTACATACATATTAGTTAGCTTATAAATGTGTTTTACACAGATAGGCATGCAGACGCATACGGTACAATGTCACGTGAGTTATCCACGAGAAACATTCCCAGAGACAAATACAATAACGCTGATCCAGCTACTATATTTAATTTTATGACTATTTTAAATACCTGAAGGTAAAACAATATTCGCTTTTTATTTGCTGATTTTACTCCAGGTGCTTTTGGCTTTACAATGATATTAGCTTCTTATTTTTTATGTGTTTGTGTGCTTTTGCATGCATCATTGTTGAGCCGATGTGTGGTTGGAGTTATTTCACCAAGACAACTTGTACTTGTTTTGTGATACGAGAACCTGTTGGGGCAAGTGTGAGGTTGGTGCACCCTAGAACCTGGTTTAAACCCCCAGTGGCAAATTATTTGGCCACTGACCGTTTCAAGGCGGTAACCCCTCGGGTTCTCACTTTCGTTCATTGTTTGTGGCGTCCATTTGGAAACTGATTATTGTAAAACCATGCTCAATTTTCCTCTCTACCTTTTGGCTGTGTGGGTAGGCTGTGTCTGCTGGATGTGGCCATTCCTGATATGCATATTTCACCCTTCTTTTTTAAACAAACTGTACAGGTAACAAGAAGTAACACATTTAAAATGGAGAAATATTTTTTTCGCAAAAACATTAATACTATAACTATCATGAATATAATCATGATAAAGGCAAATGAAATATTATGCTTAAAAATATTTTTTGCGAAAAATATAACTATACTAAAGTATTCTCACCATTTTATCTGCAAAACATGTGAGTACCATACGTGCTTATCATTCCAGGCATCTCCATAAATAATTGAAAGTCAAACAAGTTAAATGTTGCTGATGAGCATCATGAAGAAGACAATATGATTATAACTCAAAAATGGGGAAGCTGTTATTTACATTGAGTTTTATAAGTACTTATTAATTTCTTTTTAATGTTAACCTGTAATTTTGCAAAACAATGTAAAAGAAATATAATGACAAGGAAATTTGTTCTCCTCGGTTAAGCTTGTTAAATATACATTATTTATTAATGCAACAGAAAACATACTACAAAGTATTTGTTCTGGAAATCGATCTGCCTCTGCTTACCCTGTTTATATACGCCATGTAGACATTCAGTTTGATGGCACAATATATAGATTGTATAAACAAAAAGTAGATTTGAAGGTAGTCGTTTTCGACTTTCTTAATATTGTTAATGGATGCTCATACTTTTATTTGTTAATTGTGAATATATCTTTTTGTGCTTTTCACTAGAGATGTCAACAATTATTCAAAATATTGTTTTTAATGTTAAGGTCTTTTTGAATTTTGAAATAACTCAACTTCCTAATACAATATTGTGCATGAGCATTTTGTGCCTCATTCACTAACTACGATAAAAAATTGACACAGGCTAATTTAATTTATCAATATTTTTATTGTGGTCATGGCTCAGCTCACATTAATACCGAATCGAATTTCCAAAAACTGTAATACGAAATATTTATGGAAGTCCCCAAAATTAACAGTTACAAAATGCCACGGAAATCTAAGAAAATGTGAAATATGTATAGAGAGATTTATATTTATTATAATAAAATCAATGTGAGTGTCATCTCATAAAGACTTCATGCTAACTTTTTCATGATTCTGGCGGAAAACATTTAAACCCCATGGTTAATTTAATATTTAATTTATACGTTTGCTGATTACATTTGATTTATAACAATAAATATTGCAATTTATTTGAAACCGTTTAAATAAATGATAAAAACAGTGAACTATGCACAACATAATTGGCCACATTCAGAAGACACAGCCTCCTCACATAGCCAAAAAGCGGAGAAAAAAATAGGAAAATAAAGCGCTTGTTTATAAAATAACCAATATTAAGCAAAAAGTTGGTTATGCTTTATCCAAACTTGCTCTGCTAGAAACTGTATACGTAAGGATTTGACGTAAATAATAGGCTTGTATTAAAATTATCATCGGTCTTCGTAACAAAATAGTACATCATCATCATCATCATCATCATCATCATCATGTATTGCTAAAGATGGGGATTGTTTTGTGACGCTGTTATAAAATTGAATATAATTTAAAAATGTTTTACTGTGAACGAAATTACACCATATGAATTTTGTTTTATTACGTTTCTACAATAACTGTAAGTTAAAGCACACAATCAATTCATATATAACCATGCCTCATCGGCTCATAAAGACGAAAATTGTTTAATAATATACAAATTAATTTGCTTGAATATTGTCAGCAATGAATCATATTTGAAAAAAATATTATCTACATACAATGTAACTGTCGTCTGAGCGAGTCTATTTATTCAGAGGAGTAAAGGGTTAAAAAGTCTAACTTTCTTTCAATTTGATCACCACTTTTCAGATTTGACCCCTTAATGGTAAATTCTGATTCTCCGACAACCATTTCATTTGCAATAATTGACGTTTTGGGCCAACCAGCTCGGGAGGGAACCAACACAATATTTCCAACTAGTTCACATCCGAATCCCACTGCGGTATATTTCGGGTCGATTTCGTCGGACCTGTATAAAGCTACAAGTAATGGACACAGTTGTTTACTGGGATTATTTCGAGAGTTTCCATGAAACGAATCTAATCGATAACAGTCACCGACTCTTAGTGTATCTCCCTTGGTTATGATTTTGTGAAATACATTAGAACATAATTCCCGGCCTTCATCAACAATTTTAAGTTCTTCCGGATGTTTTCCTTTCACAAACGGTATGCGAAACGAAAAGCCATACGTATATCGTGCAATTCTTTCTGAGATAAACCTCGGATTGTGACCAGACAAGACTGCTCCTTTAAGAACGGCAAGATTTGCTTCTGGAGGAACAATAACTTGCAAGTCTGGCATATCGCGCTTTATGACTGTTTGTACGTATTTCGAACATGAAAATCCTCCAATCATCAGCAACGTTTTGATTTTTCCAATTTTGTCTTCTTTTCGTATGCTCTTAATTTGATTAACTATTCCTTCAATGGCCTTTTCATAAAACCTCCCAAACAGTTCAGGGAAAATAAAAAGTTTGTCAGATTTTACCTCAAATTTGCCCGCGTTATTTTCTATGGCACGTCTAACCCTATCTTCAAATGGTTGTTTACCAATTTCTTTGGTTACTTTCCTTATTAATGCTGCCGGAATCCTAATTTTTACTCGATCATTTGACTCGGGTTTGAAATTATATTTCTTTGTCTCGAAATCATGTTCTAGGTCCAGCATTTTTTCAAGGTGATGGTCATTCATGTGCTTAATAACATCTTTTCCAAAAACTTCTTCAAGGAAGGATAAGAACTCATGGTTAACCATAGCTCCGCCATATGCACCCCCATCGGATCTGTAAACTTCTCTTAAATTTCTGTTCTCTAGAATTTCGTGCACCGATATGTCCACTGTTCCACCTGTTGATAGAAAAAGGTTCATACCGGTAATTATAAGACTAATTGTATTCTTTATTTAATAACCAAGTATTTTCTTTGAAAAAAATGTATTTTCTAACCCAAGTGAAACATCATATAGAAATAGATGTTGTAGGAAAAGTGAAATATGCTAATCAGAATTAGTCAAAGCAAGAAAACACAGCATTCCAAAATAGTCAGAAGGTTAAGAGATAAAGAGGGCAGGGGTTCACAATAAAAATAATTTTAAAAGAAAACATCTGACACGTATTACTAAACGAAAATGAGATACTGAGCGGTTACTTTCCTGGAACGGTCAGTGGAAAGAAGCCAATTTGTTCCGATGTTAGAATAAAACACATTTTTTAAGTGAATCAATCGTGATAAGATCGCAAAAAATTACCTCCAAGATCTGCTACAATATATTTGTGCCCAACTGGAAACCTTCCAATATCCCTTGTTCCGTCTTTTTTTGTGTTGGAGGCAAAATGCATCGTAATACAGTACAGCGAACCTGCCTCGGGTTCTAAAACTAGTCTGACTTGATTGTGGGGTATTCCAGCCTGATAGAATTCAAATGTAAGCAAATTGGTAATACTTATTAAGTTTAAAAGTATTACATATATAAGCATCTTTTGTAATATAAAAATCATTCTAAAACATAAGAAACGCACATGTGAAATTTCAGTCTGTAATTACTGTTGAGTTTTTTTCCATAAGCAACATGTGCGATACAGATATCTTTAGAATAGTTCCAGATAATTGGCAAATAAAACCAAAAACCTGTTCAGCGGCTTCTTTCATAAACTGCTTTGCCGAATCTGACCATATTGCTGGAACCGTCAGCACCCAGAGTATGTCATCCTCGTGTATGCCAACCTTACTTTTCATCATTTCCATTTCAAGGTTTTCCTTTAAATGTTTGATAACCATTGCGAAAACATCAAGTGCTAACATTTCTTTTCCATGAATATCAGCGATTGTTGAATTTCTGTTTAATTGCTGAAAAAATAGTCTGAAATAGTATTTTGTGAAATGACTTTAAAATTTGAAGAAATATTGTCAATTTATAAAAAGGATTCACCAGCAATATTATAACCGAAATTTCAAAACATTCAAAAGACATGCAGACATATACAACGTTACTTGCTAGCTGTTACAAAAAATACACCCTCTGTATTGAATCTGCTTTGAAACTTTTTATGTATACTACTTTATAAATATCATACTCAACTCAATAATTACACAAAACATTGAAGCTTTTTAAACGACGTTTTGCATATGACATTGCGTTTATTTTCAGATTAATGCCATTCCATGATCAGCGGCATATGGTCCAAAGATAAAAAAAAAGGGTTGCCTTAAACGAGTAAACGATGGGCGAAACTGAACAGAATGTTGACAGATGATCTGAGAATATAAATCCTGCGTATCCCAAACAACGCCACAGGCAAACTTTAAAAAGCAGGAAGTATATCATAGGACTGATTGAACAATATCAAAAGATATATATTGTCAAAATTAGTTTCATTTTATTGGAAATAGTTTTCGGACACATGAATGTATAAATATAACCAAACAACAAAGACATTTTTTTTTGTTTTAGCATTGAATTTAAATAAATCGATAAATCGATATATTGCTCCTGATATGCATGTTTCGCTTTTTTTACACTTTATGATTAAAGCGGTTGCTAAAATATTAGAGCCTGTTTAAATAAGAGCTGCATCATAACATGCATTACAAATTAAACGGATTTACCTTTGTCAAGTACAGTTTCATTTTAAAGCGTTCAAAGAAATAATATTCATCCGCCACTCCTTCGTCCTTTTTGTCATCATACTGATCCTCCGCATCATAACCGAACGCTACAAATTCTTTCTGAGGGGAAATAAGCACGCATGTTGGCTCCTTTTCAGTGGAAGATGGCACATTTGATCCCGACCATGGCTTTGTGACGATTTTACACGGATCATGTTTTAAAGAATATGCACAACCGGAATATGTTGTCCCGAAATCGATTGCAGCTACTACTAAGTGTTCGCCTGATTCTGATGCGTTTTGTTTGCCCTTCGATTTTAGAAATGAAGCCATTCTGGAACTTTTCTACTCCAATATTTTTATTACTGACATTTCTGCATTTTTGACTGTAAATAAAAACGTCGATTTTATTTAGTAATTTTGATAATTATTTAAGTATAATAATACTGCTTAATTACCAACTTAAAGATTGACAAAAGAAAGAATTGTAAGGGCCATTAATTCTTTTCCAGTTAAACAGTTAAAACGTAGGCTTATAAGACAACGATATTATTATTATTATTATTATTATTATTATTGTACAATTTTCAATTTAGTTGTTTTACCTACCTGTCCAATAGCAGAAATGAGGAAAGTTTAGATTAAAATGAGGTAAGATACACATACACATTATTGTGTAACAAGACAAAGGCAAAAAACGTATTATTTTGATAACAGTGCATTGTTGTTAAATACTGTGAAAATCATATCAGCAGATAAAAGAATGAAACATAAAATTGATATCTTATTTTTTGTTTATAATAATCATGTTTACGAACTATGTGACATGGTAGTAAAACATTGTTTTTGTGGAGAGTGGATTGATGTCCTTTATCACCAACACTTGATTCATATTTTATCATACAATTGTTTGAATAGGGTAGAATCAAGTCAATCTGATTAAATTCATCTTCATAACCGCTACATATTTTGTTAGATCTGTGCCCAAGATCATTAAACTTCGATCGGGGACCATTGGCCGCCATTTCGGGTAATCAGATGCTTGACATTTGAGACTGGTCTCTTATCTAAGTTTTATGATCTTGGGACCTGACTGCAGTGTGAATGAGGATCAAGTTATTGTTCCATTGAATGCAGTATAATTTATTTTTATCGTGAAGTTCATCCTTAGGTTTTTACAGTAACTGAAGGTATTCATAGTGTTTAACAATTCATGCCTTTCAAAATGCACGCGGGAGTGGACCTTCTTTCACAAAATCTTAATTATGATCAGGCATCTTCTGCTTAATTATATGATAATGATATTATAATTCTTACAAGTGTTTCCGAAGTCAGGTTTAAATTTGACCTACATGTGATGGAAATGCGTAGTGCTGATCACCCCCCGGGTTGAATTCAAAGATGATGTTCATAAGTATCATACATTTTAAACTATCCTTAATGAGTTTGTACATGTACACATGACGTTGATCATGTGAAATGCATTTTCAAGTTTTCATTTTTCCTAAATGTGGGATTTACAGAGAAGGCGCTTGTCACTTTAAATATCGGCAACATTGTAAATCAAAGTACTGAAAGTACAGAAAACCAGCGAGGCGATTTTGGTTATTGAGAATAACCCGTGCCATGATTCTCATACATGTATCCATTTACGAAAAAGCAAAAGAACTTGGTTCACTCGCAAAGACCTTCATCTTGTCTATATAATAGTGGAAATAAGGGTTTCCATGTATTATCTGGATGAAGGCTTCTGTTAACCCTTTACTCCATAGATATACCTTCATAGCTTGGGCGAACAGTTTAGATCCATATCAGCTAGCACATCTGTGCGATCTGATTAGGATTTAAACTACATATATCTGTAAATCTTACATGTCCATATTTCTGTACGAGTAATATCCGGTATACTAGTTTTAATATGTAAAATTTTACACATCTCAATAGTTTACTGTTTACTGTTCACGCTTATATGTGGAAATCCAATATATAAAAATTATTCAGCAATGATGATTGCTTCATGTTCAGTGATTTACAACGCTCATGAACGCCTATCATCAAATAATAAACAAATGTTCGCAATATGTCTTGAAAATTTCAAGTGAAAGGATGGATTTGCGCATTGATTTCATAAAGTGGACAATTGAAGACAAATATGCTAGGATGGAAATTTATCATTATCGTTATTGTTAATGATAAAAATAAAAAATGATAGTGCCTCTAGCTGGGAGCGAACCCACACCGTCACGGCGACAGCGCCTAGCCCTGCAATTCCTTTTTACAAAAAAAATATTTCGTGAAACAAACAGTTTAGCCGCGGAACAAACGTCCAATATTGAAATGGCTTTAAAATGACAAAATAAGAAAATGTTTTCACTGATATTTTGAGATTCGAATTAGCAGAAAAGATATATTAAATATTTCAGAATTAATATTTGGCTATTGTAATATCCTAATATCGGGAATATCGTTTATATCTCTACCTAAATGTAACATATCTGTGGCTCGCTAAAGAATCCTTGGCGGCAACAACCCCCAGATAAAATTGGTTTACTGTTGTGGAGTGTGTTCTGAATTAGGGACAGCGCAGTGAAGCAGTCAAGTATTCTTTTAGCGATACTAACGTGGCAAGAGCCAACTTTAACACGTGACAGGAAACTTGGACTACTTTGCTTGCTCTGATTACTCTGAAATGCGTTAATCGCCGTTTGCCAGTGCCTCGTTTTGGTTTCATACCGGTTTCAGAATTGTGATTAGTAAAACCAGCTTCGCTGTTAAAAAAACAACAGCTAACAAAGATAACAAGAATAGTTAACCATATATGTTGCTGGAGTGTAAAAACTAGTATTTATTTTCGCTATGTTATATAGTTATTTGGTTTATTGACACCGTATGTGAGAATATGTTGCCGGTCTGGGTGTCCGCAGAGCGGCAATATGATCTGCAACGAACCAAACAATTGTTTTAATTCATGTATATTGAAAACTCTTTTCTGGAAAAAAGAAAAAGAGAAAAAAATGGATTTTCATTTTGCTCATTGAGCGATTCGATAGTTCCTATGAAACATTGAAAAACATTATTTTCAACATAAAAAATGTTGCACAACTGTTCTCAGTAACAATTCAAGTAATGCCAAAGCAAGGGGCGGTGAAAGAATATTATTTCTTTGAACTATTAGGCGATCGGCTTAACTATAAGCATTTTGCTGAAATTCAAAACAAGACAGTATGGTGGACGACAACGAAATGGGAATGAAACTGAATTAATCAACTACTAAGTCAGAACGTCAAGCGCGTTATGGCGTGGAAAACAATAGTTTAATTTGAATACTACCGCATAAATATTAAGGAAGCCTGTCAAAACAGCAAATGAGTAGTGAGAGCACGCCAATGTAATGTTTGGGACCTTTGAGTAAGTAGCAACACCTTTGTGATTGGTTACTAAATCTATTCTGATTAACAATTTACAACATGGTATGAGAGGGGCAGAGTGGTAGGCGGAGCTTATCAGTAGTGGTCAGGTATTGGCCACAGAGAGTTAATACATTACATCCGCCCTTTCTTTAGATAGAACATTAATTCTAAGAACATCAAAAGTTTAACAGGGAACCATAAATATCATTAAGCGGTGCCTTAATGTGATATCATGTGATAGTGTTTATACATCTGTACAATTAATAGCTTTAGAATGTCATGGTAATTTGATTAACAATCTTTTCATTACTTGACTGACATGAATAATTATTTGTACTGATCTGAATGTTTTTATTTCAGAAGTTTCACATGCTGTTAAATTCTCAGAGAACAACTGTCATTAATTTTATCAGTTTTAATGGTCATTTGGCATTTTCTGCAAGTTCACTGAAAGTTTATTTCTGATAGAGTGGCCTGGTCTGGGAAATGTTTCTCCTGAAAATGTCATTGAATCTTGATTTAAGTTTAATTTGATTTCCTTTCTGTCCGATAACAGTGTAAATTTCACTACTCCACTTTGGATCTAATTTTCCATTGTTTTTGTTCAAAATTAAAACTTTCTGTCCCAATTTATAATGTACTTGACGGGTACTTGATCGTCTGTCGGCATAGGTTTTCATCTTCTGCTTTTGAAGCGCATCCTTTCTGCGAGTTTGAGAATCCTCTTTCTTCTTCTCGAAATGAGGGAGTTTGTTTTTCACTGTTCTGTTGAATAACAGTGATGCAGGTGCGGATCCGGTAGTAACGTGAGGAGTCGTTCTGTATGTCATTAGGAATTTGTAAAGTTCAATTCGCCAGTTTTTTCTTCCAGCAACGGCAGTTTTCACGCATTTTCCTAATGTTTTATTGAAGTTTTCTACCAATCCTGCGGCTTGCGGGTAATAAGGGGTTACTCGATGATGTTTAATTCCATTTGCCTTGAAAAAGGATGTCAGTTCTTGAGATACCATATTTTGCGCGTTGTCAGTTTTGATTTCATGCGACAGTCCGTGTGTTGCGAAGATTTATTCATTAGCCTTTGCTTGATTGCGTTTGACGTGATTGTCTTCACGATTTCAACTTCTGGGAAGCGCGAATTATAGTCGATTACGACCAGTAAATATTCTCCGCCGGGAAACGGTCCTGTGAGATCCATTCCAACGCTTTGTCATGGTGCTTCTGGCATTTCAGTCGGTGTGATTTGTTGTTGTTGAGGTTGCTTTGAAGTAAGCTGGCACTGATAACATGTCTTAATTAACTGTTCAATTTCACTGTCTATGCCTGGCCAATAAACTTTTTCTCTCAGCATTTGTTTTGATTTCACAATGCCTTGGTGAGTTTCATGGGCTAATTGTAGAACCATTGGTCTAAGTCTCTCTGGAATTACCAGTCTGTTACCTCTTAGAATAACATTGTTATGAATGGACAGCTCATTACGCAGCTTGAAAAATGTCTTGAATTTCTCATGTTTCGGCCATTTGCCCTGATTAATGCACTGAATCAGTTCTGGAATGAATTTGTCCTGAGATGACTCTTTATCAATTTGATCTAAGGTCATGGCTGAGGGCACTGCATTTTCACACAGGTAATCCATGTATTTCTCTGTAATGCTTGATATTTCACATTTTTCTTGCTTGAATGTTGACCTTGAAAGGATGTCCGCAGGGTTTAATGCTCCTGATTGGAATTCTACTGTGAATTTGTAGCTTTGAAGGCGTAATAACATTCTTTCAAGTCTTGCTGGAGGCATGTGTGTTGGCTTGAAGATGTTGATCAGTGGTTTGTGATCAGTGATAACCTTGAATGTTAATCCATACACATATGTTCGAAACTTTTCGATGCCCCATGTAACTGCTAAGCATTCACGTTCAATTTGACTGTAACGTCTTTCAGTCGGATTCAATGTTCTGCTAGCAAATGCTACTGGCTTAAAGTGTCCATCACTTTGTTTCTGAGATAAAATTGCACCTAGTCCAAATGGAGATGCGTCTACAGAGATCGTAGTTTCGGCATTTGGGTTATAAAATGCCATAACACTTGCACTTGTTAGCAACGATTTCAAATTTTGAAATGCTGTTTGTTGTTCTTTTCCCCATACGAAGGAAATGTTCTTTCTTGTTAATTTTCTGATTGGCTCCGATACTGTCGCGAAGTTTGGTAGGAATTTTGAACAATAGTTCAAGAGTCCTAAGAAGGATTCCACTTCTTTCATGGTTTGTGGTGGTGCTGTGTTGAGCACTGCTTCAATTTTGCTTTCTTGTGGCATTAGTCCTTCAGCGGTGACTATATGTCCCATGAATTTCATTGTTGTTTTGCAAAATTCACACTTTTCTTTGTTTAGTGTAAAGTTTTTGTCTCGAAGACGTTGCAAAACTTTGCTCAAGGTTGCATCATGTTCTTCTCGTGTTGAAGCGTACACGATTATATCATCCGAAATGTTTTTTGCAGTTCGGTATGTCTTGAAGTGAGTGCTGAATGACTCTTTGGTAGACCTCGGAGGCACTTGAAATTCCAAACATCAGTCGTTTGTATCTGAATATACCATCATTTGTCACAAAGCATGTGATATCTCGGCTTTCGAAGTCGAGTTCTATTTGGTGATAACCCATGTTTAAGTCGAGCTTCGTGAAGAATTTTGCTCCGTTGAGTTCTTCTAGCGTTTCATCTATATTTGGCATAGGAAAGCGTTCCCTTTCAATAGCTTGATTAGCTTGCCTCATGTCGACGCATATTCGAATGTCCCCGTTACTCTTGGGAATGACTACCAGAGGGGATACCCACGGCGTCGCACCTTCGACTTTCTCAATGACATCGGCGTCCAGAAGTTGTTTGATTTTCTCTTTGACTTGCTGTCGCATTTTGAATGGTATGCGACGATTCGGCTGTGCAACTGGCTTTACATCTTGTTTGATGTTGAGTTGGAGTTGGAAGTCCTTGAGTTTTCCAAGTCCCTGGAATCTGTCGTTGTATTCTGATAGAATGTGATTCACATTGTGTTCACCGTTTGCTACGCTGTTCACACAAATTTTCAGTAATCCAAGATTAACTGCACATTGTAGACCAATTAATGGCGTACATTCACTATCAATGACATGAAATTTGATTTTTTTTTCAATTTTCTCATTAATTTTCATACTTAATTCAGCAACTCCAAGAATTTTCAAAGGTTGAGATTGAGCATATGGATAGATTTTGGATTGAGATTTTGCGATTTTTGTGCTTTTTGATTTCACTTTCTCATAAGTAGCGCGATCTAAACAATTTACACTAGATCCAGAATCAATGAGTAATTTACATTTAACTCCTTCAATTTCTACTTCTACGAATGATATTGAATTTAATCCAAATATGCATTCATTTTCACTGCTTGACTGTTCAGATTCCTCATTTTCATTTTCACAGCGCACTTCACTTTTCCTTGATTTACACATTTGTGCAAAGTGACCTTTCTTTTTGCAATTGTGGCACACAATATTTCTTGACTTGAAACATTCATGTCCAGAATGACCTTTTCCTCCGCAACGATAGCAGGTCTTGAACTTTGCTGGCTTTTGTGCTGGCCTTGCTCTTGGCTGATACTGTTTCCGTTTGGGGTTTTTCTTGCTTTTGACGTAGCTGATTTACGTCGTCATACGGGGTGTCCACCGGGGTTTTGTTGATCTATGTTGATTCACAGAATTTTGCATTTTGTCTGCTTGCAAATCTGCGAGTTCGGTCGTCCGAGCAATTATCTGGACTTTTTCTAACGTAAGATCTTGTTCACGCAGAAATTTTCTTTTTAGCTCTTTTGAGATGCAGTTCTCTACGACTTGGTCGCGAATCATGTC
Source organism: Corbicula japonica (assembly GCA_038501625.1). NCBI lineage: Eukaryota > Metazoa > Mollusca > Bivalvia > Venerida > Cyrenidae > Corbicula > Corbicula japonica. The sequence goes on along the minus strand of JAZAYU010000111.1, from coordinate 645,649 downwards.
GTTGACTGTGTCACCTGGAAATTCACACGATATTGAAAGCTTTTTGAGTCTTACTATGTAATTGTCCACAGTTTCATCATTGTTTTGCTTTGCTTGACGGAAGAGATGTCGTTCATATGCGATGTTTTTCTTGGGATTGAAGTATGCTGTTAGAGCTTGCACCGTGTCCTCGTACGTATTTCCAGTAATCGACATTGTTTCATAAATGTCTTGCACTTCTTCACTACATAGATGTAAGAATAAAGCTTTCTCTCTTTCATTTTTTGTGATTCCAGTTGCATCCAAATAATATTCAAATCTTCTTACATAAGTGTCCCATGAGCTTGACAAGTTAGTTTTGTCCTAACACCTTGAACGGTAGTGGCGTTGGCAGTTCCAGAGAAGATGCCATCTTGAAATGTTATGAGAATAGATTCTTGAATATAGCCACTATTTCACTTTGTCAATGAACTTATTAAGTCCTCTTGAAAATATTATTGATCAGTGATTAAGATAATATCCATGGGTAATCAAATGATGATCCCTTTTCTCGTCGCCAATGTAATGTTTGGGACCTTTGAGTAAGTACCAACACCTTTGTGTTTGGTTACTAAATCTATTCTGATTAACAAATTACAACATGGTATGAGAGAGGCAGAGTGGTAGGCGGAGCTTATCAGTAGTGGTCAGGTATTGGCCACGGAGAGTTTATACATTACAGTCCAATTGAGGTACTCTAATAAACAAACATCCGTATCGTGCTCGTTTGACTTCGTAACGAAAAGTCTTACCTAGACATACATTGTAGCTGTGCGCAACCATGATAATATTGTTGGTTCTAGCTAGTGTGGACATTTTCTTCGCTAAAAATTGTTTAATTGCGGTGGCGCAATTTGATGCGTGCTAGACCTATGTGGCTATTTTCAGTGCAAAAAATGGTTTGATTTCTGACCTAAGAATATAATAATAAAATAATAACGCAATATGGCGGCTAAATTGTACACGTGCATTTTTTAAGTATTGCCATCGGTGTAATATTTCGCCGATTTCAGGTAGATCAGTATGACACAGCTGGTTGAATGCTCGAATTTAGGCGCATATACGTTATTGGTTCGCTTCCTTGAATGAGACCATATATTATGATACTCAGTAAAGTATTAGAAACAAAAATAGAATGCATAGATGTGATGTGTATAAAATTAAATCTATAGCGGTGTGGATTACGCTTTATAAACAGATAACCTTTATTTCACGTCATGAGATTTACATAGAGACACGGGTTAATCAGGGAATTTTATCTACCTGGATTATGAACTGAAATAACACGTAGTTAATGTAGCTTATCATGACAAACTTAATATTTGTGTATGGAACACTGAAAAAAGGATTAGACAATCATCATCTCATTGAGGATACTGAAAATGGTTTGTGTATTCCGCGTGGAACAGCTAAGACAGTTGAAAAATATCCACTCATCATAGCATCAAAGTATAAAATACCGTTCTTCTTATATGCTCCGGGACAGGGATATGTAAGTTATTCGTTCTTGCTAGTTTTTGCCGTTATTTTGATAAATTTCTCTTTTTACCGATGACGTGAAAGTGCAATGACGACTGTGGAAGACCCTCACGGCATGGTAAGAATTTACATTAAGGGAAGTAATTCCAAAGCTATCTGAAAGGTGTTCACTGCAGGACTGGTTTAAAAACATTATAAAGAATTGTTTGTGCTATATCAATTCATAACTGTCGTGGCTATTTTAACCATTATGAATTGCATAACATTATACATTATACAAGACTCAATCAAACCGAGTCTGCAATATTTTCATATCTGTCATGTTCGGTGGCTTTCAATGTTCCCTCTATTTTTATACGTTTAATAATTTATTAGACAATACATGACTGAAATCCAAAATGAGAATCAATAATACAAGGTACACGTACATGTACATGTATTAGAACTTTATGAAGTGTGAAATATGACGTGTAACGTTTTGAGTACGATCTCAAGTACTGTATTATGTTATAAAAATAATAAAACATTTATACATGAATAGTGAAGTCGGTGGAATAAAATTATACATTACACTTCATCTGTGTAAACTATGAAGTCTAAACAAACTTTCATGTAGTGTGAACTATGAAGTGAGAAGTATTAAGTGTTAACTATAAACTGTGAATTGTGAAGTATAAACTGTAATATCATGGAAAGAATAAATTGTAAAGTGGAAAGTAGGACTTGTGACGTGTGGCCAGAAACTTATGAACTGTGAAGTATGATCTGTGAAGTACGAAGTCACAATGCGATTTCCTCTTATACATTAGCATTTTATTTCCATTACTGCCAATTAATATGCTAAGGAAGTTTTTTTTTTCAAAGCGTAAGCACAGCGTAAGAATCGATTATAACTTACAACTAACATTGTGCAAACATTTATTGTTTTAAGTGACACCCTACTATCATAATTAGATATTGCATGTTCGTAATTTCAAACGTTGAAGTACAAGTTCGGATATTTGATGCTGCTAATCTCAGCTATACTGTTCATTATTTACACTCGTTTGATGTTTTATTTTGAGATTATTGACCGAAAACTTTTTCAGCCCATTCTTCGCCTTCTTCTTTTGCTAATAAAACACCTCAGTTGATGTTACTGGTTTTTCTCTATTGCTCACTAATATCCTAATATATGATTGATGTTACTGGTTTTCTCTATTGCTCACTAATATCCTTGTATATAATTGATGTTACTGGTTTTCTCTATTGCTCGCTAATATCCTAATATATGATTGATGTTACTGGTTTTCTCTATTGCTCACTAATATCCTAATATATGATTGATGTTACTGGTTTTCTCTATTGATAACTAATATCGTAATATATTATTGATGCTAATGGTTTTCTCTTTTGCTCACTAATAGTAGTATATAAGTGAGCAATAGAGAAAAGATGTGTTTTATTCTGGTCTCATTAACCCAGCCCTTCCCTTCGAATACCTTACCAATAATTGTTATCTCAATGTTCGATTTGTAAATTGAGAGAGCGATTGGTTGCAGCAATTTCGAATCGGCATTGCGACGTATACTTTTGGAATTGAACATCAATATGCATATAACTGCAAGAATCTCCCACTTCCGGGATGAAAATAATGAAATTACAATCCCAATAGACAACTGTTGTATGTGGTATATTCATCCTATAGTTATGCTGATGAATAAGAAATCTTATCTGTTTCTCTGGAACTTGTAAATATTCTTCAGTTACATTACCCGCATCTTTTATCGAAAGAATGAGCGAAAATTTGTAGGTGTGCAACATACTAAATATTAAGTCAAAAGTAGTATACTTTGTGTTATTTCGATATGAAATTGAAAGATTATAAATACCCAATGACAGCTTTTCTCGAGATTTCCGTTATGGAACATAAACGCCCGATACCACACATTGTCGTTGCAAAGAAATCGACAGATTAAAAACTAAAACAAGTTACTCGATGTGAAGAAAAAAACAAATAACACATGAAGTGCGGACCACGTCCTTGGAACGGTAATGAACAAAAACAACTCCTCGGAGTGTATATCGTAGAAACACAACTCAGTATTAAAATACGCAAAAAACATTCATATACAAGTTCAATTTCTTTATAAATTGAATCTACATAATACACAATTACAATATACATCAAATCTCAACAGCAATTTAATTTTGCTCATGCATGGCAATCGTCAATTGATAATTTCATCTGCGGGCTGACAATTCAGCCAATGATTTAAAAATAAAACTTTATTTTCAAAATATTGCAATTGTTTTAATAATTATATACCCATCAATTATTTTAGCATAGTGCATCGTTAATCCGCAAAATTGAAACAACTCGTCAGATTAGAAATTCCGTATCCAACAATGTCCAGTCTCTCGTATTCTATGTGACGTCATATACTACGTCACACTAGGTTCTCGTAATTTTCCGGCACTTTATAACGAACTCCAAAATAGGAAATTTCCGTCGGAGTTTTTCAAACGTTACAGTTTTTTTTACGCCATTCATAAATTTTCTACGCCTTTCATAAATTTACTATTGCGTACTATTTTTATTTCTGCTCGTATTATGTAATCCACGTTTTTGACTACAATTTTGTTGTATAGTTAATTTAAATTTGTTTTGAGCGAGAAGGGTATATAATAAAAGAAACATTATGATAGCATGCATTCTGTAGGTTCGTATTATTTCTCGTTGCGTATGTAACCACATCACGCTCGACCTTCGGTCTCGCGCAATATTGTTCACATACCCAACTCGAAAAATACGAACCTACAGAATGCATACTGTTATAATATTCCATATATATTGTTTCATATTTTAAAATAGGCCAACTATTGAAATAAATATTTTTCAGAAAATTAGTAACTGAAAGTCGTCTGCTGATAAGCTTTAAGTATCAGGATGTAAATACATGCAAAATTACCAAAAATGTAGCGGAATTGCAAGGCTAGTCGCTATCGCCGTGACGGTGCGTGTTCGCTCCCAGGTAGAGGCAATATCATTTTACACACCTCAGTCAAAGCAAAATTAAGGTTATTCCTTTTAATAATTTTAAAAATAATGGATAATAAAACTCAAATTATTACGGATCATTATCAACATTTAAATTTGTTTCATGTTTGAAATATAACGTTTAGACGTCTTTAGGTCAGGTTGCATATAGGGTTAAGTATTGTTGGTGAAATTTAGTTGTGGAATTCCCAGGAAATATCATAACTCACCACTATCTGTTCGCCGGTAAAACATTTTAAATTATTAAATGTTTACAGGTTTTGTATATTTTAAGTTCTTCTTTAAACTGGCGTCCGGTAAATTACTTAATGCTATGCAAGCTTTTGTTCAGTTGATTTTCCTGGTTCATCCGATTGAAAAGTCAAAAAGTCTAACTTCCCTTCAACTTGGCAACCATTTAGCACATTCAAGCCTCTAACTGTAAACTCAGATTCACCAACAACTAGTTGTTGGTGAATTATAGAAGCGTCAGGCCATCCTGTAATTGGTGGTAGCAGCAACATCATGCCAACTAACTCACATCCGTAGCCATCTGCGGTGTACTGGGGATCTGTTTCTTCAGACCGATAAAGGTCGATAAAAATGGGCAGAATCCTTTCAAATGGATTTTCAGGAGAGCATGTGTGCGCAGCAATTGCGCCATAATGATCACCGTCTTTCAGAGCGTTTCCCTTGGTTATCAACTTCTTGAAAACTGAAGAGCAAAGCTCACGACCGTCGTGCAAAATTTTCAGTTCTTCTGGGTGCTTACCTGGCTCAAATGGTACAGCGAACGAAAACCCGTATGTATATCGGGCAATTCTTTCGGTAATAACCTTCGGATTATACGCCATCATAACTGCTCCTTTCAAGACCGAAAGGTTTGCCTCGGGAGGCACAATTATTCTCAGGCCAGGAATCCTGCGCTTTATGATTGTTTGAAGGTATTCTGATTCAGAAAATCCTCCAACCATAAGCAGTGCGTTTATTTCGCCTACTTCGTCGTTCTTGCGAATGTTTTCAATCAATTTAATTATTCCCTCTGCTGCTTTTTGAAAGAAGCTTTCAAATAATTTCGGCGACATACACAGTTTATCCCCTCTAAGAATTATTTCATCTCCGTTGTTTTCTTTTGCTTTTCTTACAGTCATTTCAACTGATTCTTCTTCCCCAAGTTCTTCTTTAGCTTCCTCGAGATCTGTCAGTGGAATCTGAAGTTTAATATCCGATGCAGATGTAATGGACTCGAATGTGAAGTTACGTTTCTTTGTCTCGAACATTGTTCGTAGTTCAAGTACTTTTTCATAATGAAATTGAGTCATGTGACGAATAAGTTCCTCTCCAAACACGTTTACTAGGAAGCATAGAAACTCTGTGTCCACCATCAACCCTCCATATGCACCCCCATCGGACCTGTATATTTCTCGAAGGTTTCTGTTTTCCAGAATTTCGTGAACTGATATGTCAGCCGTTCCTCCTGTGAAAATGACTTTCTTTTATCATTTATATTTTAAAACAATTTTGTTTCTGCCTTTAGAGTGATAATGCTTATCAGCATCACTTTGGACTAACAATTGAAACATTTATTATGAAACACGATGCATCAACTGTCTACGTAAAATGTGATTTTTTTTTCAAATAAGTATGCGTAATCCATTCACCTTTTGGGTTATTATGGATGGAATTTTCATTTGCTATTAAGTTGAATGCAAATAACCAAAACTATCAATAATTCAACACCCAAATTTTAGTAATATAAGACCTGTTTTCAATCAGATATCAGAAATAAAAAAAAATTAAATTTAGAATGTGTGACACATTTATAAGCAATATTATGTAGTTGCTTAAAATGTATGCATGACATGATGCTTTCTTTATACATATTATCAATTAAAATCAAATTAAATAATGTTTAAATTACCTCCAAGATCGGCAACAATATATTTCTGTCCGACCGGTAACTGTTCAACATTTCCAGATCCATCAAGTTTTCTGGTTTTACAAAGAGGCATATCGTTACAGTATAGAGATCCGGCCTCAGGTTCAAGAACTAGTTTGAGGCAGTTGATCGGAATACCAGCCTGGAATGTTAATATCAGATATGCAGTGCGCGAAAACGATTTTTGTGTGTGCAGATACTTAAGAGCTAAAGAACGGTCAGTCTTCTGAACAACTGAAACATGATAGTTTCAAATATTGACAGAACAGTAACGACATCAAGTAATTGGGAAGCAGAATTTCAAGTACCTACCACCCGTCTGAAGCGACTCAAGCAAACAAATCTTATATTTCAAAGGTTTTACATTATGTCACTTAATAACAACAAACCAGCGTTAAAATGGAAAATAAGCAAGTCGTTTTAGTCGTTTCTATGACCTACTATCTTTGCAATGCAGAAATCACAACCACGAAGTGCAAAAGCTTTCGTTTAAGACGTTATCTTAACAATGTAAATATATAAAAATCTCTTTCCTTTTACCAGTTCGGTAGATCGACGGCTCTGAAAGTATTCTTGATTTTTCAATTTGAATTATTACAATTCGTCACCTTATTGCAAAAACGGTATAAGTACCATCACATTAAGAAAGAGATATCCCGTTATCGCGCTATGTTGATGATTTGTCTATCATATATTGTGCTGACGGAAAATAATAGAAAAAATTCACCTGCTGTGCTGCCTCTTTCATAAACTGTTTTGCAGAATCTGACCATATCGCTGGAACTGTCAGCACCCAGAAAATATCATCTTCCTGTATATTCTTAACTCCTCCTAATTGTAGTTCTTTTTCCAGACACTCCTTTAAATATCCTATTACCTTGGCGAAAACTTCCAGTGCTAACATTTCTTTTCCATTAATGTCCGCAAGTTTGGTATTTCTGTTCAATTTCTTAAAGAAAACAAAAAACAGGATTGCGTGACGTCCATTCAGGTAACAATTTGAACACCAAGGATATAATGGGTATATACATTTAAAATGTTATCTGCATCAATAATTAGACTTGTGTGCTTCTTTTAAATCTGCTCGCTAAATGTATGAGTTGTTCATTGTTATATCACTTTGAATTACGATACAGGTTAGTAAATACCCAAAACAAGAATTCATCGCCGAATCTATTTTCTATCACACATATTGTTTGTGGTGATCTTACATAAAATACACATTTGCTTGAACTCTTACAGAAGTAACAATCCAACAATCCAGAGGTATAAGTTCGTGTTTGGACGAACTCTATTTGTCAGAAAACTTTTAAATGTATAGTTTTGATCTTTTATTATTAATAATAATTCAAGCTCATTTTACTTGTGAAGTGAGTAGCTCTTCAAACTAAAACTTAACGTTGTATGACGTTATGTTTTATGAGACGAATAATCGGAATTAGAAAGTACATATATGCAAGGGTCGGCATTATTAATAGTCCCATATTTTAATCATTACTTGTGAAACCTTTAAGTTGTTTGTCATGAAAAAACAACGGTAAAACACGCATTGCTTGCTTAAACTGAAATCTGTAGTAATTTAAAGCTTAATAAATGCACAATGAAGAATTAAGTTTGTGTTACCTTGTTCATGTAAAGTTTCATTTTGAAGCGTTCGAAGAAATAATGTTTTCCAGCTTTTCCTACTACGACTACCGTCTCTCCTACTGTGTCTCCCGCTTTTCCTGCTTCGTCTAGCGCCTTTCCAAATTCGTCTGCCCCGTTTCCTACTGTGTCTCTCACGTTTCCTTCTTCGTCTATCGCCTTTCCTACGTCTCCTGCGTTTCCTACTGTGTCTCCCGCGTTTCCTTCTTCGTCTACCGCCTCTCCTACTTCGTCTCCCACGTTTCCTAAAGTTTCCCTCGCGTTCCCTTCTTTGTCTACCACCTTTCCTACTTCCTCTACTCCGTTTTCAACTTTGTCTTCGGCGTTTCCTTCTTCGCTTCCCGCATTTTCTACTTCGTCTTCCAAAAGCTTTATATATTTTTCCTCTGCTTCGTAACCGAACGCCACAAGTTTTCTTCCCTCTTCATCCGGGGAAAAAAGCACACAAGTTGGTGCCTTTGCAGTGGCTGTTCGCACATTTTCTCCAGACCATTTACTTGTTAAGATTCTTGACGGATCGCATTTTAAAGAATACGCAAAACCTGTAAATGTAGTTCCGAAATCAATTGCGGCGGCCACAAGTTTTACCTTTGACGAGCCCGATGCGATTTTTGTGCTGACGACACGTGAAGCCATCTTTGGACTGTTAATAATCCGACATTCTAATAACTTTGGTCACTTAGAAGAATCTCAGTTATATTTATGTCTGACGTTGTAACATGTTTTAAATAATTATCTTTATCAAAAGAGTGCATTCATAAAAACAATTGAAATTGATTGGGAGATAAGTTCAAATTTAGAGAAAGTGATCGTGATAAAGTATCTCTCACGCAAACAAATTGTATTGTTCTACCATTGTGATACATTTGTATAACTATTGTTTGTTTATCAATACTGGCTCAGGTAAAACTTTATACTAGTTATATATCTGGAAGTTATACTGCCAAAAACCCTTACGCCTGTGATGTCATAATCTTTGTATTTCAATAAGTAGGTCAAAAATGAATTTGAGATACATTTTAGAAAACAAGTAAGTAATCCTGTCTATATTTTTTATCAACGAAGAAAACGTGAATTGTGAGTCGACTGAAAAGCAATTAAAAATATTAAACGATTTAAACAACCAAATCAAACTTTAATTTCTGTCTTGAACAATAGTCAGTGTATCATGAGAAATATGTTAATAATAAACATTTTACGACTTGTTTTTCGAAGTGTTTTATCTTGTGCTTCAGAAACAGATCGGTAAAAGTCAACATAAATAGCAAGTTATGAGATACACCTGTTTCGTCATGTGTCTCGAAGATTTTATATTTTCCTAATCCTATCCTTAGTTATCCTTAGTTATGTTCTTTGAAGATGCTGACCTGTTATACTTAATGTATATTTAGTAATTGATTAATTATATTGAATTTTCTTCATGAACACTTCTCCTAATAGACATATTCATGCCTTCGTTATTTTCTGGTAAGAAGAAAAAACGTGTATAACAGAAAATGCTACGCCCAGACAACACCATCCTCAAACACCGTAAAATCGGAGATGCAATGGGCATAGGTTTATAAAATGATCAATTTCAAATAAGGCACCATAAGCAGTAACGAAAACGAGAACCTGAGGGGCTACATGTGTACCACCTTTGAACAGTCACTGGCAAATTGTTCTGGCGGTTTGGTTTACTCCAGGTTGTAGGGTTCGCCACCCTAAAGGGTCTCATATTAAGAAACTTGTTAAATAAGCTCCGACTGAACCATCAACTGGACAATGGTGCATGCAAAAGTAAAAACAAACGTATCAAAAGTTAAAAAAATGCATATCAGGTATGGCCACGTCCGGAAGACACAGACTCACATAAGAAGCTTATGGCAAAAAAGGTGGGCATTCAGTTAACGAGTCAACATCACCTTAAATCAAATGGTATAGCAAACACGTTGATCCATGCGCAATAAATCTTATCGTCAGACAAAGCAAACTTGGTTCATGCAGGTGTTAGTTTTTAGTTTTGTAACCATATTGCATCTATTGTTCAAGTTTTGAGCAATAATAACGACCATATCTGCGTTCCTGGTTTACATCATTTGAAAAAGGCACTATGTCTGCTTTGTATGTAATTTTGTTAATTTCCTGTTTTGTGTAAAAAAGTTAATGAAATGTAATGTATTTGTTTGTTGAAAGGAGAACCTGTTAGGGCAAGTGTGAGGTAGGTGCACCCTAGAACCTGGTTTAAACCCCCAAGCAAATTGTTTTGCCACTGACCGTTCCAGGGCGGTAATCTCTCGGATTCTCACTTTTTTAATTGTTTGTGGCTTCTATTTTGAAACGGATTATTGACTGATTATTTGCTCATCTCTTCTCTCTACTTTTTGGCTGTGTGGGGAGGCTATGTCTACTAGATGTGGTCATCCCTGATATGCATATTTCACTTTTAGGCATTACAGGAATCTTATTAAAATGTATAGGCATTTATAAATTTACAAATATAAATTTTACATACAAGTAGAGTCTTTTACATGATTATGTATTTACATACATATTATTTAACTTATAAATGCGTTTTACACTGATAGACATGCAGACGCATACGGTACAATGTCAACTGAGTTATCCACGAGAAACATCCCTAGAGACAAATACAATAACGCTGATCCAGCTACTATATAATTGTATGGCTATTTTAAATACCTTAAGGTAAAACAACAATATTCGCTTTTAAACAAACTGGAAAAATAACAAGAATTAACACATTAAAAATGAAGAAATATTTATTTCGCAAAACCATTAATGCTACAACTATCATGAATATAATCATTTACATATGATATAGGCAAATGAAATATTATGTTTAAAATATTTTTTGCGAACAATTTAACTATACTAAAGTAATCTCACCATTTTATCTGCAAAAATGTGAGTACCTTACGTGCTAAACATTTCAGGCAAACAGTCTCCATAAATAATTGAAAGTCAAACAACTTAAATGTTGATGATGCGCATTATGAAGAAGACTATAAGTATCTAGCATGGGTGTGAGGCAAAGATGGAAAAATCTGTCACCGAGGGGGAACTGTTTTTGCGGGAACGAGGCTCTACCGAGTTCCTGCCAAAACAGTTCACCCAAGGTTTTTCTGTCTTTACCGAATGTCTCATGCAAGATACTTTTTCTTGCATATCTTTTACTATTCACAACATTTAGGTACATTTATACAAACTAAATTTTGTCTCCTTACGCTGAAATATTGACGTTAACGCAAACCTTATTTCCTAAATGACCTCACTAACATAAATATATTACGTCACATACTTGAAGACGTGACGTCACTCGTGTAGCACGCGACCGCTATCTTTTCCCTAGAAAAGATAAGATTTTCTTTCCCCGCTAAATCACGCGGAAATACTTATCGGTATGCAAGAAAATATTATATAACTCTAAAATGGGGAAGCTGTTATTTACATTGAGTTATATAAGTACTTATTATTTCTTATTAATGTTAACCTCTTATTTTGCAAAACAATGTAAAAGAAATTTATTTTATGCTTTTCAGTGAATGATAGAATTTTCCCGGTGAAATAAAAGTGGTATTTCAATGTTTTCAAATAGTGGAATATCATTTTTATGTTCACTGTTTTTTTCAGTTGGTACCCAAACGCGCAAAACATAACAAATGAGAACGTTTAGAAAACGAGCTCAAATTTGTATATTTGACGTCATGACGTCAAGTCATAAACAAGCGGTTTTGGCGCCATTTCTAGCAAATTTTCTGTCAAATTCATGCAAAATTTGCATTAAGAGCATAAAATAAAAAGAAAATTTGTTTTTACCAGGAATGATAGAAACATATTTCACTCGTGAACTCTGGAATCATGTATTTTCACTCGTGGCTTCGCCACTCGTGAAAATACGAATTCCGGAGATCACTCGGTGAAATATATTTCTATCTTACACTGGTAAAAACAAATATCCTCTATATAATGACAAGGAAATATGTTCTCCTCAGTTAAACATGTTAAATATACATTATTTATTTATGCAACAGAAAACATACCACAAAGATTTTGTTCCGGAAATAGATCTGCGTCCGCTTACCCTGTTTATTAACGCCATGTAGACATTCAGTATGATGGCACAATATATAGATTGTATAAACCAAAAGTAGATTTGAAGGTAGTTGTTTTCGACTTTTTAAAAGTTGAATGTTCATTTCAGTATTAACTCAGCACCTTGATGTTGTTGGATTTATAAATTATACTTCTGCTTATTAATAATGAATGTGATATTCAATATTGTTAATGGATGCTCATATTTTTATTTGTTAATTCACTTGAATATATTTTTGTGCTTTTCACCAGAGATGAAACAAGTTATTCAAACAATTGTTTTTAATGTTAAAGTCTTTTTGAATTTTGAAATAACTCAATTTCCTAATAAAGTTTGGTGCATGAGCATTTATTTTGAAATAACTCAACTTCCTAATAAAATTTGGCGCATGAGCATTTTGTGCCTCATTATTAACTAAACACGATAAAAAATTGACACCGGCTAATTCAATTTATCAATTGTGGTCATGGCTCAGCTCACATTAATACCGAATCGAATTTCCAAATACTGTAATGCGAAATATTTATTGAACTCCCCATAATTAACAGTTACAAAATGCCACGGAAAACTAAAAGATTTGTATTTATTATAATGATAATCAATGTGACCTTTTTGTCATCTCATAAAGACTTCTGCTAACTTTTTCATGATTCTGGCGGAAAACATTTAAAATCCATGGCTAATTTAATATTTAATTTATACGTTTGCTGATAACATTTGAATTATAACAATAAATATTGCAATTTATTTGAAACCGTAAAAAAATGAGAAAAACAGTGAACTGTGCATAACATAAATGACCACATTCAGAAGACACAGCCTTTCCACATAGCCAAAAAGCAGAGAGAAAAATAGGAAAATAGAGCGCTTGTTTATAAAATAACCAATTTTAAGCAAAAAGTTTGTTATGCTTTATCCAAACTGGCTCTGCTAGAAATTGTATGCGTAAGGCCTGTATTAAAATTATCATCGGTCTTCGTAACAAAATAGTTCATCGTCAACATCTTCATGTATTGCTAGAGATGGGGATTTTTTATGACGCTGTTATAAAATTGAATATAATTGAAAAATGTTTTACTGCAAACGAAATTACACCATATGAATTTTGTTTTATTACGTTTCTACAGTAACTGTAAGTTAAAGCACACAATCAATTCATATATAACCATGCCTCATCAGCTCATAAAGACGATAATTGTTTAATAATATACAAATTAATTTGCTTTAATATTGTCAGCAATGAATCATATTTGAAAAAAATATTATCTACATACAATGTAACTGTCGTCTGAGCGAGTCTATTTATTCAGAGGAGTAAAGGGTTAAAAAGTCTAACTTTCCTTCAATTTGATCACCGCTTTTCAGATTTGACCCCTTAATGGTAAATTCTGACTCCCCGACAACTATTTCATTTGCAATAATTGAGGTTTTGGGCCAACCAGCTGGGGATGGAACCAATATAATATTTCCAACTAGTTCACATCCGAATCCCACTGCGGTATATTTCGGGTCGATTTCTTCGGACCTGTATAAAGCTACAAGTAATGGACACAGTTGTTTACTCGGATTATTTCGAGAGTTTCCATGAAACGAATCTAATCGATAACAGTCACCGACTCTAAGCGTATCTCCCTTGGTTATGATTTTGTGAAATACATTAGAGCATAATTCCCGGCCTTCATCAACAATTTTAAGTTCTTCCGGATGTTTTCCTTTCACAAACGGTATGCGAAACGAAAAGCCATACGTATATCGTGCAATTCTTTCTGAAACAAACTTCGGATTGTGACCAGACAATACTGCTCCTTTAAGAACGGCAAGATTTGCTTCAGGAGGAACAATTATTTCCAAGTCTGGCAGGTCGCGCTTTATGACTGTTTGTACGAATTTCGAACATGAAAATCCTCCAATCATCAGCAACGTTTTGATTTCTCCAATTTTGTCTTCTTTTCGTATGCTCTTAATTTGATTAACTATTCCCACAGTGGCCTTTTCGAAAAACCTCACAAACAGTTCAGGGAAAATAAAAAGTTTGTCAGATTTTACCTCAAATTTGCCCGCGTTATTTTCCTTGGCACGTCTGATCCTATCTTCAAATGATTGTTTACCAATTTCTTCGGTTACTTTCCTTATTAATGCTGCCGGAATCTTAATCTTTATTTTTACTGAATCATTCGACTTGGGTTCGAATTTACATTTCTTTGTCTCGAAATCATGTTTGAGGTCTAGCATTTTTTCAAAATGATGTTCATTCATGTGCTTAATAACATCTTTTCCAAAAACTTCTTCGAGGAAGGATAAGAACTCATGGTTAACCATTTCTCCGCCATATGCATCCCCATCGGATCTGTAAACTTCTCTTAAATTTCTGTTCTCTAGAATTTCGTGCACCGATATGTCCACAGTTCCGCCTGTAGATAGAAAGGGATTGTACCGATTATTTTAGGACGTATTGTTTTCTTATTTTAATAACCAAAGTATTTTCTTTAAAAATCTATCTTCTGATCCAAATTGAAATCTAAATACGATTAGAATTGTATGAAAAATGAAATGTGCTCATCCAAATCTGTCATAGCATGAAAACAGAACTTTCCAATACAGTGAAAATGTAAAGAGAAAATGCGAATACAGGTTCATAGTACAAAATAGGTCTAAAAGGATACCTCCGACAAGTAAATAAAATGAAAAACAGAGAAGTTTGAACGGTCAGTGGCAAAGAGTAATTTTGTTATGAAGTAAAAATAAAACAATTCTTCTTTTAATTATATATTTCGGCCAGTTTATAGATGGGTGGTTTCAATATCCTAGCCAATACAGCTTCTGATATTGTTCAATCACCCCAAGAATATACTTGCTGCTTTTTAAAATGTTGATTTTGGCGTTGTCTCTGATATGCAGGATTTATATTATCAGAACCCCTGTCAAAATTCTATTCTGTTTAGTTCCGCCTATTGTTTTCTCATTAAGGACATATTTTTTTATCTGGGGATCATGCGCCTCTAAACATGGAATGGTATTAATCTGAAAAAACGCATTGAATATTCCATGTTCACCACCAGATACAGTAATGTGCATTTCTGTTACTGCCCATGAACAGGCTCAATCAAACGAGCCTGCACTATTTTCATATTTGTCGTTTTCGTTGGCTTTCAAAGTTCCCTTTTCATCTATTTAAGTAAACCAATCGTGATTACATTGCAATATTTACCTCCAAGGTCTGCTACAATATATTTTTGTCCAACTGGAAACCTTCCAATATCTTTTGTTCCGTCTTTGTTTGTGTTGGAGGCAAAATGCATCGTATTACAATGCAGTGAGCCTGCCTCGGGTTCTAGAACTAGTCTCACGTGATTGTGGGGTATTCCAGCCTGGTAGAATTCAAAAGTAAGCAAATGGTAAATTGGTAATACTTATTAAGTTTAAAAGTATTACATAAAAGCATCTTTTGTTATATAAAAATCCTCCTAAAATATAAGAAACACACATATGATATTTCAGTCTGTAATTACTGTTGAGTTTATTTTTTCAATTAGCAACATGTGCGATACATATATCTTTAGAATAGTTCCAGATAATTGGCAAATAAAACTAAATACCTGTTCAGCGGCCTCTTTCATAAATTGTTTTGCCGAATCTGACCATATTGCTGGAACCGTCAGCACCCAGAGTATGTCATCCTCGTCCATGCCAACTTTACTTTTCCCCATTTCCTGTTCAAGACTTTTCTTTAAATGTCTGATAACCATTGCAAACACATCAAGGGCTAACATTTCTTTTCCATGAATATCAGCAATTGTTGTATTTCTGTTTAACTGCTGAAAAATTAAAATACTATCATGGTGTTTTTTTGCTTTAATGAATTTTGAAGAAATATTGTCAATTTGTAACGAAAAGATATGAAAAGCAATGTTATTACCAAAATATTAAGACAGGTAAATGTATAAAACGTCACTGGCATACCTTTTAGATAAAAATCACCCTCTATATTGAAGCAGCTTTGAAACTAATTAAATCAACCACTTTATAATCATACCCGGCAACACAATATTTACACATGTACTTGTTCTATCCTAAGCAATTTATTTTTTGCTTATGTCAGCGAACATGGAACCTATGAGGTTGTTTTGCAGATTTATTCCATTCTATGATTAATAGCATTAGTTTAATGGATAAAATAATTAGGTTTTCCTTAACGAGTATACTACTGGGCGAAACTTAACAGAGTGTTGACAGGGGGTATGAGAATTTAAATATCTCGAAGAACGGCAAAAGAAAAATTTAAACAAGCAGTGAGTGAATCATTGGAGTGATAGAACAATATATTCAAGTATAAATTCACTTTTTGTCGGAAATAAATTTTGACAAATGAAAGTATTAATGTAATGAACAACAGAGTCTTTAGATTTTAAAATTACAAAATTGAATCTTACTTAATCGATCGATTAGTAGTCAAGAGACAAACTGACCATACTTTAGTCTTGGTGACGTTAAGAACAAAGCCGTTTTTTTAATTATAGTAACACAATAATATGCACTACATGTTACTTAAACGGACTTACCTTTGTCAAGTACAGTTTCATTTTGAAGCGTTCAAAGAAATAATATTCTTCCGCCACTCCTTCGTCCTTTTTGTCATTATATTGATCCTCCGCATCATAACCGAACGCTACAAATTCTTTCTGAGGGGAAATAAGCACGCAAGTTGGCGCCTTTTCAGTGGGAGATATTACATTTGATCCCGACCATAGCTTTGTGAAGATTTTACTCGGATCATGTTTTAAAGAATATGCATAACCAGTAGATGTTGTCCCGAAATCGATTGCTGCTACTACTAATTGTTTGCCTGATTCTGATGCGTTTTGTTTGCCCTTTGATTTTGGATATGAAGCCATTCTGGATCGTTTCTACTCCAATATTTTTATTACTGACATCTCTGCATTATAGGCTGTAAATAAAAATGTTGTTTTTTTATTTAGTAATTTTGATAAATATTTATGTATACTGCTTGATTACCAACATAAAGATTGGCAAAGGAGAGAATTGTACGGACTTCAATCATAACCAGTTAAATAATTGACATTATCATGATCCTCCTCATCATTATATTTATTATTATTCTTCTTCTTCTTATTATTATTATTATTATTATTATTATTATAACATTTTCAATTAAGTTGTTTTACCTACCAGCTCAATAGCCAATAAGAGAAATGAAAAATGAGGTAAGATACACATTATTGTGTAACAAGATAAAAGAAAAAACGTATCATTTTGATAACAGTACAATATTGTTTAAAACTTAGACAATCATATCAGCAGATAAAAGAATGAAATATAAAATTCATATCTTTTTATTTATTGTTTATATTAAGGATGTTTACGAACTGTGTGACATGGTGGTTTAACATTGTCTTTTTGCGGAGAATGGCTTGCTGTCCTTTATCACGAAAATATGATTCATATTTATCATACCTGGTTCATTGTTTTACAATCTCACTAAAGTCAGATATAACAAACTGTTAGATCTGATGACGGCCCGCAGACACCGTACAGAAGTTATAGCGGTTTTCACCGATTACTATTTTTAGAAATTGTCAACACAGAAAGCATGATTTATAACGTTCGCAAAATGATCTGAAAATGTCATTACAACAATAATGAATGCAATACCAAAAAACACATTTGTATTCAGTGAAATATGTCTTAGGCAGCTGTACACACGTTCCATGGTTTAAAATACTATATTTACTTTCACTTTTGCGATTTTGTCTGATCTGATTGGTTCAAAGGGTTTTTGCTATAAGCACGTTTTAGATACTCGTCGTCAGATCCTGATAGCGTTGCGGTTTTCAAGAGATGATTTTAATCAGAATGATTGTTTCATTAGTGTAGAATAGAGTTAATATGATTTAAATCATCTCCTAAAAACCGCTAAGCATTTTGTTAGATCTGTTATCAAGATAATAACACTTAAATTTGAGACTGGTCTCCTGTCTAAGTTTAATGATTGTATTTTCAGTTTGAATCTCCTACAAGTGTTACTAAAGTCAGGTTTTAATTTGACCGAAATGTGATTGAAATGCGTAGTGCTGATCACGCCCCGGATTAAACTTATAGATGAAGTTCATAAGTATCATACATGTTAAACTATCCTTAATGAATGTGTACAAGTGCACATGACGTTGATCATGTAAAATGCATTCCAAGTTTTCAATTTTTCTTTTGGGTAGATTAACCGAAAAGGCGCTTGTCACTTCAAATCTCTGCAATATTGAAAACAGCGGAAATAACAAATATATAGTCAAACATATCTGTTCCTGGAGTGTAATAAGAAGCGTTATATATTTTTGCTAGGTTGTTTCATATTGGGTTCTTGACACCATATGCGCGAATATACTGCTGGACCAGCAATATGACCAGCAATTGCCTTTCAAAGAACCAAATAATTGTTCTAATACATGTATATTGAAATCTCTTTTCCAGACAAAAGGGAAAGGGTAGACATTGGTTTCCCTATTTCCTATCAAATTTAAGAATAATGTTTAATTATTGTCAACTTAAAAAGCTTAATTGCTCTCAGTAGAAATTCAAGTAATCCGTAAACAAGCCTTAGGGGCGGCAGAAGAATATTTCTTAGAACGATTAGGAGATCGGCTTAACTATAAGCATTTTTTCTGAAATTCAAAACAAATCATATGGTGGACGACATCAAAAGGGGATTGAAACTCAATTCGTCTATACTAAGTTAGAACGTCAATCGCTTTAAGGTATTGGAAACAATAATTCAATATGAATACTGGCGCATTAATAAAAGAAAGCCTGCCTACACAGCAAGTGTGTAGTTAGAGCACACTCAATTTTAAAAATTAAGACGCCACACACAATTAAAAAGAAACCGAGAGGTTACCGCCTTGGGAAGGTCAGTGGATTACCTATGCGATAAAGCAAGTGCTAGGGTGCATCAACATCACTTTTGTCCCATTTAGTTATGCAAATAAACTAACAACAGTATCGTGCTCGCTGGACATTGTTACAGTAACGAATAGGTTAACTTAAGCATTTGTGCAAGACAATGATAAACGTGTTTGTTGTGGCTGGTATGGACATTTTCTTCGCTGCGAAATTGCGGTGGCGCAGTGCTAGACTAATGTGGATAGATGCAGTGCTGAGTCTGGTTTGATTACTGTTTCATAAAATAGTATAATGAAAAATTGCGGCTATTTCTTACCTGTGCATTTAAAGTATTGACATCTGTGAAAAAGGTAGATCAGCATTATTCGAGAATGTTGTGGCACAGCTGGTTGAATGCTCGAATTTAGGCGACACTACGTTGCTGGTTATCTATCTGAGACTATAATATATAATAATCAGTACAGTATTAGGAAAAAAGGTGTATACATGTAATGTAAAATTAAATTTATAGCGATGTGGATTACGCTTTATAAACAGATAACCTTTATTTCACGTCATGATATTTACATAGAGACACGGGTTAATCAGGGAATTTTAACTACCTAGATTATGAACTGAAAGTACAGGTAGTTAATGTACTTAAACATGACAAGCTTAATATTTGTGTATGGAACACTTAAACAAGGATTAGATAATCATCATCTCATTGAGGATACAGAAAATGGGTTGTGTATTCCGCGTGGAACAGCTAAGACAGTGGAAAAATATCCACTTGTCATAGCATCAAAGTACAACATACCGTTCTTGTTATATGCTCCAGGACAGGGATATGTAAGTGATTCGTTCTTGTTAGTTTATTTTGTAAAGATTTAAGACAACCTATATATTAAGGAGTACGCCATGCTGAAATTATATGTAGTTGAATTTTTATTGTCAAATCAACATGATTGCTTGTTTCTTTACATATTTTTGTAATATAAATTTATATTCAAAACACGAACCCAGGTCAATACACTTACACGTACTGTTATCTTAGCTTAATAAACCATACCGAAGATTAAAGTGTCACTTATACGAGCTACCCCAGTAGATAATTATGTACTTCCATTAGGTCGATGTTGTCATCCATCAGTTTCAGTCACTTGACTTGTGACTTTTTTATACGCCCGTTTGAAAAACGGGACGTATTATGGGAACACCTGCGGCGGGCGGGCGGGTTGGCGGGCGGGCGGGCGGGCGGCGTCCACAGGGTTTCCGCTCTCTAAGTCAAAGAGTTTTCATCAGGTCCTGTCTTTATTTATCCCCCCGCCAATTTATCCCCCTGCCAAAGGCGAAGGGGATATTAGAAATGCCCTTCGTCCGTCAGTGTGTCCGTGCGTCTGTCCGTCCGTCAGAAACAATTTTGTCCGAGTCCAAAACTACTCGAGGGATTTTATTCAAACTTCATACACTGACAGAGCACATTGGTAGGTAGTGCAGTGTGCAATAACAATAATTCTACATTGACTATTTTTAGAGTTTTTCCCCTTTATCATATTTACTTGATAAATTTTGTCCGGAGCATAACTCCAAAACTTCTTGAGGGTTACATATGAGAGCTGCTTGATGTGAAATTGATGTTCTACGGAACATTTTTTTGTGTTTTTGTCTTACTAGGGAACCATTATGTCGATTATGTTGACATGATTGTTGAAAAACAGCTCAAGCACTCAATGAGTTGGAAAATCCT
Source organism: Corbicula japonica (assembly GCA_038501625.1). Taxonomy (NCBI): domain Eukaryota; kingdom Metazoa; phylum Mollusca; class Bivalvia; order Venerida; family Cyrenidae; genus Corbicula; species Corbicula japonica. The sequence goes on along the minus strand of JAZAYU010000111.1, from coordinate 624,813 downwards.
GCTCCCAAAAATGTTGTCATTACCACTGAATGTACCACAAATATGACGGGCGTATTTTGTGTCAGTTTGGCACTCCTGTTGTAAGATAAATAACAGTTCTATAAGCGAATGTCTTTTTCAATGTTTGATCTGTTTAAGTAATTGTTTAAACATTCGTACGCGAATCGCAACAACACCGAGTATTAATGTATAAAAAGTATCGATTTTGCTTTTTACAATAAATAAATGATCAGTCAGCAAATATTTAAGACCACACACTTATTTTTTTTGTTCTGTTTTACTTATTATTTTTAAACATGTCACCAAAATCTATTCCAGAATGTAGAAGGAGAACTTTATGAAGTTGACGAAAAGAGATTACATCGTCTAGACGAACTGGAAGGCCATCCACACTTATATGAAAGGAAAGATATCATGTTAACAGCATTTAATGACGAAACGACAAAGGGAGATAACATTACCAAAGCCCAAGCGTACTTTCTCGTCAAGTATCGACCGGAGTTACTGAACTTAGATATGATGTCAAACTACGACGGAACTCAAGAGGGAAAGAAATTCATGTTTCCAAAAGAGAGTTTTTGGTTTGAGATTCATACAGATTATACTGAGTCTGATCCATTTTAAACGAGTTTGAGACGAATACATTGTACTTGACTTTTAATACATTTTTAGTGTTTTTGCAGTATACATGCTAATACATGTAATTGTCATTTTGCAAAATGCGCATAGCAGTGATATCATTATGGAGTCAGACAATCTCTGAATGTGTTGCATTTATTTCATGTATTTTGCATTTGTGCAGCTTTGCATGTTGTTTTTTTTTAAATTAAAATAACTGATATCACGCGTAAGTCGTTATAGTTCTGTAGTTCACGGCAGTGTAGTCATTGCACGACTAGGTGCAAATATATGATCATATTCGTGATATTATTTACTAGCTAGAACAAACAATAATGCTAGTAGTTGCACGACTGTTTTTGTATTTATTGTGTAAAAACTTGTACCTAATGTTGTGCAGTTAGATATAAATAGATGGATAGTTTATGGAACAAATAACTTATATACTAAAGGTAGTTATTGCATGAAATGTCCTTAAACTTTTTCAGATAAGGTTCCTGTTACATCATTGCCAAACTCATACAGTGTCGTTGGTGTTATGAAAGATATGAAAAGCGTAACATTATAAAAAGATCAAGACTCAAGCTTTATATGTTTAATAATATATTAGACAAAACACGACTGAAAGTCAAACTGAGAATCTATAATACAAGGTACACGTATTTGAACTTTATTTTGGTATTGTACTTCTACCATAAAAAATGGAAATTCTATAGTCAGTATACAGGTTATAACGGCATTTAATCCCTTAGAAGAAGACAAAATGTCATTTCCAGCCATGGATCCCAATTTATAATGTAATGGATAAACAAACACAACGTCATTACTTTTCCAATATGCACACGGAACACGTCACAGAAAAGGTGTCTTCGAAGAGCTGACGTCAACCCTTGAAATGACGTCATAAAGATAAGAGAACGGCATTCTTATTAATTACACATTTAGCGGTAAAAGTATCATAATATGAAAATGAAAAGTTTAAATGTGTAAATAAAATCACCAATTCGTTAATATAAAATTATAGATAATTGCAAGTTATCTCCAAGTTATGTAACTACTAAAATGTTAAAAAATATCATCGAATATATCATTTTCCATGACGCATCCCATATCAGCACGCCATAACCTTAACTCACTTTAGAATTAACAAAAATATTCACATATATGTCATGAACACAATAATACTGAATTTCAACAAATGTTTATTTACATTTTATAGTCACAAATAAAACAAATTCCTGGATTTCCGTTTCTATTCATTGTAGATAGTCCGGCTCTTTCAGTTTGAGTAACGACGAAAAGACATTTTGCTTAATACTACTTAACTATTGTTTGGAATCACTAGTTACAAACCATAGTAATGCAAATAAATCATTTGAAGTCACATTTTTAAATAACTTGTATTCAAACAAGTAACGACTACCATGGCTTGGAAATGGAACTTGGCCTTTTGGATTTTTCGTGTGTTGCACGTTATACTGTCGTAAATCCTTCTTTTGTCAATGTAGTTATGACAGTCTTTCATGAACGTGCAAGCTTGTTGTGTTATATGTAAATATTAGTTTATGTTTAGTTGTTTGCATAGAAAAACACAGAAAATGATAAAAAAAAAAAGTTAAATAATGTTTAAAAGATAAATATGTATTTAAAGCAGTGAATGGTACAAAATCATTTTAGAACTACAAGTAAGATTCAAAAGACTAATTATACCGCAGTAAGCGTGATTTTGGCTCTTTGGGTTTAATTCAATAATTACGTCATTTATGAATTCTCCAAAAGGAAACTAGAAAAGATGGAAAACGTTTTTATTTAATTATTTGGCTATTTTTTTTTAAATTTGGAAGAGATGTAAGTTATAAAATTATTCATTGGTTTACGCATTGAAAGAAGTCAGGTTTTGTACGATTCACGAATGATTTTTGATAAATATCATGTAAAAATTTTAGTGTCATTCTAACGCTTGAATGAAAATACCAAGCGTCTCATTCACTTTTATTTATATAAAACTCATTTATTGAAATTATTGTCTTTTAAAGTAAGTAAAAACTATATAACTGAAAAATATATTAATTGGTTAAACTGATGTACTTTATACATTTGAGAAATAATCAATGTTGATTTGTATTGACATTTATGTATATTGATTTCTATTTTTGATCACTTTGTATTTGGAATCCTAAAAGTAACAACATTAAAACATTATATTTGGCAAGGAAACTCTTTGTGTCTTTTTAGGGATAAACCAAAGAAGACCCCATTTTAGGGACAAAACCCATTTGACCAGTGAGAAAGAGCACAACAGAACACTTGTGTGCAGAACTTTTTTTGTCGGGTATATTATTTATAAGGTCGATCAATCGTGCTTGTCTTAGCTTCACAATGGAAAATTGCCAAGTGTACATGCATGCACAAGTATTGATCAGTTAAGAATTTAAAGTCGGGTAAATGATCAGAATATCATAATATCGTTACCCGAGTTGTCATTATTACTTCTATAACAAGAAGCATAAACATTTTTGTTATAAAGGAAAAGAACAATATTTATAAACGAATGGCTACTGCCAATGAACCAGATTCAAGCAGGAGAAGTGACAGAGAAACACCAAATTCTAATGCTCTTATTATTGCTGCAATAGATTTTGGTACCACTTTTACTGGATATGCATATTCATTTAAAGACAAACCGGAAAAAATATACACCAGTAGATGGTCCGGTAAGCACACTTTTGGTAGTCAAACGGAAAAGGCACCAACTTGCGTGCTTTTATCACCGCAGAAGGAATTTGTAGCCTTTGGATATGATGCAGAGGACAAGTACTCGGAACTGATAGATTTAGAAATGGCCAGGGATTACTATTTCTTTGAAAGATTCAAAATGAAGCTGTATCGTACAAGGGTAGGTTGCATCATTTTATATGCGAGACTTAATATTTTAATATTGAGGCTGTATGATCCTTTTTATTACAGTAGCCTTGTTTTAAGACTTGATAAACTTGAATATCTTGATTAAAATAAATAATGTTGTACTAAACTCTTTAAAGTGAACAGCATTTTAGTAGTTATATGATATGATTATCTTATTTTTAATGGCATGTACTGCATATATACTGCAATTAACTATTGTTCGTTAACGTATTTATTCCTATGGTTGGCTATAAATTCTGATTACCCCGAATCATATATATCGTTTGTCAAATAATTAAATAGTAACAGTAATACATTTTATTGGTAATTGAATTTTCTTGTTAAAATAATAAAAAATATACCATATTATTGAAATTTGTCCGACCCTTTCATGTTCATCATATAACCCTGCTGGACCATATATATTTTAATCTGCACCCTATGATCAGATTTCATATGCTCCAGCACGGTTATTCTCTGGTGACAGGCCAGGCTTCCGGAATATCGTGTGTGCACCACCATGAATTTAAAGTGAATTTACATTACTTACGTACAAATTGTTAATGAAAAGTAAGTTTTGCATAAATTGTCAGAATTTAAACCGCCACAGACAGAAACACAAAATAGGATAAAGAAATCTAACTCGTTTAATTACTTTACACGGATATAGTTATTAATAACAAAAGTTGATGCCTCACCGCGAGAGATGCAAATGAGGTCGATTACTATATTCGTACGCATGCGTAGTCTAACGTAAGCAGAACGAAATAATCGCAGTCCCACCAGACTAAAAACAAATAAAACGCCAAGGAAGAATAAGCATTACGGAATACCATACATTTCGACTTCAAACAGCTATTTCTCACCTCTTTACGCTTTGATGCTTCGGTATAAGTTATGAAGTTTGTTATTGAAAATAATTACGCGACAAACTGAATATTAATTAACGTTTATTCGCTCAGAAGTAATGTCGACCCCAATAATTTGAACGTACATTCTAGTGACACCCTATCACTGAGAGCTTTTGTATTTTATATTTGACGGTTAGATATTATTATCTTTCTTTATAAATGCATAAATGGACTGTCACTTTAAACCGCAAAGAGCATTGGTAAAAGTATTGGTTTGTCTGCTGCACGGATCAAAGTTACAGAGGCAATTTAACCTCCGAGTCTATGTTTGTCTCTGACTGTAGGTAGCGAATCAATATACAATTGACTGTACGATATGACGAAGAAGTCTGTATCAAACCGATGCTAAATACGCTAGCCTAGACTGGTCCCCATGATGTCACTAACTACGGGAAACTTATTGCAGTCAGTTAGATTGTATAGGACAACTATAACATGAAATAACAACTGGGCTTTTCAGGCAAACACTCAAATATATGTGTATCGACTTTTATATCATTTTTGATCACACCATGCATGTTTTATTTGAAATAACCACTGCTTAAGTCGCTTTATATACTTAATTCTTAAAATCCATAAGCAATAAAAATATCGAGTAACGCATGAAAGCACGATTGTAGTGTGCAGCGCTCTGTACGATTTGTTGCCGCTTTTGTTCCCAGTGTTTTTGTTCAGTACGTCGAGAAGAAAAAGAAAAAAAAAGATCTTAATATTTTCAAAGGTATTTGCACTGCTTACGTATCAAGCATATGTTTTTGGCAATCATCTTTAACCATTTAAATCAACCAAAGTTAATCTCCTACTTGTTGTATTTCTTTAGGCATGTTTTGTTAAAATGAATTGACACGGGGTTGCTAAACGTTTCAAGTTACCTCATGCTTTATTTATCTCCCCAGTATTTCAGATCGAATGTCGTTTACTCCATTTTTATTGTTATATTTGTGTATTATCTTTATTTATGAAATAATTACTATAATTATAGAAAATGCGTACTAATGTTTTTTGAATTTAAAAAGACTTCGTTTGAAATTCAACATTGCATAGTTCTGTATAGGAATCATATATATTTTCTTATTTACATAATCTCTGTACAAGGTTGAAAACAAGCTTGAGTGGATGACAAAGGAGAATTATCTTCTGAAATTTAAATTTTCGGCTTGGTAAACATTTAAATTCATTTAAATAACGGTAAACCGTTTATCAATTACAGCTGGCGTTAAAAATTGTTGACGTTTAAACAGACGATCCTATTCAGGTTAAGAAAAAGTTTGCCACAGCCACCGTGTCTTTACGAAGGCGCGGCTCCGAAAGTATTGTGCGATTCATATGAGTTTGGTTCTAATTATTGGTTTCAATTTGGAGGCGTCACGAGGAAGACGTTTTTGGGGAGTTATTATTATATGTTACTGTATTTTTTTTAACGTTTCATGCTCTGGCATATAAAAAACGTCAAGAAGAAATTTCAGTGGAAAAGGTGTTGTCGGTGATACGTTTTGATTTTTTAAGTTATTACAATATTTTATAAGAACTTCAATAACTTGTCATTTTCTTATTACTAATGAATGATATATTATACTTTAGACAAAATAATGTATCTTTAAATCAAAATGCGCAATAAACCATCAAGTCTGCTAATTTACGACCATGTCTATTTAAAGATTGACGTCAACTACCCGAAAACGTCTTTCCCATGACATGTTAAAACTTGCTTAGACTTTTGACTTGACTATTTTCTTCTTCAACAGAACCTTAGCTTAGAAACAAAAATTGCTGACGTTCATGGAAAGGAGATGTTAGCATTGGAGGTTTTTGCAATCGTCATCAAGTATATAAGGGATACTCTGGAAAATCTTATTGCTAAACGTTCTGCTGGTTTGCAAGAAGATGAAATACTCTGGGTACTCACGGTTCCAGCAATATGGTCAGATTCTGCAAAGCTTTTCATGAAAATGGCCGCTTTAAAGGTTTGTTATAAGACTTAGAAATTGCCATGAAATCTTGTGCAAAATATTGTCAGCCTAGGAAAGCGTTATGTCGAATGTCCAACTCTCAGTAGGTTTTGTTCTGATGCTGCTGGTTGGCGACCTGCGAGCTAGTTTAGAATGATTGTCACACGGTGATCTAGGGATGTCTACTAACTAAGGTGACAGATGTTTTCTTGATGCACCTAGCACACATGCCAGTAATAAGGAAGTAAATATGGCGTAAAAGATGTATCATAACCTTGATGGGCTTGATTATTAAGAGCGGGGTTTATTGTATGACATGAAGAAGAATTTTTTAAGGGTCGTTTTAACAATGTTATACATTTAAGCTTTAAGCTTTGACATATGTATGATGCTTATTATTTAGCGTTACATGTTTCAGGCTGGCATTTCAAAGGCTTCTATAATGCTTGTTCTTGAGCCAGAAGCCGGTTCTCTCTATAGCACTACAACGCCGCTCTGTAAAATTGCAAAGTCTGATGGAACATTCAAATTTACCGAGTTACCGGAAGGACACAAATACATCATTGCCGATATTGGAGGTATTCACATTCTGAATTTTAGCTTTTTCAACATGAAAATACTGCACAGTGAACAATACGGTAGTATACGAATCCTAATGTTCGGCGACATTTATTAGCCCTTTTGGCAAATCTGACCATTAGACTAATAGACTTTTAGCGTGACCACTTTCAGATTACTTTAATGTAGTGCACATGTTTTTACGAAAACCTATACATATAATTACTTGATACCATATTTTTAGGAGGAACAGCTGATTTATCTGTTCACGAAATACTGGCAGATGGGAATTTAAAAGAGATTTACTGTTCGCATGGCGATGCTTATGGCGGGACTATGGTCGACAAAGAATTTTTTGAATTCATGAACGACGTTTTCGGAGAAAGAGTCATGAAGTACATGACTGAACACAATTTTGATAAGATTTTAGAGTTGCGAGCCAATTTTGAGGCATTGAAGATAAAATTCAAATCAGGCGCTGCAAGTCCAATAGGACTCACAATCCCAACAGCAGCGCTGAATGAAGTAGTCCAAATTCTGGACGAGGAATCCATCGAAATAAAAGCACGGAAGGCTCGAGAAAAATATGGTGATCATTTTCAAATCAAACGCGATAAGTTATTTATGCCATCGCAAATTCTGGAAGATGTCTTTAAGAAACCTTGCCAAGGAATTGTTGATTTGATCAAAGAAACGCGGGAAGAAGATGAAGTCCGTGATATCAGTACCTTATTATTGGTTGGTGGGTTCTCAGAATCAGAATACCTTAAAGAAATGATTAGCAATTCAGTTCCGGGGTTTAGAATTATTGAAGTTCCCGAGGCATCCCTTGCTGTACTTCGAGGAGCAGTGCTCTTTGGACATAACCCGAAAAAAATAACTCAGAGAATTGCCAGTTTTTCATACGGATTTTGTGTGTTACGCAAGTTTGTTCCGGGAAAAGACCCAGAGGATGTTAAAATAGATATTAATGGGCAATCTTTTTGCAGAGAGTTTGACAAGGTAATAACAAAAGGTAAACCCCTCATAGATGGCCTTGTAGTGCTTGGAAAACCCTCTGTTGAAACACCGTTTGGAAGGAATGGTCCAATATTTATTGATGTGTATCGATCTGTCAATAAAGATCCGAAGTATATAGCCCGGGGATACGGATGTGAATTGAATAGCATGCTTACGATGTTACCACCACCAACGGGTTGGGCTGAACCATCGTTTCTCTTGAAAGGGCTTGGAGCTTTTGGGGCCGAGCTTTTCGCAATTGGGTTTGATTTTGCGACCAAAAAAAGTGTAAGTGCAACATTTAGTTTAGTGTCTCATCAATCGTCCGAAGCGTCACACTGGTCCGATTTGGACTAAGAGATCTACTCTTAATAGGACAATACTGATGGCATTCATTTAAATAGCATAAAACACTTCAGCGATAAGACATATTGATTTTTATATATGTTTTATCACCTGAACTGCTGTCATATGTTCGCTGATTTGAACACCATTAGATTCATCTTTGGTTGCACGACGGTGGCAGGGGTTTAAGAGTTTATAAAGGTTTATGGGGAAATCTTTTCTTAAAAGAACCTATAGAAGCTCGATTCGTTTCTTTTATCCCTGTCATCGTGTTCTTGCTGATATTACTCCAGGAGCTCTGGTCTCGGTAAGATCATTGAGTACCTACCCTTTGGCTTTGCAATGCTATTAGCTTCTTATGTTTTATATGTTTGTGTGCTTTTGCATGCAACATTGTTGAGCCGATGGGTGGGTTGGAGTTATTTCACCAAGACAACTTGTACTTGTTTTGTGATACGAGAACCTTTTGGGGCAAGTGTGAGGTTGGTGCACCCTAGAACCTGGTTTAAACCCCCAGTGGCAATTTGTTTTTCCATTGACCGTTCCAAGGCGGTATCCCCAAAGGTTCTCTTCTTCGTTTATTGTTTGTGGCGTCCTATTTGAATGGACATACATATACAAAATATGCTCTCTCTCTTCCTCTCTTCTCTTTCGCTGCGTGGGGAGGCTGTGTTTTTTGAGTGTGGCGATTCCTGATATGCATATTTCACTTTTTTTTTGAAGACAGTTATCCCATGGGACATTAGAAAGGGGGTATACGCTTTCATTTTTGAGCTCTTTCTAAATTTTAAAAACTAATTTTCGGATATTGTGGCATATGCAGTGCAAATGAGTGTTTGATTGTCTTAGTATGCAAATTAGTTGTTAAAATACATTTATTTAAATTTTAAAATGATAAAAGTGATTTTATCGATTTTAAATCGTTACTATTTGTAAAAAAAATTGTCTACACAACAATTTGTGTTTATCTCTGTCCACTATTGTTTTTTATTTTTGGCATGACGCAGGCTGTCAAGCGGTCATACTTTTTCCTACTTTTTCCTAGTTTTTCCTACTTTTTAGTCTTGTTCCTACTTTTTCCTACTATTTTACAAAAACCTCCTACTATTCCTACTTTTTTGTCAGATGGACAAAAGAAAAAATCTATTTCTTTTAAAAGGAGATTTTAAAAATATTTTTTTTTTGTGTTCAGAAAGTACCCGGTAATGTACTTGTAAATTTCATACCTGTATTCATATTGATAAGTGTGAAGTTCTATGAATTTCTTCTGTCTACATAACTACCGCTATTGGTCTAACAGGCCTGACAATGTCATTTGTCTAAGTCAAAAATAGAAATAAAGGGGTTATAAAACTCATGTGGGTAAAATAGATAACAGTTAATTTCATTAATGCCAAGTGAGTGTTGAACACTGTTAAACGCAAGTTTTTAAAACTGATAATTTAACCGTTTAAATTGCAAAAAAGTATTTTTTTAACAGGAAATCACCTTTAAACACCTCAGAAATACTCATAACTTTATACATCGTAGAAAAGGTCTGACCGTCATTCTCATGTGATAGAAAGTGGCCAAAATGTTAAGAGTATTTAGAGGAATGTTTGAGCCATCTAGCAAGCCTCCTAGCGTAACCTTTAAAACCTTTAAGACCTGTAATTTCAGAGCAAACTTAAAAGCTTTTAAATCTTCTCAGGGCTTTTTTTTCTTCTTTAGTAAACAGTCTTCCCCTCAGAAAATTTCTTAAAAATCTTGCAGTTTTCTGCAAAAAGTAACTTTACATAAGATATTTTATTTCCCTTACAGAAGAAATAATGTTATTTTCCCCCAAAATATTGGGCATGGGTCCCATCCCTTGGCATTGAAAAACACCTGGTTCTGAAAAACCTATAAAAAGGCCAAAAAGCCTGTAGTTTTCACTCAAAATCTATAGACTCCCAGCCTTGTCACTGTAATGGTTGTACTACTGTATTTCTCCCCCTCCCTTCTTTTTGAGTTTTTTTCAGAATGCTGTTGTGTTCACCAACAAGATACATTTAGATGTTGGCAGTAGTGTTTTCAAGACCATGGGTTTTCCATGTATTCAGCATTTATAATGTAACTCAGCATTTTTCAAAATGACCAATTATTTCTTGCAACTGAGCACTGCTTGCGTCATGAATGTCTGAATTTTTTCAATGAGAATTCTAACAAATGCTGAGTTGTAAAATTTATTTTTTTTAAATCAGGTCTGGTGATATGTTTACACTATTGCAACTGTGGGCAAAAGCATTTATAGCAAAGTTTAGATATAAAACATGCCTATTACAGATATATGTGGTTTTAGAGTAGGTTTCCATGTCAATTAACTTTTTTCCCCAAAATTAAAAAGGGTATGGGCCCCTTCCCCTACACTTGTATACTGATACAAATGTATATGTTATGCTTTTTCAATGAGAATTCTAACAAATGTATCCTTTATTAATTAGTTATTTTGAAATATTTACAGTAAAAGGCCTTTTTAGACTTGAGCCTTTATAAAACCCCTTTTTTATGCCCCCATGAAGTGTGAGGCATATAGAGTTGCACTCATAATGCCCCCTCGGTGAGGGTCATAGAGAGTTGCACTTGTCCCTCTCTCATCAACTTCTCATTAACCAATAGGCAGAATTCTTTCAAACTTGCAAAGATTGATCGAGCAGGATGTGAAGATGATCGTAAAGAAAATGCGACTAGTTTAACCACAGTTATGGCCCTTTGTTTTACAAGTGTTCTTATAGCATTTGGGGCATCCGTGTCCCCAGGACACAGTCTAGTTTTTTCAGGCCTGCTAAGAGCTATGATCAAGGTATAACTTGAAACACTGAAAGTCGATATTTTTTCTGCAATAAAACTGCATTTTCATTACTTTTTGAACATCTCTCATAATAGCAGGAAGACTAAACCCATGGTATTGCTGTAAGTGCTGTTTTTATTCATCAAGATGAAACCCCATTGACCCATACTGACTCCACATAGACATCTCTTTAAGTTAGCAGTGGCAGTCTGGCTTATGTGTTGGGGCCTCAGCTGGATGACCATGATACATATAATTTGTAACAGAAAGAGTGAAATCCCAACTCTGAAAAACTGTTTATGTATTCCTACTTTTGAGGAAAAAGTTCCTACTTTTTCCTACTTTTCTCCTACTTTTTTGTCAAAAGGGTTCCTACTTTTTTCCTACTTTTTGAAGAAAGATCACTTGACAGCCTGCATGACGTGATTGTTTGATTTGTTGACGTCATCTAATCGCATTTATAAGGTTTGAGCAAGAGGTAGCCACGATGGGATTGTTTTAACATTGTCAAATAAAATAGAATAGTTGTAATTTATATTCATTTCCGGGACATCTTTTTTTTATTCCCGCGTATAAACTGTATATTTTTATGTGTATAATTATGTTGATATAGTTGTGTTGTTTGTGTTTCTAAAATTGGATGTTCTTTGGCTATCTTGTAATTAATTATATGTTTTTGAGTAACCTTTAGTGCACCCCTTCTCACAATGTTTTCCAGATAGTAAATTGTAAGTAAATATAAGTAAACATGGTATAGACGGGGTTGCACTTCATGAAAATTTCACTCAATTTGCGCTAGTTGATGCAAGTACTAAGATTTTTTATTAATTTTTGTAATATTTCAGCAGACTTTATAAAACATACATATTTTAACTTAAAGTTTAAGAAATTGTTTTTTCTTTAATTACTTTTCCCTACACAGGCATACCTTAATCAAGTAGGTCTAAGAAACTTTACTGTTATTTTCTTAAGTAGTAAGCAAACATGATTGTTTTTCTGAATACTCGCAACATTTTATAATAACGCCAACGCTTGTTAATTTGCATTGAATCACTTGCTTATTTCTATGAACATTGTTTTTGCATCCTTTATTTGTTAAGGCTTTCATAAATAAAAACACTGAACAGTCAGAATTACTTTTTGTCTATTAGTTAGAGTAACATTTCTCGTATCTGAGTAATATAGGGTCATGTTTTGATCGTTCGTCCGTCTCGTGGTTATTATCTACCGGTACTTACCACAGTCTCTGTGTACTACGGCATTGGAACTCCAGTAATACTCAAGCTTTGCTCATCCCTCAGCCCCTTCGTGAAAAATGTGTTATACAACGTATATTTTCAGTCCGTCCGTCCCTCTGTCCCCTTGTGAAGAGCTGTCGTACTTCGTCTATTTTGCAGTCGTCGGCACGCAGCAGTAGTATATAAATAATCTCTGCAGAAGGTTGCCTTGTTGATACCCTCCTGTACATGTAGTTTTCTTTTTAAATCGAAACAATGACCGAGATGTTAAACGTGGAAAATTATAATACATGTAGCTGCAGACTAGGAATAAAGGATTGCACGTCATGTATGTACATGTACTATCTGTATGATTTCTGATGGACATTCTGTTTCCTGCGATCAAACCAGAATTGGCTCAGCACATCATCCGAAACTGTATTATATAAATAGTCTATGTATTATGGCAGCCAAATCGTATCCGGTCTAATTCAGTAAGTATTGACATTACTGTAAACTAGTCGCCGATTTCAACGTGACTTTCGCAACCATTATGGGGGATGAGTTTCCGCAGTTGGTTGCGTGCTCAAATAATTTTATATGCGGTTGTATGTTGTGCTCATGCGGTGCCCGGTTCGATTCCCGGTCTGTCATATACCAGTAGCAAACAAAGTAACAGTATTAGGAAAATAAAACTGTGAACAAATGTGATATCCATACAATTTAATTTACAACCGTGGTGGATTGCGCTTAATAAACAGATAACCTTTATTTCAAGTCATGATATTTACATAGAGACGCGGGTTAATCGGGAAATTTTAACAACCTCGATTATGAACTGAAAGTACAGGTAGTTTAAGTATTTAAAAATGACAAGCTTAATATTTGTGTACGGAACACTGAAAAAAGGATTAGAAAATCATCATCTCATTGAGGATACTGAAAATGGTTTGTGTATACCGCGTGGAACAGCTAAGACAGTTGAAAAATATCCACTCATCATCGCATCAAAATATAACATACCGTTTTTGTTATATGCTCCAGGACATGGATTTGTAAGTGCTAGTTTATCTTGTAATGATTTAAGACTAAACCAGCAATGTACGCCTTGCCGAAATTATATGTAGTTGGAGTTTGTTTACAAATTTAACACAATCGGTAGTTTCGGTTACATTTCTTTTGCAATATAGATTCCTATTCAAGAAATCACGCACCAAGGTCAATATGATAATGTTATCTAAACGACATAAACCAAGAGTCCCTTACACGAGATAGATATATAGTTTTCATTAAGTTGATGCTGTCAAGAGTTTCAGTCACGCGATTTTGGAACAAAAAATAGCAGTTTAGCAGTTTTATATATGTCACCGTCTCTTACAAATCTGCTTAAATATACATGTCATGTATATGTCGTACGCGAAAACGCAACAACAACGAGTTTGATTGTATTCTAAATATCGTTTGCTGTTAACATAATATTGAAATAAATGTTCAAAGTCTGCAAATATTTAAGACCACACAATTATATATTTTTGTTCTTGTTTTCTCATTATTTTCATACATGGCATCAAACTCTATTCCAGAATGTAGATGGAGAACTTTATGAAGTTGACGAAAAGAGATTACATCGTCTAGATGAACTGGAAGGCCATCCCCACTTATATGAAAGGAAAAATATCATGTTAACAACATTTTATGACGAAACGACAAAGGGAGATAATATTACCAAAGCCCAAGCGTACTTTCTCGTCAAGTATCGACCGGAGTTACTGAACTTAGATATGATGTCAAACTACGACGGAACTCAAGAGGGAAAGAAATACATGTTTCCAAAAGAGAGTTTTTGGTTTGAGGTTCATACAGATTATACTGAGTCTGATCCATTTTAAACGAGTTTGAGACGAATACATTGTACTTGACTTTTAATACATTTTTATTGTTTTTACAATATAATGCTAATACATGTAATTGTCATTTTGCAAAATGCGCATAGCAGTGATATCATTATGGAGTCAGACAATCTCTGAATGTGTTGCATTTATTTCATGTATTTTGCATTTCTGCAGCTTTTCATGCTTTTTTTAATTAAAATAACTGATATCACGCGTTAGTCGTTATAGTTCTGTAGTTCACGGCAGTGTAGTCATTGCATGACTAGGTGCAAATATGGTTATTTTCGTGATATTATTTACCAGTTGGAACAAACAATAATGCTAGAAGTTGCACGACTGTTTTTGTATTTATAGTGTTAAATACGTGTACCTAATGTTGCGCAGTTAGATATAAATTGATGGATAGTTTATGGAACAAATAACTTGTATACTAAAGGTACTTATTGCGTGACATGTCCTTAAACTTTTCAGGTAAGGTTCCTGTTACATCATAGCCAAACTCATAGGGTGTCGTTGGTGTTATGAAAGATATGAAAAGCGTAACATTATAAAAAAGATCAAGACTCAAGCTTTATACGTTTAATAATATATTAGACAAAACACGACTGAAAGTCAAACTGAGAATCTATAATACAAGGTACACGTATTTGAACTTTATTTTGGTATTGTACTTCTACCATACAAATGGAAATTCCATAGTCAGTATACAGGTTATAACGGCATTTAATCCCTTAGAAGAAGACAAAATGTCATTTCCAGCCATGGATCCCAATTTATAATGTAATGGATAAACAAACACACCGTCATTACTTTTCCAATATGCACACGGAACACGTCACAGAAAAGGTGTCTTCGAAGAGCTGACGTCAACCCTAGAAATGACGTCATAAAGTTAAGAGAACGGCATTCTTATTAATTACACATTTAGCGGTAAAAGTATCATAATATGAAAATAAAAAGTTTAAATGTGTAAATAAAATCACCAATTCGTTAATATAAAATTATAGATAATTGCAAGTTATCTCCAAGTTATGTAACTACTAAAATGTTAAAAAAATATCATCGAATATATCATTTTCCGTGACGCATCCCATATCAGCACGCCATAACCTTAACTCACTTAAGAATTAACAAAAATATTCACATGTTTGTCATGAACACAATAATACTGAATTTCAACAAATGTTTATTTACATTTTGTAGTCACAAATAAAACAAATTCCTGGATTTCCGTTTCTATTCATTGTAGATAGTCCGGCTCTTTCAGTTTGAGTAACGACGAAAAGACATTTTGCTTAATACTACTTAACGATTGTTTGGAATCACTAGTTACTAACCATAGTAATGCAAATAAATCATTTGAAGTCACATTTTTAAATAACTTATATTCAAATAAGTAACGACTACCATGGCTTGGAAAAACTTCAGGAAACAGAAAAATCAAACCTTTAAAGGTACAAAAGTTGATAACTTGGTCTTTTGGATTTTTCGTGTGTTGCACGTTATACTGTCGTAAATCCTTCTTTTGTCAATGTAGTTATGACAGTCTTTCATGAACGTGCAAGCTTGGAACTTTTCTATCGATCTAATACATATCAAAAGATAGCTATACTATGAAGAGACTTAACTGTGCTTGTAAAAATGTAATGTAAAAGTCAAATAGTCAATGCATATAAAGCTCTCAAAAACATCAGTTAAACGTCTTTTTATTTGATTATTGGCATAAACGCGATTTCACCGATAAATATTCAATACAGTGCATTGAGCGAAGTTTATTAGATAATAAATAAAAATGAAAATAAAACAGACTAGAATATACCTTGTATGGAGAAGTAAGTACATGTAAAATGTGACTAGAAAACAATCCGAAATATCATACACACCGAAAAATGTTGATGTATGAACATATGATCAGAGCGTAAGAAAAAGAGCAACAAGATCGGTTGTTGAATCTGGAAACCCCTTCTAACAGGCCCGACTGAGGTAGCCGGTCCGCTTTCCTGGTGACTAGAATTCGTACCCAGTCTCGCTGGTAGGTACAAACAACGTATTTAACTATCCTGTGATTCTATGATTCTTAAAGTAACCATTATTTCCCCTGGTCAGACCTTTGTGATTTGTACGTGCAAGCCTGATAAATGGTTACGTACTGTCCGTTAACATTGATTTACAGCTGAAGTAATTTGCGACATAAAAGTTTCTAAAATATTTAAAAACCATGTAATTTTTTACAATTCCTCTTAAATATATTTTTTTTGTTGTACGCTGAAAAGAAATTAGCTAGTTTATGTAATCATACAAATTTTGATGACTAGATATGAAAGTAATACTCAAACATAACGTTTTTAACTTTAAACATATAAAATAAAAATATAATATATCACGCAGTCATTTTTTTGTGATTATGTAGAAAGGTTATATTTATTTTTTCCTTTTAATCAAATAAATACTTTAACCTACCATCGTTTTGCTATTTATTGTTCTTTTTTGATAAAAAGACACTTACAGTGTCAATGAAATGATTCATTTTAAAGACTCATCCTTTCTTCATCTAACAGTTACTATTTGGGGCCCGTCACGGGAAAAGGTACCTTCGGACAGTTGACGTCACTTCTGGAAACGACGTCATAAAGCTGAGCAGACGACAATACCTATTACGCATTTTGCGGTAAAAATAACATGATGTTTTTCTCCATTCTCCATTTAGATATGAGAAGTTAACAGCTAATTGTAAGTCCTTTCCAAATATAGTTACAACTAAAATGAAATCGATGACACTTTTTCCCGAGCCTGTCCCATTGATTTAACATGTGTAAAAATGATTATATAATGTCACGAAACGTGATAAACAAACAACGTAACATACTTAATAAAGCAATACATTATGCATCAGTGTTCCGACATATCTCCTGCAATGCCAAGTGTAATTCCGAAATAATGCTGCCTTAAACCGAGTCTCGCTACTCGAATTGTGTTTGGACAGAATAACGTGTGCTGCCATTTCAGTAAGGCATTAGAAAATTGCTGCATTTAAAGGCAAATGTTAAGCAAATTATGTGTACTGTTTTTGGAGAGTTCATAACATCAGATTTAATATAAAATATTAGTTTTTTTGTATAAATAATGTAAAACATGACAAGACAAGTACGAGATGTTGTCGCCTAAGGTGTTGAACAATGTCCAACATAAAGATTCTGAGATCTCACACATTCAGGTCTTTTAAACATCTTAAGTTAATATTAATAAAAGTTAAACCTTATTGTAAAAGTGTTCAAATAATTACTTTCTTGTGAGTATAATTTTCATATATTTTTTTGTATTTAATTCATAACATAAAGCTTTTCTTCTGTTTCCATGAACGATTTTGTAAAACGGATTCCGTAAACGGATTTCTAAACAATGAAATACAATGTTATTAATATAAATAATATATATGCAATATAACTGACATTGAAATCTCCCAAAACATAGCAATCCTCATTTCTTAAAGTCCAACATGTTATAATGCTAACTGTGACTAAAGTAAATAAGACATTATTGCACTGCAGAAATACAAAGCAAATATCGACTCTATATGGGGCGCGTCACGGGAAAAGGTACCTTCGGACAGTTGACGTCAATCCTTGAAATGACGTCATAAAGTTGAGCAGACGACATTTATTATTTGCATTTCGCGGTAAAAATACCATTTCATTAACAAAATGTGTAACAAAATCACCTTTACTTATCAAAACATAATAGGTAGTTGCAAGTTCTTTCTCAATATAAAAACAACTAAAATGTCACAAAATATGGCCGAAGGTACCTTTTCCCGTGGCGTGCCCCATATAAGGTTATATACAAAAATATCGACCTTAACAACTGTTAAATACACATCACATATTTCGTTATCATATAAAAACAATCTATAAGAGTATCAAATTCGCAATTCAGTGGAAACCACATTATTTATTAATGTATGGTTTAAATTCGCCATTCAATGGAAACCACATTTTAAATTAATGTAAGGTTGAAATTTGCCATTCAATGGAAACCACATAAATTAATGCATGGTTTACAATGTAATACATTTCGCGTAAGAAAGCAACATTAACAACACCTTCAGCAAACTGACCAATAATAATGCAGTATTTACATGTAAAAGATATGTAAAATCAATGATTTCGTTTAATAAAAACAAATTACAAAATGCTGTTCATTTCTTAACATGTTCATGGAAGCATATTCCTCAATTTGTAATACTAAAGGTTTTTATTTCATCTTTTTTTAACTTCTTTAATCATGAATCTCGCGTTGCATCCATGTTTAGGTTACTATTTCTCCACGATATATTTTTTTCTTTGTATAGAGAAATATACATGTTCTATAATTTAGCAGCCAGTAAATTTTGTTGAATTTTGAGCATGCCAAATCGACGAAAGTTTGTCTGTTTCCATCAGCCTAGTAATACATAAAAATCGAAATAAATTTTAACATACCGAGTAATAATATAGGAATAAACTGGTGTGGTTGAAACAAGCCTGTTTACCGGCAATTTCAAAAGCTATCTCAAACTAATCTTCAAATGACTGAAAACAGTCTTTAAGGTGACGATTTGATTATGGTTTCAATCCGTTCAAACAATGAACCACTGACAAATAAATATTATATGAAATATGAATATCCAGATCCACTTAACAAAGAATATTATATACTTTTTAGAAATGACTATTATCATGTCTTTAACTCGTTTAATGGATTGAATGATTAGTATGGCTTCCGCAAAAAGCAGTCATAATTTTTTATAAACTGAGCCTAAAATTTTAAACTGAAATTGGAGACCACTCTCAAATCTAAAGCATCTGATTGGCTGAAATAGAGGCAAGCCAATTGTATCCTTGAAATTTGAGACCGGTCTCCATTCTCAGTTTTTTAAATCTTGGGCCTTGAAACTAGATCCGCCCGTCAGAATCTGAATATGTATATATCAGACTATGGTGAAGTTTTCTGTATAATCGTTCTCTTCATCATCTTCTAGAACCAGAGAATCCCCGGTTCTCCTAGCAGCTACTGGTCTATAATATCTGTAAAAGACAAGATATAAAATGTGATTTAGGCATTAGATTAAAGGAATACACTTGAGCCACATTCAGAAAACTTTCTCTGCACAGTCAACAAAGTAGAGAGAAAACATAGTTATAGTTACTGTAAGGTTTATAATGTGAATTTAGCCACATTCAGAAAATTCTCTCAACACAGTCAAAAAGTAGAGAGAAAACACAGTAAAATTTATAATATCATCTATTCCTACATGTAACAGAAACCATTCAAAAATAACCAACAGACAACCCGAGAGGTTACAGCTTGGAATGGTCAGTGTAAAAGCATTTTGCCACTTTGGTTTAAACCATGTTCTGGAGTGCACCAACTTTTCAAACTTGCTTCCTCAGGATCTCATAAAATCCGTTCGCGAGAAACAAACCTTCGGTTTTAAGAGGGTTACTCAGTTAAAAAGAAATACCTACTCGGTTTCCCATGTTCATTTAAACTCGGTTTCCCATGTACATTTAAAATTTTTAACAACATATCTTTGTCTGCCTATTCCCCATAAATGACAGATACATGTAGTATGGTTATACTGTATGTGTTTTGCAGACTTTTACTTTTGGACTTAACCAGGGTCTATTTAATTAGTAGGGTTACCGCACTCGCCGATTGGTGAAAATATGATGTCGTCGTAGATCACGTGATCGGATCAACTTCCGTCGCCATTTGCAAATAGAGAAAAACACGACTGAAAATACGTGTAATCAATTCGTTAAATTATATCTCTTAAGATAATAATCGGGTTAAATTGATTAAATAGACCCTGACTTAACTTAGCATTTTCTGGTTTTTATGTGTTGTGTTCTCTTTTCCAACTAATGCATTAATTTAGCTTATACATGCACCAAACATCCAACAGTGTGCGATTTTTGCAGATCTAACTATTAAATACATCATTGCATAACTTTGTCGTGTATTAAATTTTTTTTTCAACGATATTTTAGATTTCTTTCATAGTTGTTTTATTTAATATGGCTTCCTTTTCACTTATGTTAGTTCTGTTTCCCTGTTCGGAAAAATCTAAATACAAATTAGGACCTTTATGATTAGGGTACCTAAAGCTTGAACACTCTAACCTGTTTAAAAGACTGACAGACTCTTCATCTTCCGGCGAATCCTCTTTGCCATTCAGAACCTGAAATGAAACCGAAAGTTGACTTAAAACAACTTTGTTTATATTTTAAATATAGAATATTGCGTCAACTAAAGAAATTCTTTTTTTCATCGTTAGAAAATATGATTGAATGACAAGACATTATCATTAAAGAACAAGTTCTTAACTTAAAACCAGCACTTTCAAAACTCAAATGAAGATTGGAAGGTAAGCTTGTTGAAATTTGTTGTCTGAATACCGTGCAATCTGTAAAGACATTACATACTCGAGAAAGCACTAATTTTTTGCATAATTAATCTAGGATCAACTCAGATAATTTGAAATTTTATTATTGTTTTGGAAATTCAAATAATCGGAAAGAATATGTACATCACTAAGGGCTATTAAATAACAAAATTGACAAACAAACAGTAACTTAACTAAAAAACAAATAATTTACATTTCAATACAAAGACCTACTAAACATTTTTGACTGTTTTGTCCTTTTAACGGAATTTATAGAATTTTCGAAAACGAACATGACATCTAAGTTGTCATCTAAAACCTCTATTTTCATAAAAGCATTCATTTATTTTCTTCATTTAAATTCCACCTACAATATAAGTATAGTTTGTTCTTTAAAGGACAGTTATTTAATTGAGCATTGCCACTGCGCAGCAACCGAAGATTTGCAAATGAAACACTCTTTTCCACTTATGACGAAATCAACATGTTTATATCCCATATCAACGGTGTATACCTATTTCACTTAACGATTTTATTCAAACCCTCATTGATTGAGGTCTGAAGTCATATAGAGAAACATAACGACTTAACATTGCAAGTTTAAGCTGCCACTTTATAGTAACTTACCTGTGCAGAAACAAGAGGTTTACAGTCGGACGTTCCTGGAGTCTGTAGGGTGGCATCATGACGAGATCGAGTATGAGGGGTCCGTCGACCACCTGGTAAATATACTAGCAAATACATATCCTGATTAGGTTGATGAAATGAATGATTTGCAACATACTCTGATAAATATACTAGCAAATACATATATTGATAAAGTTAATAAAATGAATGAGTGCACCATACTCTGATAAATATACTACATATCCTGATTAGGTTGATGAAATGAATGAGTTCACCATACTCTGGTGCTGGAGTGTAAAGAACATAATATTGTAATAGACTAGCAAACACATATCCTGATAAGGTTGACGAAATGAATGAGTGCACCACACTATGATGCTGCAGGGGAAAGAACATAGTAGTGTAATAAAGTAGCACATACATACAAGGTACTAAATGAAATGAATGAGTGCACGATACTCTGATAATTATAATAGCAAATACATGTCTTAA
This sequence comes from Corbicula japonica, assembly GCA_038501625.1. Taxonomy (NCBI): domain Eukaryota; kingdom Metazoa; phylum Mollusca; class Bivalvia; order Venerida; family Cyrenidae; genus Corbicula; species Corbicula japonica. The sequence continues at coordinate 603,068 of JAZAYU010000111.1, read as the reverse complement.
TAAGGTTACTGAAATGAATGAATGCACGATACTCTGGTAAATACACTTAGTCTAGCAAACACATAATAAAATTAAATGAATTAGTGTACCATACTCTGATAAATATACTAGCAAATACATATCTTCATTAGGTTAATGAAATGAATTATTTTACTCTGATAAATATCCTAGCAAATACTTATCTTGATTAGGTTAATGAAATAAATGAGTGCACTAACTCTGATAAATATACTTGATTAGGTAGATGGAATGAATGAGTGCACCATACTCTGATAAATATACTAGCATTTAAAAAAACTTGCATAGGTTCATGAAATGAATGATTGAAGCATACTTTGATGCTATAGTGAAATATATATATATTAATGTAATATGATGTTGACATAGATATGTGTTTACAAAACTTACATTATCTATTATTTATTTAACTTGCATGCAAATATAAAAAAAAAAACAAATAAATATGGAACAAATGAATTTATTAAAATGAGTCTGAGACATCTGTATTTTCTGAAGACGTATATTAATTGTTTTCATTTATTTTTTTATTTTTGTGAGATATTTTAGCTTGTAAAACTATAATATTTCAAGTACCTGTGCGCGATAAATGTCTTCAAACATAAAGGGATTCATTAGAATAACACCAAAACTGAAGCGTTCTAAAAGACAGATTTTGTAAACTATCAGCTTGAAGAACCAGCATGTTTTCACATTGTTAAGACATAAAAACAAAAGAAATGTACCTCTTCTCCATACAGAAGCCCCTCTGTCTTCCCTGGTGCACATTAACTTTTCCTCGAAAGATTGTGGTTTCCTCGCTCTACTTGGCGATTCTTCTCCACTGAACATGTAGGTCACTTCTTCGATACACCGAGGCCTCGTATTGTTTCTGTCATAATAAAGTCATTGAACCAATTCATTGATTCAAAGTTTTGCCTTACATAACTGCTCTCTTATATGCGATGTCTCTCTTATCTTGCTTATTGAAATAACTGGATTTAAAATGTCAAATACTGTCAACTTGTATACCTTCCCAGTTGGCCTTTGTAAATGGTTGTTAAAATGTTAATACATTTATAGTTTAGTTTGGCAAGAAATTAATGTGATATTGTATTTTTTAAACAATAACGCGAAGATATCTTGCACTTTTTAACAAACACAACTCTTTTAATTATGACACTTACTTTTCAATTCCTATAAAATATACTTCGGTCGCTAATTGTACAAGTTCAATAACAACAACAACAAACAACATACACATATATAATTTATTTAGGCATTTGTGTATTGTAGAAGATCTTAGCCATAGTTTTTAAAAATAAAAAAAGTATTTAATACATTTTACCAATATTTAATCTCTTTATCTCGTTTGTGAATGCTGCTATGCGTTAACATTTTCACTTTTACTATCCTTAAATAGCAACTTTAAAAAGCATACAACAAATCAGAACATATATTACATCTAATTAAGGATGACATGAAACTGAATGAATGATAAGAATTATATTACCAGAATCTTTGTTGGACTGAAGTGAAGAGTTAACTATGTTTACCTGTTTACTGTTGTTCCTCTGTAATGACTTTCCTTATTCTTCTGAATAGAACAGGCTTTGTTGGGTCGCCTTGGCGGAGACCTTGGTTCATAATTGTTGGCTGGTTTCGCTTCAGTTGTGTGTGGGTCTTTATACTGGCACTCATCCGGAGCTATATATTAGTAATTGAACAAAAATAATTTGTAAAGAAATTTATGTTACTTGTTTTAAATATATTTTTTTTTAAACAGAACAAATAACATTTTATTTCAACTCTAAATCCGATACATTACGGACAAAGGTATCTCTCAATTGATTTCGCATAAACAAGTCTTCATTTTTTCACAATAAAATAAGACAATAATTATGATAAGTGTTTGTAAATTATTTCATTGACGTCGCCATTTTACCAAATTCTTAACTATTAAAACAAATAACCATTAGCAAAACACTTATGTTTGTGGATGTTGAAGTAGATATGTAAATCTAGGAATCTATAATATATAGTGCCTTTAGAATATAAATGTGCCTTTCTTTAAAGTAAAATTCAAAGCTTAAAACAGTATAAAAAATAACTTTACAAATGCAGTATCATATATTTTACATATATTGATATATTATTTTAATTTTCACTAGGCCTGTTGCGTACCATACATCAAGCTTTTATTACTTACATTCGTAACGCGGGACTTCGCATGACGCCTCACGTCTCTCATTTGGTTGTGGAGGCGACTCTGTAAAAAGGCAAATACCTGGCTCCGTACCTAAAAATATAATATGAATCGATAAGGGAGGTAAGTAGTAGAGCATTGTTCGAAATGTTTAGTAATTATTCGTGTGCTTGCGTCAGTAAATTAGTAAAACATTGATCGAAATGTTAAGTTGTTGTTCAATAGCTTACTTGAACTGTCAGTAGGTTGCGACAACGAGTCTGCTTCTGTTTCATACACTACAGGAGGCGGTGGGTTCCTGTTTAAATTTTCGAACGCCTCCATGAGCTCATCTCTCGAACTGGATACCGTCGTCACGCTCGAGATAAGACTGTGTCGTTGGCTACCTATATAAAAATAGATGCATAGCTATTTGTTAACTATTGCGAAAATGCTCATATGACATTAAACTCTATAAGGTATCGAACCCATTAATTTGACATAAAACATACCAAGCAACATCAAAACCTGAACGTTGTTATCAAATATAAGTATTTATTGATCGAAAATTTACTTTTATATGTTTATATTAAAATTACTTTTACATGTGTACGTATATAAAAAGTAACATATGAAGTTAATTTTACAGTAGTGTAACAATAAATCATTTGACACAACCAATTTACAGAAACACAACTAGCAGTCATGTATTTAAGCGTTTGTTTTGTTCTGAGAAATTGAAGATCAAAAGATCAGTCATCAATTTAATGTTTTCAACAAACCTTTCTCACTGGGTGTACTTCTAGTGCCCTGGCTTCTGTTTTTACTATAAGCACTCTGCGGTCGAGGTGGAGCCATCGTAAACAATGCGTGAATCTGATCTGCACTGGCGTATTTTCGTGGACTCAAAACTACAGCTTAAATGTAAAAATAAATGTTAGTTTTTTTTCTAAACCTAACGATCTACTTTTATTAAAAGACCAACTGCTTTTCAAATGTATAGTAATTTAAAGGTTTATATCAAATCTGAATTAAATTAAAATGTTGTGTATCCGTGTTGATTATCTTTCATCTAGATACATATTAGCCATTAAGTTCAAATGATTTGCTAATTATCAAATCATATTTAAACTTAGCACCTTTAAGAATGTTATTACATAACAGAAACCTTTTAGTAAACAAATGTAGTTATTTTTTAAATTTAATAAATAAAGGCAGTAGATAATAATTTGTCTGAAGATGAATAAAAGTTATAAATGTTATAAGTTTATAAAACAAGAAAGCCGATAAGAATTATGACAAATCGCTTTCATGTTGTAACTTCACAATGTTGATATACCTTGGTTATCATAGCTATGTTGTTCCGCTCCTCTTTTAGGCTTGTGTGGCAACCGAACTTGCTGAACAAATTTTGAATCCTCTGAGCTGTCAGTATATACCTGCATCTACAAGCAAAAAATCATCAGATACGTAATTTACGCCAATTTAATTCTCCGATTAATTTTTAAAAAAATGAGGCCCAACTCTAATGTGTTTTATTCGATTTTATCGTCATTGTTTTTGGAAATAGCTTGGTTTTATGTTTCATACTTCTCCTGAAAGTTTATTGGAAATTTGTCCCTTCCATATTTCAGATATTTTACAAAAATGTGCAATTTCAGTTAATACGCATAAAGTTCTCTAAATTTAATAATGTCATGTCTGTAAATGACGACACATTTTCTCACGATTTACGACATTTTGACTTACGGCTTTTTGACTTACGGCTTTTTGCGCTTCGGCTTTTTCCAGGCTCACAGAATCATCGTCCGAGTCGGGATCTGCTTTATGATATGTCGGATTCTCGCTAAACACCAGTTTGAGTTCATTAAACGTGGCATACGGATTTATATTAGCATCTTCTTCTGTAATTTAAAATACGAAAATATTCATAAAAGCAAATGCCTTATGTTTTTTTTCAAAGGACTGTCGTTCACAACTAAGAAACTGAACACCTCTGTTAGAGGAATAGATGAAAATGGACCAGGACCACGGAACACGACAAATATGAAAAATATTGCAGGCTGGGTTTGATTGTTCACGGGCAGTAATGGAAATGCATATTACTGCCCACGCCGATAGCCCCGAAATGAGCGCCAATAAACAGTACAATTTTTATCCATCCCAAACGATGGTATGCATATGGCAGTGAACATGGAACCTTTAATGCGGTATTTTCATATTAATACCATAATTTCATATTCAGCGGCGTATGGTCCCCAGATAAAAGATTGCCCTAAACGAGAAAACAATGTGCCGAACTAAACAGAATAGAATAGGAGGCATTGATAAGCTTGATCGTAGTCAGCAGAAAAATGAAAACGTCTGATTGATATTAAAAGATCAACTTCTTTCGGTATCTCGGTTAATGGAATGTGAAATTATGAAAAACGATGGTTCGTTCGTTTTAAATGATTATAGTTTATAAAAAATCCACCGTTATCAATAATTTAAAACTAATTTAGCAATAACATTAAGAAGTTTTAATGATTTTGACCTTAAAACAAATGCAGTGTTTCAAAAAAATGACTTACAGAAGAAATAAAAAAAGTGATATCAAACAGGGGCTTAAATTCCTAGAAAATACAGATTTATTTCCAAAACACAATGTTTAAATAAATGAAAAAGGAAACTTTGAAAGCCATCGAACACGACAAATATGAAAATATTTTAGGCTGGGTTTGATTGAGCCTGTTCATTGACAGTAAGAAATTTAAGTGTAAAGACCGTATATTAACGATAATATGAAGTATTAGTATAAGAATATGGCAGTGTTATCTTCAAATATCCCCTACCATATCTTTCCAGAGAAGCATTATCGCTGGTCGTTTTACTGCTGTCGTTAAAACACCAGTGGCCATTGTTTCCGGAGAGGTTTTCATCAGAGGTCAAGGATATCAGAAGGTTGACGTTCCTGTTAAATCTCGTATCTTGTGGACTCTCTATATCTGAGTTGATGTTGCGTTTGTCCAAATCGTTCATCAGTGAAGTTTCCGCAGTGATGTCTCGTCGTATGTTGGAACTAGTTTCTTTATTACCAAAAATTTATGTGTTATTTATCCGTTATAAGAAAAATATTTTATTTTATGTATCCGGTATATGAAATAAATGTAAATGGTTCAATTAAACCTCTTTTACTCGCGACGATAAGGTTAAAGTGATATATGTTTAACACTTAAAAATAGCTTACAATCTTCAAAAACATTTACGATTAGTATGCAATTTTATGCATTTTTTCAAACATTCTACTTTAAAAGTGTTTTTCAGGCCACTTTCTCAGGGTAACCCCGTTTATTCTATATAATTTATTAACAATACAACATTTATGTCACACTTTCATTATACAATGATACATCTGATAATATTTAAGCATCAGCTTTTATCAATTAAATATAAATAAGATAATTATGCTTATTACATATATTTGTTATTTGACGTTCTCTCAACAAGAATAAGATTTACAGTCATCTAACCATACTGGGTTTTTTAATAAAATCATAATAAAAGGTGATAAATATGAAAGTATGAAATGCTACCGACACGAACTTAAAGTATTTATAATATAAGTGAACATGTTTATACCTTTATATCTCATCACGTTCCTTCGCCTGACACAGAACAATGCCATACCCACCAGCATTGCGATTAAGACGACCAGTGTAGCACACAGAGGCACCATGATGTACACTTTCTCGTAGAAAAACGTCTCATTTTTGTGAACCACAAACAGAGGTTCCAGCGGGCCTAAAATATAAATATTCATTTACATCATAAATATTAGCCAAAATTTTAGTTTTATTCTTTATAAATAAGCAGCTTTCCGCCAGTTGGTGTAAACTGATTAACCGCAATACGAGCTTTATTAAATCGGTTTTCATCTACATTTCAAGTCAAATCTTCTGAAGACTTTCAAATCGATTTTAAATATTGTTTCCCCTTGAAACAGTTTGTCGATTTTCGTTCGAATGGTTACTACTAGTTTAATGCCCCCACCCTCCCCCCACCCGTAATTGGAATTGGAATTGCCTTTTGTTTGAAACAATTCTACTGTGTGATCCAACCTAGAAATGTTTTCAATCCATTGACTTCTGAATTTAAGTCAAATGTGCTCTACAAGAAGACATCATTGATGATCTGAATAATAATATATAATCGGAACGCAAAAAATAACGAATACCAATTACAGGTACTATACTACAGATAGTAGTGCAGGAATGATTTAATCGAGCCAGAGGAAATGAAAAATAAAGCACGTGTCGTCTAGATATATAACACGGCGAGAATAGCTTTTACAACAAAAATAATCATCAGCGAACAATCAAGATGTATAATTTCCAGTGAAACACTTGCAAAGAGTATTATTGTGCTCACTTCCAGAGTATGTCAATGTTGAAAATTTAATGGCACATTCTGACGATCCAGCATCGCTGAAGGCAGTCACTAACATGGTGTACCTAGTGGCAGGATGCAAGTCCTCTACTGTAAATATCGTCTGAAAATGAAGTGTTTGAAAAGGTTTTATTAAGATGTGGAAGTTATATGCATAAAACTATGGAAATAATGTTTTGTGTGTATACTTAAACATATACATATCAGGAATATCAAATTATGAGAACACAACTTCACAAAACAGCCAAAACAGCCAAACACTTAAGTGGATAATAGAACAATATTATGTTTATAATATTTTAAATTTCAAAGACACTACAAACAATTAACATAAATTTAAAAATCATTTGAAATACATACCGTGTTCCAGTTAACGTTGTTAGCTACTTCCTTCCATTGATTTTCGCCGAGAATTTGATATTTGATTGAGAAAAAGTGTATCGGGCACAGATCACGTCTCCAAGCTCGAAGATCAAGCTCTACTGATGTAACATTAACCCACTTTAGTATTTCATTTTCAAGAGGCGCAACGGGTGCTAAAATATCAATAAATGATGCTTTATTGTTGTTTTCAAATAGGAGAAAAATAATCAAAGAATACCGATCACGACAGAAGATTAAAATATTGAAGGCTCGGTTTTATTGAGCATTCATGAGCAGTAATAGAAATGCATAATATTTTCCACGCCGCCTTGCCCCGGGTTGAGCTACATATGTTAACTCAGTAATTATACAATTTTATGGATCAAATGGCTTAATTCAGTAATTTTTTGACAAATGAATGGGAAGAGTTTTAAGATGTTAAAAAATCACCTTCCTTTAACAAATGTTCACTTTTTTTTCAAGGTACAACATGATCTAGCATTTCTATAGCTACAACTGATAAGTTTATTTATTCAAAACTCGTTTTTATGCAGATCACGTGTTTAAAACTTTACCTAAACAATATGCTTAAAAGTAAACAAATAAGTTCACATACATACATATTTTGCATTTGTCATTACTTCCGCCTTCAGTCATGCAAGTTACTATATCATATTTTGGATAGCACATTTACTTCTAGTCTATATAATAATAATTATACATGAAAATGAAACAGACGATCCAAACATAATTGTTTCCTTCCTTATTGAAACCGAAAGTAGAAAATGGTTACTCACTTAGCTTTATACTGAGCACAAATAATCCCTAAACAGTGCGGGTTATGACTAGACTTTTATATATTTTAATATTTCAGTTACTTACGGGATCCGACAGTTCTTTCCTCTATAACATTACTGCTTTCACTTCTCCCTATACTATTTAGTGCCGTTATGGTATATTTATAGGCAGTTCCACAAAGTAGGCCAGATGATGTATATGTGCGGTTCTTAGGGCCAAGCTGCACTTCTTGCCACACATCGTGCTCTTTTCTGTACCGAAGCAAAAATCCTGCCGAGAGAAACTAAAGATTATTAAACGGAATAACAACTTGATGACGTACTACATTTAATAATATTAATAAAAAGATCATAAATCAAGGACGGTTATTCTTTTTTTGTTCAGGGGAAGTAGTGTTTCATTTCCACTCCTTAACTAACTTTGTCTATCTCAGCCCCCATGCGGAAGTCTTTATAATATACCTACAAACTTTTCTTCAATATCGATAGCGCCCAATATGAAACAGATTTCTCTAATACGAATCTATCGTTACTGCGATCTTATAATTTAGGACATTTCATCAAGGAGATCTTATCCTGTTTCTCTCCGGCACTCTCTAATTGGTTGGTGAACTTGGACAATTTTGTCAAAATTAACATTTATACTGAAAAATGTTGATGTTTAAATGTTATAACAATTTTAAGCATAGCTATTATAACAATTATATTATTTAAACCATTTCAAAATTTACCAAGTATGGGACTCCCGCCGTTGCTAGCAGATAACCAGTTCACTTGAATTGTTGATGACGTCACTGCTGCCAGTGACAGAACAGGTGCACGAGGCGGAGCTACAGAAACACAAAGTACATTCTAGCAAATCTTACATAGGTATATGCTGGCTATTTCCAATTTGTTCAATTTATGTATATTTTATTTTAATTTTTTAAAGAGTTTTAATAAAAACGTCTGATTTTCAATTAAGGTATGTAAATGACTTGTTCATACGGTGCCGCCTTGACTATTTAGATGATATGTTTTGGTAATTGAAGTAATTTTTTACGTAGGAATAACAGAAATTAATGTACAATAATTATAAATCAAGTGCATTATTTTATTTTTATTCTAAATCGATCTTTCATTAAATATTTAAATAAGTAACATATTTGAAGGTCATGGCAGGAAAAACATCAGCAAATATAAAAACATTTAAGCCATGCAGGAACTACTCGAATATCGTGGTCTGAACTAAGAATCTTCGAGTTAACTATTTTGTAAAACATACATGCACGACATGAAATTTTATATCAAAATATAATTTTAAAAAATTACAACCTTTTTATAAATCGAGTCAATTTCCAAAATGTATTCAAGACAAGATTTATAAAAGTAACAAAAGACAACAACACCATGGGATAAGAAAGATTATAAAATCACCAAACTGGAAAAAAATACAGTACTATGAACGTTTAAGGTTACAAACGAAACGCACGATACGCGATATACGGACGCACGATACACGATAGACGGACGCACGATACGCGATAGACGGACGCACCATACACGGTAAACGAACGATACACGATATTGCCGATTCATATAATTTGTGTATGAGATTTCTAAAAATTTGAAAATGCTATCAAAATATAAGATGAATGGTTGAAATTTAAACACATAAATTTGCATAAGCAAGTAACTTAATCACATTGCATGATAAAATAAAAAACCGTTTGATGCACGATACATGATATACGGACGCACGATGCACGTTAGACGGACGCACGATACACGATAGACGGACGCACGATAGACGCAAATTTTGTAACATTAAACGTTCACAGTACTGTAGGCAGTTTATCAAATACATATTCTTGTTCAATCCTTGCTTAACTTTGTCTTACGAGGTATACAGCTAACATCATGGTAACAAATACCAAAGACAAACACCATGCAATAAACACCAGGAAAGGAAAATCACCAAGCAGGAATCATTGAAATCAACTAGTTTCAACTTATACAGTGTTTTAGCTTAGCGCACACCAAACACCACAAGTATTCTATCAAATGCTACTGGACTATTGTCACGATCTCAAAAGCGGTATTAATAAATCTGTAAATCCAAAATTGTATTTTAACCATGATTGATTATGTTTATGATCCTTTGAAACTGATCAGGCGGGCTTAATGTAATGTACGTTTATCTTTAATTGAAGTTATTTAAACAAAAAACTATATGTCCATCCTGCTTGACGATTTGGGTAAAAGTTATTAAAGGTAGTAGTACAAACTACCAGTCGGAATATAACAAATGTAAACACAACTGCCGAAATCACGAAATTAGTTATACTTACATTTGGAATTAGCATCCACTATATTTAAAAAAGACATTAAAATGTCAACAAATTAATAGTAACGCACGTATCATACATAATCGAATCATTCTGCATGATTTATATTAAGAAAAAGTAGAAAATATAATTTCATCAACATCGAACAATTTTAATCTTGACCCACCTTGAACACTTAAACTGTAAGTGATGACGTCACTTCCGTGTATATTTTGAGCTTTGCAAGTATAATTATCAGCGTCAGAACTAATCACTGCCACCAGAAATAACGAGCCGTTTTGCAGAATAGATAATTTGTCGTTGTTTGCTAACGCTCCATATCTAAAAAATAAAACATAAATAAAATAAATTTTCAATTTTCAATACAGTAAAACATTTGTGTGTGTAGAAGCACGAGGTTTCTTTTATGGTGGTCAAGAAACATATGTTACCACTGTTTTAGAAGAAGAGAACTAGTTTATAATTAACAATAACATACAGTGCTCTACCAAAAACGAAAGTCAATATTTCATGTCAGTGTATACATTTTCTATAAATAGTATTTATTTTAAATGTTCATTGTTGTTGCTTTTTCCCATTTAATTATTATAAGTTTGTCCGTTGTTCTACTGCTTTTTAGAGGAGCTCGTTAATCAGGTTTAATTTTATGTCATTTGTTAAAGTTATACGATTTATATGATTTGTCAGCTGGTTGTTTAAGGAATGATTCTTATTTTGGTGCGGTTCATGCAGATTGAGCGTGCATGCGAGAGCTGGCAAATCCATAAAGCGCGCTAGCGCTTTATGGTAAATTTGCAAGCTCTCGCGTGCACGTCCAATCTGCATGAACCGCACCAAAATAAGAATCATTACTTATATTTACATTTTATTCATTTTTTTCTTTAAATAAACTTAAGTCGAACGCTTTCAAAAATTAGTATTAAGTGAAAAGGGGGAGTAATACGTGGGAGTTTTCAATAGTAACAGCCATGACGTTACTGACGTCATTACGGGTCATGCGGTTCATGCAAAATGAACCGATTTTTTTTAAAGGAAGAAATCAATAGGAATGTAAATATTACTTTTTGTCGTTTATAATTGTCATTGGTTTTTGACAATTTATTTTGCATTTTTTCTATTTTTATGTGGTGTCGTTACTCAACAAGATGGCAAGCTGCTTCAAGATAAACGCCTTATCTAAAGGGACATACACCTTTGAAACATCATCAACTCGTTATAGTTATGCACTTAACATCGCATTTAGAACAATGCCTAACAATGTGTACTCGCAGAAAGTTCTCCAGATGATGAAAACATAACACCTTATCCTCATCGAAACTTTATACCAAACTACAACTGAACCCGATAAATGCTAATGGACAGAGTTGTCATTTTTAAGAATTACAAAAGGACAACTTTGTGATTTAAGGATAAACTGATACATACTTTGTTGACCATACGATACTAGGTGCTGGATCTCCGACTGCGACGCAAGACAACATGGCAGTTCCTTGCCAAGACACCTCTAATACTTGCGAGAAACTAGAAATACGTGCTGGTGCTGGAAAATAACAAATCATCAAATCATACATTGTAATAGCAAATGATTAAAGGATCCTATCTTACGTTTTATTTAAGAAATCATTTTGAGATTTAAGTTTTAAAAAAGGTACTTATAATTAATTGCGTACTACTTTAAAAAAAAAAACTTAAAAATAATCTAATAATTTGCAGTACCTTAAAACAAAATTAATCTAACACGAAACTTTAAGCGTTTAATGTTAAAAAAATGCCTGTCGTCTATAAATTAAATCTAAAGGTGTTTTTCTTACGAAATGATAAAATTAAAACAATATTTTAAAGAATACAAGTTTCATATGTTCAGGTTCTACCGGTTCTGCAACAAACCTTTTCTCAATGGGTAATATGAAAACAGTCACATTCCAATATGCATGATATATAATTCAAAAATTAAAGACATCATTATTGCATATAACAGAAAGAAAAACACATTTGCTTTAATGTAATTAAACTTTGGACATGATCAAGACGAAGAAAACCTACCATTTGTTACCGGTGTTACAGTAACAATCTGTGTGCTCTCTCCTTCACCCCTACGTGTGTTGGCAGAAACTCTGGCCCAGTAATTGACATTTGGTTCAAGGTCGTGAAGGACATACGATGATTGGTCTGGCGGAACGTCGATCTTCATCTCCTAAAATAATGTTAAGTTTAAAGTTTTTATGTTCTAGTTCACGAAATAAAACAGATTTATTTTTGTTTTATTGTTTGTTTGTGTTTTGTCTCGTGATGAAGACGATCTATTACTCTCTATTACAATTTTAGCAATGTTATTTTTATTGAATTTTCATTCTATGATAGCAATCATTGTCTACATTGAATCTTCGATACCCACATATGATTGCAAAGATTCAGTTGCAGTTTGAAAACAGATATATAACAAGGGAATTCATACACCCAACGCCTTATTTCTAAAGATAATTAGTTAGCTTCCAGCGCTTTGCATGCTTGGTGATAATCCCTTCTGTATACTATCTCTTTGCTATCGCCTTGGTTTCACGACCATGGAATGAGAAAAATAATGTATGGAGGTATCTTAAAACAATAATTTAGCATGTTTATCAGGTTCATTTGTTCCTGCTTAAGAGACTTCGTTTTTAAGTCTAAGTAGTTTGGACTCGAAAATTTCATCGAGTACCTAACCATTTTCATTACAGTACCATTGGTTAGCATTGGTTTTATGTGTGAGCATTCATTCACATTGCTGAATAAACGGATATTGGATTAAATAAACCAAGACGGGCCAAATGTGAAATTGGTACAACTGGTTTAAATTCTCCAGAATCCTTTAGAATACGCATATTAAACATTTTTTAAACAATTCGCTAACCTGTGCCGAAGCAGATGTGTTGCTATAGTACACACTATATGCCGTGAGGTATCCATTCGGGTGGTCCGGCGACTGCCACGAGACAATTACACTGGAGTTATTTACTGACCAGGCTTTTATTCCTCTTGGTCTTCCAGGCACTGCAATTTTAAAACCTCTTTTTGGCACACATTTCATTAGACTTTAAATAAATATCCGGAAAATTAGTGCTCACTTTATATGAACAGGGTCAATCAAATCGAGCCTGAACTATGCTGATATTTATCGTGTTCGGTGGCTTTCAAAACGTATTTATCTATGAATTTTGAAGGCTCTAAATCATAATAAATACAACTTCTTTACCCAGCATTGTCACTAAAAATCAGTGGTGTTAATAGATTTCACCACTGCATAACGGCACACACTCATTATCCATATTCAAATGCAAAGTACAATTATCAAATGATAATAAATTATTTTTGCATTCTCTAATATTTTTATTAAATAAAGTTTACCTTTCACTTGAAAAACCTTGAAGTGTAAAACGTTTAAATTAACTTTAAATTTACCTTCACATATTTAGTATAGAATTGTATTAGCACCGCTCTATGAATACTTGATACTTACCATCTTCGAGAGTGCGCACATAGATGGGTTCACTTCTTACACCTTCACCTTTACGTGTGTATGCCAGAACCTGTATGCTGTAATTTGTGAACTTTTCCAGATCATCCAGTGTAACATCAACACGACTTGACAACTTTATGTTCAGATCGGTCTCATCTAAAATGTGCATAGTAAATTAATTAACATTTAGTCAAAATGTAAAGTATAGTAAATTAATTAACATTTAGTCAAAATGTAAAGTATCTTGTGTCGTATTCATGCAAGCGCTTGTTATTAAAGCAAGCCACGTGTCAACAATTACACGAGCTTATCATACAAGACCATAAATGATATATAGATCTACACTAGAAATCGAACCCGAGTGGGTACAAACCTTTCGAGATTCAGAAAATAAATTTTAAACATTTTATATCCGACATTCTATTCATTGAAGAATGGTTTTAGATGTCATAGAAATTTTACTGAAGACCCGTATCGAAACCCTAGCATGTCATTTGCCAATTTGAAAACTAAAGTCATTAAAACTTGAAACTTTATTAAATTGCGACTTTAACCAAATCTAATAAAAGTTGGTTATCTGTAGCCTTCATATAAAAACAAAACAAGTACCTTCATCTTTTCTCACAGGCTTGAAGAGAACTTTATAACCCTGAAGAACGCCATGCAATGCGAACAGCGACGGTGCTTTCCAGGCCACATTTATTGCTTGCGAGGATGTAGCGTAAGCATGAACACCTTCTGGTGGCTGACTTGGAACTACAAAAATTTAAAAATCAGAATTTTTTAACCGTATAAAGTATAATAAAAATGTTTTGTTAAACATATACGGTAATTTTTATTTATTTTTATGTTGCTGTTTTTTGTAGTTTTAAACGTCGTGATGTAAAAAATTACCTGTACGTCACGTTTGTGACTAGAGCTTACAACATTTTTTTTAACGGAAGTGAATTGTAAGATTACAACAATTCTGTAGACGGATGTGAATTGTAAGTTTACCACCATCTAAAATTGAATGTTTTAACATAAACTGTTCGCATTTATTTTGTTCCTATATAACCTTTAATTATTCTTATCTAGTTATTCACTTACCATCTTCAAGAGTCATGACCTTAACGTCGACAGAGGCAGGTCCTGGGCCTACTTTATTGTAGCTCTTCACGTGTACCAGATATTCTGTAAACTTCTTCAGATTAGATATAGCCACGGTAACCTCATCTTCCGGATCATCCTTCTCCTAATAATAAAATTAATAAAATGATAATTATTTAAAATTCAAAGTTTGAAATGATGACAACACTTCTTACAGTGTTACAATGTAAGATGTACGGGTTTATGCAATGATTAATTTAAAAAAAAGAAATATGCATATCAGGAATCAGCCTTCCCACAATCAGCCAAAGTATAGAGAGGAAAAGAGAGTATGGTATTACAATAATCAGTTTCAATATGGACGCCACAAAAAACAACACTCAACAAAAAACAGAACCTGAGGTGTTACTACATTGGAACAGTCATTGGCAGTGTTTACACAAGGCTCTAGAAAGCAACAACCTCACACTTGCCCATATAGATCATAAAAAGTAAGTATTAGTTAGAGTCCAAATAGAGAAATCTACATGAAATAGACACGGCAAAGGAGGGAGCGGTAGCGTGTCTATTTCATGTAGATTTCTCTATTTGGACTCTAACTGACTTAATGTTTACGCTAGTTTTCCCCAAAGCTTGTTCTATAACAATAATTTCTATAGACTGTTTCTACACGAAATAGAAAGGAGATTTTTTTTAATAAAGCATTGTGATTGGTTGAAAAACTAGGATAAACACTAAAGTAAGTATAGAACATGGTGGTTATATAAACTTACTTGATCAATGTCTTTGCTGATGACCTGGAGCTGTGAGGCAACGTTGGTCTCCTGGTATCCTATATAATATCCGAGAATAACACCATTACGGTTGTCCAGTGCAGGTGGCTAAAAGGAAACATAGAATTATATTGTAAACATTTGAAACTAGATAATAATAAATGTAATATTCGTTTGTATGGCTAGAATGAAACGTAGATCTGTGTTGTAAACTTGTTAACATTAGAAACTAGTAAATAATGAATGTAATAATGGTTTGTATTCCAATCAATTTACAAACCAAATCCATTTTTCTCTTTTACGGAGCCTGTGTACAATGGGCACTTATCTAGTCATATCTAATGGTACTTATTTTATACAAATGCTGACATTTTTAATTTTAGCTTTAAGCGGACTTTGTTACATATTTACTTAGTTCTATGGTTATTTCGGGAAAATATATAATTTTGCAAAATTTGTTGTTAACAACAAATGTTTTGAACTATTCACAGGTGTCTTACCTTCCATGTAACTTGAAGCTTTTGTGAGCCAAGAGCAAGGACTTCAACTTCTAATGGTGGACCGTTTGGAGCTGAAAATATCATGTGTAAAATTAACAATAATCTGAATTTTCAATACAACTGAATAAATATAATCAAAATACTGTGACTGTATTAAATTTTATAAGGCATACATGTACATAAACATGATTTAAACCCCGAATATTAAAACCCCTTGCGTTCTCCTTTTTATTCAGTTCTTTTGATGTTTTATTTGAAACTGATCATAGTGTAAACACACGCTTTGTTTTCCTCAGAATTTAGACTGTGTGTGAAGGCTGTGTTTTCTGAATGTGGCCATTTCTGATATCGCTGTTGTTGACATTTACTTAAAATTACATGTTAATTAACGTATGTGTGTTAGTCTTACCTTCTTCTAATAATTTTTCAGACACTTGATGACTAGTCAGACCCAGTCCAACTGAATTTCTTGCCCTTATCCTGATGTTGTACAGATACGACGGATGCAGGTTGTCCACTATGGCTTTTAGGGCCTCGGCATCAACTGATACGTTCTTTACCGAACTCCGCACCTCTCCTGAAGCAGACAAATGATTCTATATCTTTAAGTGTACATACCAGGGTGCGAACATACAGTTTTATCCATCTTTAAAATAAGTTGCTTGTCCCGGCGTTATATCAGACGCAGAACTTCTGCAAAGTAGCTAGATAAACGTCCTTATGTTACGCGAGCACTCTAATGGCTTTCTGTCGTTTAAATGGCAACTTGTACGTGATTGTTCTTAAAAACGTGGCTGGATAGAGCGATAGCGATAATGGTTTAAATTTACTACACCTCCGGCGTTTCTAAAGCGGAAACAACTCTGGTTCTCTTTTCCCTCTCTTTTGTTTATTTGGTCATATATCTAGTGTTTCGTTTATAAACGGGCGAACCTTAATTTTATTCTGATTACAATTATTAAACTAAACCAGTGTAAATGTACAAATATATACCTGTTACGTTTTGATAGTCTATCATAGTTTATGCTCTTATTCCAGAAGTTTATGCTATCAATTGATAAATAAGAACACGTAAAGAACTATTAATAGATGAACAAGAACACGAAAAAAAAACAGTGTACAAATATAGATACCTGTTACGTTTTGATATTCTATTATATATTCCAGCAATGGAGAGTTCCCGTCAAACGGGCGTGTCCACTTCAAAATAACATATCTGCTTCCCTTTTCCACCAACGTAAGGTTACCGGGAGGGTCGGGGGGTTCTGAAAGATAAAATTGCATGATGTAGTTATTTTTATTATTCTTAATATACTACTTAAATACATGGACCATTTATGCGGGATGTAAATGTAAGTAAATAAGATAAAAATGACACTGTGTAACTGTGAGGAACTGGCAAGGATGCAGCATTAAAATCAAGCTAAAAGAGGAATTCTTACCTAGAACAGTGAGGTAGATAGCGGTTGAGTCGTAACCAAACTGGTTGGCAGCATTACACGTGTAGATGCCAGTGTCTCCCCGCACGGCGGGGTGGATAGCCATCTGTGATAACTTCCCACGATTTGTATCGTGTGCGTTGACTGTATAGCGCCTAAATAAAGATAAACAGGTGGTAAAATATATTTTGGTGGCATGTTAATTATAGAGAGCAAACAAGATTTAGAACGATAATGATTATTTCGAATGGTATGCGGAAATTTATAAACAAAAGCATTCCAAAATCTTCCATGCAAGTAGTCTATTCAACATAAAACGAGTCTTCATTTGTTTTTATTATTTTTATGCCCAATGGCTCAAAATCCTTTGAAAACAGTTCATCATAATACAACATCAAGTCGCCAAATGTTTACAGGTCAAGTCTCATATGCCGAATATTGAACAATAAACAAATTCCGATTTG
The DNA here is from genome assembly GCA_038501625.1 of Corbicula japonica. Taxonomy (NCBI): domain Eukaryota; kingdom Metazoa; phylum Mollusca; class Bivalvia; order Venerida; family Cyrenidae; genus Corbicula; species Corbicula japonica. The sequence goes on along the minus strand of JAZAYU010000111.1, from coordinate 585,210 downwards.
ATTACAATAGAAATGACTTTTAATTTCAGAGAAAATTTACGCACGTTTTCATATTACATTTTTTATATCATTTCCCTCTAAAATTATTTGTTTCTCATTCGGCGAGATGTAGATCTTGTCATCGGCCTTGAATGTGATTGAGAGCATATTTAATGGATATGATTAAACTGAGCTTTTAATGGCATTGGATATTTTGCGACCTCGGGCAAACAATCTCAATGGATAAGAAAACAACTTCAGAGCCTGTTAAAATCGAGTTCTAGTAAGTGACATGTTTACGGCGTACGAAGTACAATGAACTTAGTTTCATTCAGGGCCGGATGCAGAATTTTCAGAAAAAGGGGTTCGTTTTTGAGGCGGTTTTAGGGTAGTTACATAATAATTTGTAACTTTCTTAAATTGTGGGTTCGAGTAACACCCTGAACAGAGCACCCTCTGGATCCGCCTCTGCATGTTGTATATAAACGATATTCAGGGCCCAATATCACGATACATTTCATGCTCAGACTTGATAGTCAGCGCAACATGTTTTTAGTTTAAGTACATTTAGGGTTATTTGCTTATAATATGTGACGAAAATAACATTTCATCTTTCTGTTATCATGGAAATATATTCGATATCACTCAACGTTGTCAAGATATTCTAGAATGTATATTTAAGATTAAACTTATATATTTGAGTATACCCACACGCTGTTGTTTGTTTGTTGTTTGTTTTTGGTAATTCTGGTTTTGAATTATATCGACAAAAAATCAGAACTGTATTTTTAACAAATCATAATATTATATAACTTATTCATAAAACCTTAATATAAATGTATCAAGTAAACTGTAAAATATAGTCTGTCAACATTTTCAAAATAGTACTCTGATTTTAGTTCAAATCCAACACAATAAATATGTTTCACGATGTTGATGCCAGATATATAAAAAAGAGCATATGGTTTTTTAAATGAGAAATCTAAGGATACGTGAAAAGCTTTAAACCGATCACGTTTTAGCTTGTGGATATTGTCAAAATAAATGATTTTAGTAGTAATATTATTAAAACATGATATATGAAAAGAACGTATATGAAAAGAACGTAATCCAGTAATCATTGCATTTCATATAAAAATAAAAAAATATTTTCAGAGGGAACGAACCACCTTCTCGGCTGATCTTTAAGACTATGTATGTAAGCCGGCTCCATGTAACGTGTCATATTGTTTCTACGCGATTTTTTTTTCAATTCGTAATAACGGAAAAGTTTCTGAAATAATAAAAGGCTAGTTCGGAGTTTAATCTGATTCAATCAGAAGTCGAAAGTAACATTTTGTGTTGATAAATTTCGACATAAATGTAACAGTTTTTTGGATCTCAAACGGTAAACTTGATATATTTGCCCGTGTGGCTTATTTGCATTTCGGCGGGATGATAACATTTTTATATAAATTTATTAATAAAACTTAGACAAGAAATACTTACGTTCCGAGATTTCCGGTACCAACTGTCTGGTTTTTGAAATTCCAGGACACGGAGATCGGTTTATCCCCGATGGCTTGACAGTCCATGGTTATGTTCTGACCTCGCAACACGGAAAAATTCTTGTTGGAGGCATCAAATCGAGCAGGCACTGAAAACAGAGTAATATGATATGCAATATATAGATCCGGATCGAGCATGAAAGTGAAAATCGCCCGCTTATCTAGACCCAGATGGCCAGGACTAAAGGCTAAAACCCTTGGTGCAGACTTTTTATTGAGTAAAAAATAATGAATAATTTTGTAGCCTTATTCTAGAAATGACATGACTTGAAAAAAATGACACTTTGGTCGACACTATCGAGCTATTCATTTCTTGACGTGAAAGTGAACAGGTTTTAAACTTTAAGGATATCAAATAAAGAAGCAGATATAACCTTTTTGCTTTTATCTCACGATTTGGTATCCCTCTTGAACTATCTGTTTCATTAACGATTCGACACAAGGTTGATTTCTATTCGGTTGGCATTTGTTTGTTGCATCTATGAAGTTTTTGTTATGTTCCATTAATATACTGTAAAATCATCTATATTCATTGTGTACTAAATTGTAATCGTGGATTTCATATATCAATCCACGACTTAACAACCACATTGTAATGAAGAACAGAACTTGACAGTACATGTACTTAGAATTTAAACCCGCGATTAAGGGTACCCACGAAAACGGGTTCTTAAGGAAATCCACGAAATTTTATAGCCACGAATATAGGTGCCTATACAGTACAAGTCTCGAAAGAGTCTCCAGACTTGAAATGACATTTCTGCATAAGGACTGCATAACGCGCCATAACAATGCCATTTCACAAATGAATTGCAATTTTATCATGAAATGTTGTCTGAGTCATGCGCAAAATTCATCTTGGGTTTTTGTGGTTCAATGAGGCATATCTAGCTACATAATGAAGTCGGTTTTTGCTAATTTTCATATCTTTTAATTAATGGCATCTGTAAGCTTAATCTACAGAACGAATCTTGCAGCCTGACAAACATTGGAATTAATCTTGAAGCCTGACAAACAGTTGAAATTAATTTTGCAGCCTGATGAACAATTGAAATTATCAAAGATCAAAGCGATTCATAAGATTGCACGCGGTATTGTTTTTATCATCCATTTTGCAATATAATGCACGTGAAAATATATCATAATATTCATTTGATTTAAATCTTAAAAACCATTTAGTTGTTGTTTTGCTAATTTACAAAGAAGCATTTACTCCAATTGTAAACATGATTTACAGATGAAATTGTTGTTTTGCTAATTTACAAAGAAGCAATTACGCAAATTGTAAACATCAATTTAGTTGTTGTTTTGCTAATTTACCAAGGAGCATTGGTACTTAAACTTTATTACTTTAGATCTGAAAGCAAAGCATGAACAGAAAACAGTAAAATATAAATGAAATAATAAATGAATAATAAATAAAAGGATTTTAAAACTGGCCTATTCACAGTTTATGGTTGAGTATTCTAATATCTCAGAGTGGTTAATATTAATTGTAACGCTATTATATATAGTGCCTATATATGACTTAAAAAACGCAAATTTTGCCGAAATTTTGGACTAATCAGTACATTTTTAGTCATCACAAGGCTGTGAATTTTACATGTTCACCGTTTGCATGACATAATCGAAATTAGCAAACGGATGCAACTCTTTTCCATAGGTCACAGAGTCACTGAGGCCATAGCTTTAAATGTTTTAGTGTCGAATAAATAAAACAATGCGATGTAGCATGTTAAGCATTTGTGGTAAAGATAAATATCACATTAATTTATGCATATGACAGTGCTAAAAGCAAGAAATAAGGAATGAATTTTAAGATCATAACGTCTGGGGCTTTAATCCAAAATCGATATTTAGTGGTACAAAGCCTAGACTATGGTAAAAAGCCTAGACTATGGTACAAAGCCTAGACTATGGCTTACAAAAATATGGGAAAAAGTGCTTCCCTTAGCAAACACGGTTGTTGAACAATGTTGATTCTCAAGTATTATTTAAGAAAGAAAATCTAGTCTTACACGTGCCAATATATTACGCGACGCAGTTTACATTTCCTTGAAACAAAACAACCCTGAAAAGGACAAAATATGCAAACGGTGCTCATGTAAAATTCATAATATGTGAAATCGGAAACTACCGCAATAGTCTTCAAGTGTAGTTCGACTAATCAGAGTCGAACTTCAACTATAGTTACTATAGTGTTAATCGAACTCAGCCATAGAAGTCCCTTACCATGTACAGTTAGATAGATGATTTTGCTGATCCCATGGCCGATCTTGTTGTCGGCTCTGCACAGGTAATGTCCGCCGTCATCCTCCAGGGCCGAGACGATCTGTAGAGTGCCGTTCTCGAACACACGGTATTGGTCCGTGTTGTTAAGGTTGAGTGGTATATAGCTAAAACCACCTTGTAAATGTAAAAGAAATAGAATTAATTAAACAAGGTGAGATTAAGATTTTGTTTGAAAGTCGGTGCACAAGGTATTTTGTTTAAAGCCATTCTCAATATACGTGGTTGCAGGGGATTTGTCTCCCCTGTGTAACAGATCTGTAATCCAATGACAAAATCAATGACTCGTTTAATTATATGTTACATTTTTATTTTGACAGTAGGCCCCTATAAAGATTTCATCGCATTTGTCATTTATTTTACGCCTCACAGTAAATTTATTCTGGCAATACTTCCAAGTAGAAAAAACGTCACCTATTACCTGAGTGAATTATTTAACGCTATTCCTGTCTTATAGTTTCTAGAATTTATATCCAATGACTAGGCTCAATAATTCAGTATATATTGTAATACAATTATATTTCGCGTTTTTTTATCTCGCGTATTTTGCACTAGGAAATATGCGCGAAATCAAATCCCAGCAAAACAAAAATTTGAATATTTAGTTTAAGGAAAATACTACAACTGTGCGAATTCATATACCGACACAAAATACCATGTATGTCTTTTGTGTGAAACTTGATTCCAATTACACAATTTGTTAAAAGTCATTAAGGAACATTAACAAATACACAGTTTGGGTTATTTATGAAATGTCGAATAAGGGTTGTTCTTCTGTGAAGAGGAAATGACGTCACCTTTATCTTCACTCCACGTGATTTGTGGCTCAGGAATACCGGTGGCGTAGCAGTCCAAAAAAACCGACTTCTGTCGAATAACAAATGTGTCCTCTGGCTCTACCACCCACCTAGGGGGAACTGAAACAATCACATCGAAAACTCACATATTGTCAGTACTGTTATCAGTTAACCGATCGATCTTCTTAGAGTTGTCCCTGTTAGCTTATTACGTAGCGTAATAGGCATTGTTAAGCGAGGCGCTGTCGCCGTACGGGTTCGCTCCCCAGTAGGGGCAATGACATTTTTTATGTTAATCTTTCACACTTTTTATACTGGTTTTATCACATGTGCGAACAGTGTTGATCCAGATCAGCCGACACAGCCGTACTGTCTGATCAGGGTCAACACGTTTCGCTTTTTGGTCAGATAAGACTTAATGGATCGTATTGCGAACTTTGTTGATTAAGATCGGACAGCACAGAGGTGCCGGTTGATCTGGACCTACTTTGTTCCCATGGGATAAACAGTTTTATTTCCTAAAAACGTTTGTTGTTCATTGTGTATAACTAACAAGTTATTACAAAATAATCAATAAATATTTTACATGGATACACTTATAGAAGTGTAGTAGCATTCAATAATACTTAGAAATAATATCTTATATTAAGAGTTTGGTCGAAGTGTCAAGCCAAAAAACAAATTGCATATGTACCATTGTATGATTCCAAGCCGTAAAAAATCATTTTAAGATTTGCGTTTCTCTAGTATTCAAGTACTGCTGTGAATTCATAAATATTCGTGGCATACTAATATTCGTGGATTTCGCGGGAAGCGCAATCCACGAATTAAAAACCTCCACGAAACATAGAATTAATTGTAAAAAATACATTTATAAAAAGTAATTATGAAAGAAAATTTAGAACCACGAATTTCGGAACACTATAAATTCGTGTTTAACCAAAAACCACGAAATGTTAAGCCCAATAATAAAAAGTACTCTATTACATGCTCGCACCTTATATATTAAGCAGAAAATAATTGTATATTTGTGATATGTTAGGTTATTTTGATAAAATTTGATATTTTAATGGTCTAAGATTTTTTTTTAATATATAATAATTATAATGTTTTAGTTTTGTGCGATACGTAATGACAAGTTTGTCTAAGAAAATTGTATAATTAAGGAGTATTTCGCAGAAAAACTGTTACTCTTGTATATATAATTGCTGTTTATTGGTACACAAGGGGGTTTGAAAAATAACTAATTATAACATTTAGGGAATTTCGCGTGACAGCAGATTGGAAGGCATAGGAATGTGAATCGATTCCAAAATCTGGGACAAAGTGTTGCTTAACATGTGACAATTCTCCTGCAAACCTGTCAGAAAAAAGGATCACATATATGTATGTCTTAGCACATTCTTCGACTACAATGGGGCCATCGTTGGTATAAATTTATTTAAAAGAGCGCATATGCATACCATAATGATTATTTCCCAAACCGGCTTATTTCCCAAACCGGCTTTGCCGGGAGAATATGAAGTATTTTTAATCGGGAATGAAGCTAGCGTCGTCCTTGAGAAATTGTCATTTAATGCTTTAATTTCATAAATGTGATGTTAATGGCCTGGTCGCGTTATGAAACATTTCTGTCGCTGATTCCCGATGCCTAGATATCTTATATTTTATTTGTGTCTCTTTAAAACACTTTCCATCACTCACGGTACGGAGTTCCTTCGCTACGTTATACAGACTAGAAGGCGTTGTTTTCCCCCCTTACAACGTTAAGCGAAATCCTGTCACACAAACAGTTTGTCCTGTTTAAAGAACACATACCGTCGACATGAAGAACAGCCGTAAAGTTTGTGCCTGCAGCTTCGTTGTGCGCGTGACACGTGTAATTACCATCGTGCACGGGACTGACGTCACCAATCTTGAGCAGACTGCTGTAAGGACCGGAAGTCTGAAATAGCCAAAGAATAAAAACCATAACAAATGAAAGGAGAAATGAAAATAAATGTTTGGTAAAAAAAAAACACTCAGTTCTGTTCTTATATCAGTTCTGCTTTAAATTAAGTCCGCATACCTCGACAATTACTCCAATATCAGGCGGTATAGGTTGTCCGTCTTTTGTCCAGTTAATATAGATGGGAAGATCGCCGCTGCTGACCGCACATGATAGCGTCACACGATCGCCTTGTTTCCGTGCAGGTATACGGAATGGGTCGATTACAGGTGGTTCTGGCAAATAAAATATCGTTTTAAGTATCATCATTAACGACGATTGCGGAACTTTCCGATTTCACATATTATGAATTTTACATGAGCACCGTTTGCATATTTGCATTAGATTTTTAGGCTTGTTTTATTTCCAATAAAATGTAAAATTGTAATATTTTGGCAAGGGCAGACTTTTTTCTGAATAAATATTTGTGAATCAGTTTATGTGGGTCTCTTATTGAAGACTGAGTTTGCCAATTTAGATTGTGTCATGCCGACGGTGACGACGTAAAGTTAATAATCTTGTGAAAACCAAAACCACCGCAATCGTCTTTAATGGGCTGCCTACAGTCGTCATTGTACTATCATCGATACAAAAGAAAATTATAAAAAAACTCTGTTTAGGGGTTTCAATAAAACTTTGCACAAGTTAGTGTTATTAATGTATCTTTATTTTGCATTTTGTTGTCAGTATCATATTATTCATGCGGACATTTAAACTGATGTATTGCGTTGTTTACTAGGCCTATAGGTTTTGTGTTTGAATGTAAACAGAATTTTAGGAAATTTTCAGATCTTTATTGTTCTATTTTTCTTAATGTATTTAAAAATAAAAATACAGCAATAAATTTTATTTGTATTTTTTTCAAACTTCATTTTGCCGTTAGACTGATTTTAACAATTTTCTTTTTATTAATGACAGTGTTATAAAGACCGTAGATGGCACTTAAATTCAATTATTTATCCGGATAAATTTTCTTAGCTGGTGTAGAGGCATGTCTAAAATATTAATTAAATAAAGTTTGTTGATAAAATCAATAAATTTCAGTTTGTTTTCAATATTGGGTGTTGAAAATTTGAACGCTTTCAGTTCTTACTCACCGACCACGCTAACAAATACGCTTTTCTGCGTGCCTTTTCCCGCCGAATTGACAGCAACGCACGTGTATTTTCCCGCGTCATACAGTTTTTGTACCTTCAGGATGGTGAGAGTACCATTTACTACCTGTTGTAGATGGTTCAAGGGAAGCTCTCGATTGTCTAGAACAATATTAAACATATCAAGGTTAATAAAGAATCTATTATTGACGACAAATAAATTAGGTGTTCAAATGCCCAGGTTTAAAGTTGTGATGACATAGCTGCTTTCAGTCCTGTTTGCATTTCATTTTGGATTTGAATATGGGGCACGTCACGGGAAAAGGTACCTTCGGTCTTTTTTATTGAAATTTTAGATCTTACTAAATTTAGAAAGAACTTACAACTTTAAATCAATTTCTTATAACTAAAATGTTATTTTGTTATACATTATGACAACAAAATGATATTTTTTACCGCAAAATGCATAATAAATAATATCGTCTGCTCAAATTTATGACGTCATTTCAAAGATTGACGTCAAATGTCCGAAGGTACCTTTTCCCGTGACGCGCCCCATATGATATCTGGTGAAAAATTTTTTTTATACTAATCTGGATTATTGTAGAAAAGAGAATAAAAAAGTCTTACTCTCATAGGTGAATGCGAACCCACTTTAGTGAGAGATCTATACTTTACAAACAACGGCATAAGCCACTAGACCAAGGACTGTACAAATAATATAAGCTATGTTTACAATATGGGGCGCGTCACGGGAAAAGGTACCCTCGGACAGTTGTCGTCAGTCCTTCAAATGACGTCATAAAGTTGAGCAGACGACATTTATCATTATGCATTTCGCAATAAAAATATTTTTTTATTGTCAAAATGTGTAAGAAAGGCACTTGTTAGTTATGAAAAATTTATAGATAGTTGTAAGTTCTTTCTAAATATAGTAACAACTAAAATGTCACAAAATATGACCGAATGTACCTTTTCCCGTGGCGTGCCCCATATAAGAAACGATTTATATATGAAAAAGAAGAAATGATCAAAATTAGTAACATCCTTACCAAGACACGGACTGTACCTGTTACACATAATATAAGCTATGTTCACAAGGTAATAAAATATTTATGAATAAACAAAGACGAAATGACCAAATTATGAAAATAAAAGAATAAGTTACCTCTGTACCAAGACACGGACTGTATGGGATATCCGGTGACGTAGCATTTAATAAACGGTTTAAAATTAGTTACCTCTGTACCAAGATACGGACTGTATGGGATACCCTGTGACGTAGCATTTAATAAACAGTTTCTCATTCGCTGTGGCGGTTACATTCTTCATGTCCCGGATGTATGGCTCACCTGTAACAAAATGGTGTAAGTAAATGTACTATAAAAATTATAACATTTTGAAAAGATGATAAAAGTCTTTATTTTTTAGTGTTTTAAATGTTGGTATTTATTTCTGTGTGTTGTGTTTCTTTATTATTATTATTTTGTTTCTTTTGAAGAGGTGGACAAACAAAATTATTCAAAGAATCGCGCAAATATCATACCCATCCTTTTGATCCCAGAGGCGTGTTGTTCCTTCATCAATGAAAGATTTTGTTCAGGGTCACAACATATTGGCAATTTAATGACCAATTAACTTTAAACCTCTCAAAATTTTATTGTTGAATAGGGCCCAAGGTCGTTAGGAAATAACTACTAATTTGAAACAGCAACTGTTCGCTTTTCATCTGGGATACATTAAAGCTTCTGAAACACATTTCAGGGTGGAAAAGTTCATTGTGGTTAATATTTATTATGCTACTATATTATGCCTGTAAATTACTGAAAAGGAACGTATTTCGTCGAAATATCGGACAAAATCGGTACTTTTAAGGATATGTTTTGAGTGAATTTTACTGCGTAAGTAACGCTATGACACTCTTGGCTTTAAATATATTCATTCTTACGATGACTGTGTAAGAAAATTACATAACATTTACTTTGTTTACAGAATTTCGACAGTTAGTATAAATTTTGATATTTAAGAACACATTACTCGTACATTTTCGCCATAATTCGTGACCAGGCACCTTTAATATATATCTAGAAAGCAAGCGTCAGGATGCTTTAATATTTAATGCAATCATTTCTCTCAAGTATATGAAAACAATCGAACCACAATCCATTTAGGCGAACTATGCACGTTTTTCCATTGTTAATTATAGTACAAACGTGTATTTGATCGGTGATTTCCGGATCAAATGGTTAAAACTAGCGGCTATCATTCATAATGGCATATTTCAATGGTAGCCATTATCGCGGCAATTAACGTCTTTGCTCAAAACGTAGAAATTTGAGAGTTTAATTCGGTTTTGTAATTAGAACAACATGACAAATTCGCCGGAAATGGATCTCTTGTTTGCGTGTCAATTAAGACCTTTTTACACACACATCGATGCAGCACGTTATTCAATGTAACATGATCGAGGGATATTAGTTGATTGCCTCTGCAATGCATAAGGACGTTACGGAATAACAACGAGAATTAAATTGTATGGAAATGACGTCATTAATGTTATACCCATTCTTCAACTGCAATTCTTGATATCAAATTGATACACCATGACCGAAGTCGTTAAGTTTTTCCAATGATCCCGGGATTTTATTACTTCAACTTAAATTTTCTGCAATGTTTCCATGTCATTAAGTTAAAGTAAGGTATATTGTTGTTTCCAATGCGGAACAACTGAATGAGTATTTTAAATGTTTTAATGGAATGTAGCAGAATTTATTTCTTTGCGTCATTAAAGTTTTGTTTTGTTAATGTGAGTTGTTTTACCGCTAAGCTAGAAAGTAATTACTTATACTTATTTTCACCAGCATCGCATGCAGAAGCAAGACCGGTAGCATGTAGGTCTTTATTTGCAACAAAAGGAGGATTTTTTAAAATCAACATTTGTACAACAACATCTTTAAAGCATCAGCATGTTTGTGTACTTATTGGATACTGACAAAAAACGATTTTGTTTCTTTTTTATCAAAACAAAACTATGTACAATTTTTAAAGAATCTAATCCATCAAAATAAAATATAGAACAGCCAGGTTACTAGGAAACGCGTTTCTTAAGTAGAACTACCAACAGTTTGTAAAGATTATTTCATGATTGTTTTTTTAACATTTTAAAAAAACTGAATATAAATATATTTCACAATGCTGGGTCCTATCAATAAACTTAATCATTTTCCTGATTAAATTTTTAACAATACATAACTAAGTATAACAAGGTAATCATGGTAATAGAAACGTAAAAATTTGGACTTTAAAAAGAATTTTTACCTGCTATCATACTAAAACACACTAAAATACAATTGTAATTATAATTATAAAAAATAGTTACTTACCATAAACATTCATTCTTGACGTATGCTCCGCCTCTCCAACATTATTGGTCGCTATACAACGGTAATCTCCGCCTTCTAACAGCGAAACGCTACTGATATTGACGTAACTAACGACGTCACCCGATGACGTAATAAAAGTTCCAAGACTCAGGTGACTTCGTTCTTTGAGTGGTTCGCCGTCAAGCAGCCATTTCATTTCCGGTGTTGGATTACCAGACGCTTTACATCCGACGCTTGACCGATGACCCTGCTGTACATATTGACTTTCAAACCCGTCGAGAATGGTTGGGCGTGCAGCTAAAAGCAAGAAAATATCCGCACGTTTATATGCACCAGAGGACAAATAAAACCAGAAGTGAACCAAATAAATAAGATAAGAACTCGGTTTCATCTAATTACTTTACTGCTGAATATCCTTAGCTGTTTTCCCGTGAAGTGGGGACGAGTGGAGTTAACGGGGTATAAATATAGCCGGATGCCCATTTCATTTGTTCAATAACAATTTACCTTTTTTTCAACCGTTCGATCATAATTCTTCTCGAAGTATAATCTCTTATTGTCCATCGAAAATTATGTCAAATTTCTATCTTTAGTAAATACTAATTTTCGAAGTTCACGACGATCCCCCTTGGTAAAAAACAGGCTTTGAATATAAACGTTTCTTTTCGAATCCCGTTTTAACTCAATTTACCGGTTTTATTTATTAGGTAACCAACAATAAAATGTCACAAGTATTTAAAGCTACGCGTTTTCGAACAAAGCATTGACAGTAATGGGGGTCGGCATACTTACCATCAGGACTTTTTAAAATTAGAACAACTTTTCGGCGGTTTTTAGGCCTGCATTTTGTTACTATTATTAGACAATACTGTTAAGGCTTTAACCCTACCCTGCAAGTCCCGGTCTAGTGCGGACTTCAACTCTTTTCGTGACTGATTTTCAAGTTTGTACAAAACTGTTCGCCGGTTTAAACTTCACTGTGCGTCGAATTTCGTATTGCTTCTATACTTAACTATAACTCTTTCTACACTGATCAGAAGCTGAACTTATCCCAACAAAAGCAAACCTGGCACTGTATTTTTTTCTTGTGGTTGGAAGTGTTAATTGAATGTTTTATAGAACTTGCCTGCGCGTAAGTAATTTCCGGTGCATGACAAACAATTTAGCCTTGAAATTTTTATGGGAGCGTGCGAAAAATATGTTTTGCATAGGCATCTCATAGTCGGACATTCAAAGTTATAAATTGTCAGGGTGCCGTTTCATGAAGATGTCTTAAGACAGAAATATGTCTTACTTTAGCTGATTGTAAGTGATAAATGTACATATTGTAATTGTCAAATAATAGTAATTTCTAGTCCAGGATGCCGTTTCATGTAGATGTCTAAAGAAAAAAAAACAGAAAGATATTTTACGTTGTTCGCACCTAAATTGTCATAAAACCGCCGTAAGATAAAAGTTACGATAAGACAGCGTCGTAAGACTTTGACGAAACGACACCCAGGTTTCTTTCTTTTCTGAGTAAGGAATTTCTTAACGATATGTACCTCCGAGCAGCAGTTGAGCAGTGGCCTGTGTCTCGGTTTCACCATCCAATGCAAAACACTGATACATTCCCTGATCTTGTCGACGGACACTGGACACTTCTAACAGGGTGTTCGACCGCAACACGTGCTTTTCATCTGATTGAAACCAAAAGAAAATAAAAGTAGATGTAATGCAAAGAACGACAAATTTTGCATCCAAAAAATAAACAAATAAAAATCAAGGGCGTATTAAGAGGGGGTTATATGGGGTTCGCTCTAAACGCCTCTTGTGCAGCAATATTTAATTTTCATGACAGTTTTGGTCAACCATCAAAGTAAATGTAAATGCAAATGATTACAACAAATTAAAATGCAAATTAAAATGCTGTCACAAAACTTCGAAATGGTTTTTAAGTTATTTACTCAATACAGTAAAACCCTTCATAAAGACCACATAGAAATTAAGACCATCCTGATTACAATACCGTTATTTCTATGCCCCTTTTAACTAGGGATGTCAACGAGTAGTAAAATTGGTACTCGAGTACTCGGACGATTTCCGATTTTAATTAGATAATTCTGTTCGTGAAATATCAGCTTCAACCTACTCAGTATTTATACCATATACCACATATTAATAAAGATACTTACACAACAAAAGTGTTATATATTTTTATTTGTGCTTTGTTATTTTATTATTTTATATTTTCTTTAATAAATAAACAAATTGTATCAATGTTACAACACAGTCATGCGAACATGTACATATACGGTAGTCAGAATAATATTATGTCGTGAAATAATCAAATCAAATAAATTAATCGAACTAAACTAAAACCACGGGGCTCGTCTGTCTGCTTTTTGAGCGTGGTCTCGTATCATGTTTCAACTTAAGATGGTTAAGCATGCTTGTAGTTCCCCCGTTGTAGACCAACTCGGAACTACATTTGACTGTTTTTCCGTCTGCTGTCCGTTTGAAGTAACTCCACGCAGACGACTTTGCGGGAGGCATTTTGCTGATCAATGTAATACAGGTGTTTATTTCGGTGTTTAATTAAAGAATGTGATACTAAACATTACCATTGTTTAACTTTATCTTTTTATTTTAATTAATATTCATAGATTAGTTCGCGTCATTCACCTTATAGAGATGTTTCACTTTATTCCTGTTTCGCAAATTGCAAGAAAACCGCGAAAACATATCATTAGCCATCTGTAGACATATTTCACAAAGCACACATTAAAATCATCACAACCATTCATGTGTTGTGTGACTAATGAAAATTGTATGAATTAACAAAACATTATCTTCACTCAGTTCTAACAGATGTTCATCTATTAAATTCTACTTTGACATTTTGAAGACCGGTTTCTGATTGCAGGATTTTTTTTCAGATCAATTTCATTGCATGAATGGAATTGTAGTATTTGATAAAAGGTATCCGCTATCGGCTAACAGATATTGGCACATATACGAAAAATGAATGATAAGCTAGAAGATTCCTAAATCACAGTACCCCACAGGCGGTTCTAGAGCGTGCTCGAAACCCCTTTTTGTCAGCAGTATTTAATATTCGTAGGGATTTTGTCTTTTTTGATAGAAAGTTGGAAATCATCATGTAACTACCCCAAGAAAAGCTTTAAACGAACCCCTTTTCTGGAAATCTTGAATCAGACCGAGGAACCCATGCAAATTTGGGGCACGTCAGGGGAAATATGGTCCTCGGGAAGTTTACGTCATTCATTGAAAAGACACCATACGTTCTCAAAAGACACAGCTTAATGTGTAATTTGCTGTAAATTACTATTAAAAACTAGAATTTGGTGTTCAGCGGAACACATGTGTCGCCTGCTTGCAAAAAGTTGAAACGTGGGCCTATATTTAATCATTTTGCTAAAAAGACTTAATTCAAGTTTATTGCAATACTAAACCCTGGAACACATGTGTCACCTTAATTGCATTTGAAATGGGCTTAACTAAAAATATCGTGAAACCTGAGTTATCATTCTTCACCAATAGCTATGTGCATGCAGATGATATATTCCAGGTATTAAGTGAATTGGACAAGTACTTTCAATGTTACAGCCAGCATTTTCATATTAAAGTTGCATTTGAAAGAGACATAACTCATAAAATAGTCAAACCATTTTCATTCTTTTTGTTACCAATGGCGTTGTTCATGCAGATGATATATTCCAAGTATTAAGTGAATAGGAAAACTACTTTAAAGTTAAATGCAACATAAGATTTCATGTTAACGTTGCATTTGAAAGGGGTATAACTCATAAAATATTGAAACAGGAGTTATCTTTCTTGTCACGGATGACGTTGTTCATGTTGGTGATATATTCTGAGTATTAAGAGAAAAGGATAAGTAATTTCAAAGTTAAAGTCAAAATTCAGTTTCATGTCAAAGTTGCATTTGAAAGGGGCATAACTAAAAAAATAATAAAACAGGAGTTATCATTTTTGATGTCGTCAATGGCACTGTTCATGTTGATGATACATTCCAAGTATTGAATGAATAGGACAAGTACTTTCAAATTATATGCAACATTAAGTTTCATGTGAAATTTGCATTTGAAAGGGGCATAACTGAAAAAATAGTCAAACAGGAGTTATGATTCTTGTTGTAACAGATGTTGTTGTTGTTCATGAAGATGATATATTCCAAGAGTGAATAGGACAAGTACTTTAAAAGTTATAGGCAACATTAAGTTTCATGTTAAAGTTGCATATTAAAGGGACACAACTCATAAAATAGTCAAACAGGAGTTATCATTCTTGTTCTTCGTAATGACGTTGTCACATGAAGATGATTTATTTTGAATATTAAGTGAATAGGAAATTACTTTCAGAGTTAAAGTCAACATTAAGTTTCATGTTATAGTTGCATTTGAAAGGGGCATAACTCAAAATATAGTCAAACAGGAGTTATGATTCTTGTTGTTGCCAATGTTGATGTTTATGCTGATAATGTATACCAAGTATGAAGTGAACAGGACAAGTACTTTTAAAGTTATAGGCAACATTAAGTTTCACGTTAACGTTGCATTTTAAAGAGGCATAACTTCAAAATATTGAAACTGGAGTTATGATTCTTGTTGTAACCGCTGTTGTTATTCATGCTGATGATATATTCCAAGTATGAAGTGAATAGGACAAGTACTTTCAAAGTTATAGGCAACATTAAGTTTCATGTTCAAGTTGCATTTGAAAGGGGCATAACTAAAAAAATATTGAAACTGGAGTTATCATTCTTGTCGTCACAGATGGCATTGTTCATGCTGATGATATGTTCCAAGTATGAAGCGAATAGGACAAGTACTTTCAAAGTTATAGGCAACATTAAGTTTCATGTTAAAGCTGGGGGACTGCCAGACGACGGCACTGCCGACGACGAAGTCGTCGGACAATAGGATCCCCATGTGTCTACCTGCTATCGCAGGCGACACAAAAGGTAGATAATTTTGAACATAGTACAAACATAAATATCAGAAAAAAATCACACATTACACTTTTACCCCTGACGTGAGATTTTTATGAAAATCTAACTAAATTAGATTTAGTCCACAAATACATAAATTTGTTTTTTAATTGAGCAGACTAAAACAAAAACAAAAGCAAGAAAACAAGGGCTAAAGATTATAAAACAAAGATTGGAGACAAATCTCCATTTCAGTCAATCAGATGCTTGAGATTTGAGACAGGTCTCCAATCCCAGTTTATAATCTTGGGTTCATTAAATAAAGGTTACGAGTAGGATGAATGATTGAACTGATGTTAGAAGTTTGATTTTTATTCAAAGTAACTCGGTTCTCTCGGGTTTTAATGAGGGAGGGGAGAGAAAGTGAGAGAGGGAGGGGGAGGAGAAAGGGTGCGAGGAGGAAAAGGGGTGGGAGAAATAAACTTAGAAAAATTATTTTTATTGGTTTACTCGGGCTCTAGAACCAAAACAGACAGACCGCTATAGACTGAAACCAACAAAACTGCATACCTATTTCCAGAAGGGTTCCATTTTTATACCAGATGACGCTTGTGACGGGGAAGCCGTGAATGGAGCAGTTGAAAGAAGCAGACTTGCCGGAGTCTACAACTTGTGTACCAGGTGTTAGGGCGACTGTTAGCGGCACTAGCAAACAAATAAGAAATATAAAATTACCGGAACTAACAAAGTTAATGGTACTTGGAATGTAAGGGCAACTACTGGCAGCTCTAGCGAACAATTAAGAACATTTTAGCGGAAATAAGTAAAATTAGCGTAACTAGCAAAGTTAGAGGAAATATCTTTTTTAGGATTTGTTTAATGTATTGCCAGAAAAAAACATTGTTATTTCACTAATCAAAAATAATAATGTTAACGAAACAGAGTAAAGATAACTTCGAATACATTAGCAGCAACAGTAAATTAATAAATATAGCAACGATATGAAATGATTCTAGCCGAACAGGATATAAAACAATGTTATGGGAACATAATTATATAGATATTTAATAATGAGGCACGCCACGGGAAAAGGTACCTTCGGTCATTTTTTGTGTCATTTTTGTTCTTACTATATTTAGAAAGAACGTTCAAATTTCTATTATTTTCTCATAACAAAACAGTGATTTTGTTACACATTTTGACAATAAAATGGTATTTTTACCGCGAATAGCATAATAATCAATGTCGTCTGCTCAACGTTATGACGTCGTTTCAAGGATTGACGTCAACTACCCGAAGGTACCTTTTCCCGTGGCGTGCCTCAGTTAATGTTAGCGAAACTATTCAGATGATCGAATAATGTTTTCGGAACTTGCAGGGAAACAAAATTTAACCAATCAGTTTCTCAAGACTCATTCTCTCGCCTCTTATTGGTCATTTTAGAAGCTGAATTCAATTTCTATGGTATTTTATCAATTCTTACCTTTTACAGTAAGTTTCCTGATAGCTGCAGCAGAGCCTCTAGAATTGCTAGCATTGCATTTATATTCTCCGCTGTCAGACAGTGTGGTAGGTTCAATGACCAGGTGTCCTCCAAACTGACTGAAACGTTCCTGATTAACATCTAAAGGCTGTCCATTCTTGGACCAACGATAGGTCGGCAACGGCCATCCGTCGGCAACACAAGACAGTTGGACAGTGCCCCCGACACCGTCTATAAAGTCTTGTACTGGATAGCCGTCTATGGATGGACTCCGTCCCCCTGCTGGCGGATCTGGAAGAAATGTGAACGAAAATAATCAATCGCAGCATTTCGAATAATATAGCTGTCTCAAAAGCTTGCCCTGACCAAACCTAAACCGTATATCAATGGTTGTATCGTGACTTCTTTACGAAAGTATTGTAACTGTAAATAAATATAGAAAGTTATACAATAGTTTAGCATATAGGTGAAGATATACATAAAATAAGTATGCGTTCATATCAAATAACATTAGCAACATAAATATGACATCAAGTTCGTTACTTGTGAGTTATTATATAAAAAGGAAGACTATGATACCGTGAAAATATATGAGCACAAAATTATGTGCTCATTTTTCAATTTGAAAATGAAACAAATTAAAAAAAACGATGAAAGAACTGTAAATGTTTTCAAGTAAAACTAAGTTTTGAACCTCTCTTAGATCGGCTAAGAAGATGATATTGCAAAAACAAGCACATTTGCTTACAAAATTTGCGAGAAATAGTTTAGGTAACCTTTAAGTATATTAGTTTAAAAGCAGTCTTCCTAATTGTCAATGTTCTTTAGAAAATAAATATTTCCAACTGTTAAATAACTAGAGTATTTATTGTTATATTTCATGAAATTTCTCTACAACGGCCTCTTTAAAGAAGCATCTGTCTATATACGACACTGCAATTTTGCATGCAAAGAACACATATGCAGTCACTGTTTTTTTTGTTTTTGTTCGTGCATAAAACTACGCGTTCGTGCCAGAAATTGTCGCTTACGTTCGTAACACTCGTAATGGGCAGGTTTATTCGCCACCTCGAAAGACTGAAATATTGATTTGAATACGGAATCAGGCAAAAAGCACTGAAGGAAAAGTTGATGTATAAGTTTATCAGGTTTCTTTAATTTTGACAAGGGAATCAAAACAAATATTACAATGGGCTCCAGAAAACGGAGTCCGGGGACCAGCCTACAATGTGCAACAGCTGATTGGTTGAAATTTAAACTAGTCTTTAAACTGACTAATGAGATGTTCAGGTTGGAAACTGCTAGGAGACTCTTCTCCAGTCAAATGATAGTGCCTCTAGCTGGGAGCGAACCCGCACCGTCACGGCGACAGCGCCTAGCCCTGCAATTCCTGCGACACAACTAATTGAGCTAACCGGGACAACCCCCAAAAAGGTTGATCGGATAGCCCTGATATACGTAACAATTACTGCATGACATCGGTAACGAGTTATTTTACTGATAACAGTACTGACTATATGTACGGGGAGACTTTTTACGGCCGCCACACTGCAAGGTTTTTATATTGGATATTGACTCTGCACGCCACATATACTTGTCCGAGATGTTATCAGTATTGTACCAGTATTCCTCCCTTTTTTCATGTACATGTTCGTTACGTTTATGCTGTCTACTAAATCTTTGTGTGCATAATATAAATGAGAGGTCCTTAAACTTCATTTAGGGATTGAATCGATTTTTGTTAGTTTTCAATTGGGTATGGTAAACAGTTGGGTTGTTTAAAATATGTGAAACCCGAAGGGCAACGTTGCTGAAGTATGAAGCTCTTTCCGAAATTTATCAGTCATGCTATTTGTGTTGAGTTTGGTTTTAGACTTTTCCAGATAAGGCTTTCCTTAATAAATGTATGCCTTTCTCATTTAATTAAATTACAAATGGACAAACATACCGTGTATAAACAATTTGGCTGGCGGACTGGACTTTTCTATTCCAGTGACATAGGTCATTCCTTTGCATCGAAAATCCGTATACCCGTCTGTATCTCTGATGTCACGAACATGTAGTTCTCCTTCCGGTGTTATACTGATACGATCTCCTAAAAACGAAGAAAGTGTTATTTTAACATACTTTTCATAATTAAATGTCGTAAAATAATAATCTCGCATTATTTCGACTTGAAAAGAAAAACATTCCGAAAGAAAAATTCCGATTGTGTGTCTACCAAAGTTGATGTGAACGTTTCACTAGGGTAATATATTTCTTGACAATCACCAACACACATCAAACTATTATTTCGGGGAGAAAGTTTCAAATTGCCAAATAAACATTGACCAGGGTATGACCTTTAACGTGCAACCTGATCATGTCCGTATCAGATACAGTTGAACCTGTCTTAGCAGCAACCTGCATTCGGCAACAGCCCGTCTTAAACAGCCAGTTTGAATATGTCCTAGGTTAATAGTTTGTTCTTATTTTTACCAGTCTTAAGTACCCAGCTGTGTTAAGCAGCTATTTGTGTAACTCCTTGAGTAAGTGCTAAATACAGTTTTGACTGTAAAATCAATTAATACATATTTATATATATATGCATCTTTTGTAACCTGAATGAAATATACTTGGCTAAAAGAAGGAATAATCTACTTCTAAATTAAACATAAGTAGAACAAATCGACAAAAGACTGTTCACGAAGCGTTTCTGTTTCACGTCTGGATCTGTGACGGAGATAGTGTTACCAGTTTGAAACAGATGTTACACCGTTCGATTACTTTTAAGTTCAGGGTGAAATACTTCAATGTCTCAGATGTAGTTTACATTCATTGAACTGCTCTCGAATACCTTTACATGACTAAACAGTAGACGATTTCGCCAAAAGTTTGGACATATCATACATTTTAAGATCGGTTAAGTAACAATTTAGCCTCAAATATATTCACTGGGCACTCGAAGTAAAAATACAGGTGTCGCATTCATTAATGGGGCGCGTCACGGGAAAAGGTACCTTCGGACAATTGACGTCAATCATTAGAATGACGTCATAATTTTGAGCAGAGGAAATTTTTTATTATGCATTTTGCGGTAAAAAATACCATTTTATTGTCAAGATGTGTTACAAAATCACATTTTAGTTATTAAAAATAGATTTATAGTTGTAAGTTCTTTCTAAGTTTGGTAAAAACTAAAATATCACTTAAAATGTCCGAAGGTACCTTTTCCCGTGGCGTGCCCCATTTCTACTTTAATAACACATGAAGGTCATTTTGCGACCTTCAACAATAAAATCATGCTTTTTGAATAGCTGTTATAAAAATAATATCTTTTATACGGTGCTTATAGGTCATCAGATCTAACATTTTATTAAATCTGGTCTGAAAGTTTTAAAACTGAGATTGGAAACCAGTCTCAAATCTCAAGCATCTGATTGGCTGAAATGACGACCGGTCAATCAGATGCTTGAGATTTGAGACTGATTTCCATTCTCAGTATTATAACATGAGTCCTGATCCCAAAACAGGAACCACAAACTGATTACCCAGCCGTGGATCCGAGGCAAAATTGTCACAGAGCCATGAGTCACTGAACTGAATAGCACGTGTCAATGTCAGAAGATCCAGAAATTAAGAACAGAAAATACCAGAAGTAATTAATTCCTAGAACAAATTTAAATGCCATCAATTTCCTAGGGTCCTCGCGTTTACGTCACAGATCACGTGATCCTTTATAAAAGCCAAATTACTTGGCATTCCAGTGTACAAGACCCACTATGAACTTGCATTTAGGTCACAGATCAAGTGATTCTATAAACAAGGCAAACTACTTAGCGTTACTGTTTACAAGACCAACAACAACCACGCATATATGTTACAGATCATGTGATCCAGTATACAAGACAAACATCACGTCATTTAGTATACAAGAAAAACAACTTGGCATTCATGTATAAAAGCCTATAATAACCTCACATGTATGCCCCAGATCAAAGGATCCAGTATACAGGGCAAACTTCTTGTCATTCCTGTATACAGAGCCCACAAAAACATCGAAGATATTTCACAAATCACGTGGTTCTGTATACAAGGCACACTTCTTGGCACTCTGTTTTACAGATAGAGCACTGTGCCCAAGATCATACAACTAAATTTGGAGACCAGTTTTAAATCTCAAGCAACTGATTGGCTGAAATATCGACTGGTCATAGAACAAAATTACCTGGTGTAATAGTAACAGAACCCTGCGTCCAAGAAGTGATATTGACATAGTCGTTCCAAAAAGGAGGGTTGATTTCACACTTGAACACCGCAGTCCCTCCTCGCATAACCCAAACATCATGCACGTGTACTGTGAACCGCTCAAGCTGCTCCACTATCACTAGAAAAAATAAAATAATTTCAGTTTAATTTTATTGTTTCAATCCTGTTTTCAATATGTGACAAGAAAGTTTCAAGATTTAATCGATTGGTTAAGAGAACAAAGTATACTAAAGCTTTTACGAAAGCAAACTTGTACGAGTATGCTTCCCAAGAAAAGATTTGGCGAAATAATGCAAGATTGCATGTGTTTGAACCAAGTAGAGAGACCGAGAATGTAGAGGATATTTGTTTTGGTAAAATATTGCTTTTATTTCACGGGTTTACACCAGAAAATGATATTTTCACTAGTGGCATACAATCTAAAGGCTGTGTAAAAAGTTAAAGAAAGTAGTTTGTCAAAAGCGTGGTATTAACTATGTATGCTCATAAATTTTAAGAGGAGCATTTACCGCATTTATCTTCTCATTTATCCTAACTCTCACCCCTTGGCTACAAACTTGTATTATATCTTCTATTTGTGTCTACTGACATTTAGTGATTTATCTCGTAAGTTTATGTTATACTCTTTATTCTAAACAACAAAACATAACGAAAAACATTTTCTAGAAAATGTCTTAATGCGATGCTTGTCTTTCTATCAGTACTAATTGCCTGCAGCTGCACCTAGGACATTAAAAGGGTTTATATCTTTCCCTGTCAACTGTACAACTGATTCAACAATACACTAATGGAAAGATTAATTTCTCTGGTAACCAAAATAATCGCCCCTGTTGGACTGCAAGTAAAAGCATTTGGGTATAAATATTTGGCTCTAAATTTAAAGTGTAATGATATTCTGTAGCATACAAATTAAACATGACAGCTAGTATTGTGAATTTACTTCAACCCTTAATGTTATTTTATCGTAGATTTCATACTGCAAAATTATTTTTGACTTGTTTCATTTCTTTACATTTATAAAAAAAAGTAGCCATATTACATGTCATAAAGATACTAGTATTTTGGCTACTTTTATTACGTTAAGAAATTTAATTTCATAAAGCTACTTAAATCATTTGTTAAATCAAGCATTTATTAAACGGCCTGTGGCGAAACTTTTCGTTAATTGTTAACGTCCGGGATCTTAACATACTGGAAACATATACTCAATGTTATAATGTTGATAAATGACGAAAATTAATTGGTTCTCACATTTTTTAATTTCGAAAGTAAGTTATTTGTTTTACATGTCCACAATAATTTTCAATATTAATATAATAACAAAATCACCTTTGCACGTCCTAGCATAAGAGTTGTTCAATGCGACCGATCTGGACTGCGGCTGATTCAATTCTCTACTGACTACACCGCTGCCGTGCGCGGTAGATTTTTCTAAACTTTAGACCTTTGGACTAATCGGAACGCTCGGATCAAAAGATCAAGGTATATTTTTACAAATCTCCAACGTTACTTTTAACTCATAACCAAATAAGTCCAAAGCGCTCCAGAACAACGAATCGTATACTAGAACGTGCCCAAATGTACTAAAGATGAGTAATTCATAAATTATTCGACGGTATTGTCCGAACAACATCAGGAAATACTATCATACTATACATGTTAACCTATATACCTAGATGAACTTAACATTTACCTAATAAGTATGATGTTTCTTGCTTACTCTAACAATATTGACTTTGTTGTGTTACAGTATCTTGTTTAAAATGGAGCATTTATAAACCCTTGCTCTCTTTTCGTCTCTACTTTTTGGATGCGAGAGGTGGCTGTATTTTCTGAGTGTGGCAATTCCAGGGCCCAAGATCATAAAACTAAGTTTTGAGATCAGTCTCAAATCTCAAGGATCTGACTGGCTGAAATTGCGACTGGTCGCCATTTCAGCCAATCAGATGCTTGAGATTTGAGACTGATCTCCAGATTTAGTTTTATGATCTTGGGCACAGATATGCACATTTCACTCTTTTTATGAATCTGAACTATGCTCAACAAAAAAAGAAACCTGACACTGTAACTTTGAATAAGTATGAGGTGCATATTCAAAATCTATATATTTTTGCACCATCCAAAAGAAAATAACCACTGAATCACTTGTTTCATGCAACAAAGATATCAAAATGCATAATTAAGTTCAAAACATGCACAAGTTTTATTACATACCACAATTCAATTAGCTTTAAATCTGATTCCAGGAAAATACACCAAATATAAAGTGTCAGGTTTCTATTTTTGTTGAGTATACTTTGGTCACTGTGGTTATACAAGGTGCACTGTCCTCTTGATACGAACGCTCATCAATAATAAAGTCTTTAAATACGGAAACTAATTAACTTTAAATATTGAGACTAATTATTCACAACGACAAAATCTGAGAATATCTAACATTGTCTCGGGTCCCTTTGAATCTATTGGTATTCCTTAATGCTGCTGCTAATTTCACGAGAAAAATCTACAACGCACTACAAATCAATTCCAATTTTCACTTAAATTGGTGAATTACCACGACCAGTGGTGATGTCAATTTCATTTAAACTCAAATGGGATACTTCCCCCAACTCTTAACAAATGAAATTTCGCCATTAGGGAATTTAATTCGTCAAAGTGTCTTTTACGGGGTTTATTTACACATTAAATTCGATGACGAGCGACCCCGAGCCAACTTTTCTCAAGAAAATAATGCCCTTGTCAACTTAGCACCGATCTTGTTGATAAATACAAAGCGAACTTCATGAAAATATGACAAAATATCACCTTGTGTTGTCATCTGACTAATGCGTTTGTGGAAATCATTCAAATTTATGGCGAACTATCGCCATGGTGAAAATTCGCCATGTTTTATTTTAGAAAAAATAGGCGATCACATATCATCTGGATGGCTACATTACTCTTACCTGGTACGTTTTAACAACTTTTTACTTTGTAAGCTTGACTTTTATAGGTTAACTATTTATTGAAATGCTATAAAATATATAAAAAAAATCACTATTGAAGATTTATTGCGAAAATTCGCCATCTTAAATGTACATGGCAATGAAATACTGTTATGCCGTCTTGGCATTTGAAAACACAAAGCTTACTCCTTTTAAACTATAGAAATTGAACCCTAATAAATGTTATCCTTTATATCAGACTCGTTCTTTGTAGCTCTATACTTATAAATGTAATTATTTCAAGTAGAAACACATTATGGTCGCTTCGTTAGTAGAGAAATTTGCAGAAAATCAGGAATAGGCTAAACAGTGGTAACACCTTTCCCCAAGGTTATAAAACTGAGCATGGAAACCAGTCTCAAATCTCAAGCATCTGATTGGCTGAAATGGCGACTGGTCGCCATTTCAGCCAATCAGATGCTTGAGATTTGAGACTGGTTTCCAAACTCAGTTTTATAACCTTCAGCACTGCATTGTGTTCCTGATCTTGATCATAGCAGCTATTGTTTTAAATTCTATCAGAAGTAAAACTTAAAATTCATTTGAAGCCGTTCGTATTTTATCACTTTGTCACAGCTAGTAGTAATTACAAAAGAGGAAAATATTTTTCTTACGTGGGTATATTTTTATGAGTTATCAATATTGTAATACTAATATTTACTTAGTTTCCACATGCTCTCCTGTTAAAATAATTACATCGTGAACTGATATTAAAATAAAAGTTAAATTCTTTCCATTGCAGATGTGGACATTGAGATTAAAATTTATTTTACTATGGCACATAAATGATGTTTTCGCGCGAGCTTAAATGCGCAATTGTATTTTTCTAATAAAACATATTAAAACATAGTATAATACCCACAATTTTGCTATCAACATTGATTTAAAGAACACCACGCTATTGGACGTAAAAACTAGCAACATCGTGTTGTCGCGATGTTACATGATGATGATGATGATGATGATGATGATGAATATGATGATGATGATGATGATGATGATGATGATGATGATGATGATAATGATTATATTAACAATTCCAGCACTAGGTTAATGTTCTTTAATATTTTAAATAATAAATAATTGGACTTCTATTTATATATTCACCGTTTTCATTTTTGGCACATTTTTTATAAGTGACGAATACGTTTTGATGAGCGTGGAAAAACTAATTTCAACCGAATATGTCACATTATATGTCACATATTCGGCTGAAGGGTGTGACGTATTCGACCGAATATATTACAACGTGTGACGTATTCGACCGAATTTATCACACGTGTGGCATATACGTTTTTAGTCTCAATAATTCGACTGCAAGCACAGACCCATTATCATACTGACTTTTTACAGATGTCTGTCCTTTACGTCTCAAGCACTTACGATCAAAACTGTGGTGGAAATCGCACTGCTTTAAATTACCTTTTTTCA